>JAPDPK010000134.1:0-557500 GCA_031772115.1 Heritiera littoralis | reverse complement strand
TTAGCGGCTTCCTTATTCTCTTCATTAATACAGATTTTTACTGTTCACAAGCCTAAACGTTAAAGCTTGAAAAAAAAAAGATTTCATTAAATGATCAGAGCTCAAACAGTAGCAATCTATGGAGAAATTTTAATGGGAATTTTTGTACTTCTCTTATTCTCACAGCTTTGTTTATCAACCCATGACCACAAACATTATCCATGTTTAACATCAATCATGGAGAGGAATATTATTTGAAATGGCCCAGCTTATCTTTGAGAAAGTGTCAAATATAAGCTTGCTGCTTTATTTGTAGATATTATTCTTTCATTCTAGTACAAATGGTCGATTTATTCTTCATCCTTTAAGTGATGGAATGACACTAAAATATTCCCATACAGTTTTTCTGAAATTTCTTTTTTGGGTAAGAAATACTTTACTGCCAATGTCTAATCCTTCATGTTCAATAAATGTAAAAGAAACCAGACCAAACCAACCCATCAAGTGCAAAAAGAAACAGGAGAGTTTCAGGAAAGGTTAAAGGATGAGTCATTCTTCTGAAAGATTTCCTTCAATTGATACTCATCAATGGAGCCGGGATGAAGATTCTGTCGACGGACAAATGACCCTGATGCGCACGAGCAGCGACAAGAGTCAGCAGCATCAAGCACCTGTAGTTTCAAGCGAAGATCATCCCCAACAACAGCAGACTCCAGTTATAGTTACATCTTCTTCGCAAGGATGGCCATCGAAAGATGATTCTTCTCTGAATCATCGAAGTCTCCGCGCAATCCAGCAATCGGAACAAGAATATTCTTTAATTGAGGCAACTTCTCCGCAAGGAGTCTCTGTAAAAGATGAAAATTGCAACCAACCCCAGCAGCTCTTGCCTTCGGTTGGAACTTTCTCTCTGAAGGATCCTGAACAAAGTTGTCTCGGTACTTATCAGCCCCAACAACGGCCGACCTCAGTTAAGGTTCCTCCACAGAGACATCCTTCAAAAGATGTTCAACCCAAGAGTAATCAGAGTTTCCATTCTCCCCAGAAACAACAGCCTTCAGATTGTTCCACAAGCTTGGCGCAACCATCTACAGTTAACGCTCCTACTCACATCAATGATGATGCTCCTCCTCCTTATCAAGAAGAGCCCAGAAAAACCCATCCTGGAAATATTACTATGCCAAAAGCTGAAACGTTACCCAAAAATATGCCCAGAACAAAATCTGAAATGCCATCTGAAAAGGATGATTCACCCGAAAACTTGCCTAGAAATGTTGGTGTAAGGAGAACTCCAAACTCGCCGCCACCTTCATTTTGTGCCCGTTGCTGCACCTGAACCTGCAAGTGATCTCCACCAGAGAATCATCAATCATAAAAACAGTTATGCATCTAGAGTTCTATACTTAATTTAAAGAAAATCCTTGAACAATTAACTTGTC
Source organism: Heritiera littoralis (assembly GCA_031772115.1). NCBI lineage: Eukaryota > Viridiplantae > Streptophyta > Magnoliopsida > Malvales > Malvaceae > Heritiera > Heritiera littoralis. Next base: position 556,082 of record JAPDPK010000134.1, on the reverse strand, counting down.
TGATGTCTAGTTCTATCATCCATATTCAGCATCAATTTTGGGACTGAATATTGGTTATGAAGATTCCTCAGCTATTATGCGATAAAATGTCATGAACGTAGAACCAACTGAAAGCTTGTTGCCATTGCTAATGTTATTAGTTTAAATTTATTCTATCATCTTACTTATATTTCATCTGGTGGGTTTATTCTTATGTATTTCTTATTACCTTCCTTCCGAAACTTACATTTATAGTAAGCTAACTGCGGTTGATGTCAAAACCTTCACATTCAACAAAAATCCAGGAAACCAGACTAAAGCAACCCAACAATTGCATCTTGTGAAAACGCATACGATCTCTATTGGTGTATTATCAATCATGCGTGCTTGTATAAAGAAAAAAATCACGTGTCCATAGTTAATCTAACCCTATGAAAGAAAAAAAAAACCTCAAATTCAATTCAATAAAATATCTAAACCACTAAATCTTGATTCAATAAGTTTGAACTTAATTCCATGGATTCAATTTATCAATTTTAATCATATATTATAAGAAAAAAATGATAAATTAATAATAAAATGTTAAAATATATCTAAAAAAACTTAATTAAAATAATTAAGTAAAAAAATAACTGAATTCAATAATTTATTATTTGAATTTGAATTTTTACTAAAAAATAAACAAATCTATACTATTAAAATCCGTGGGATTTTAGTCTTCTGATTGAGCCACGATTCCAGCTTCATTTGTTGATAGCGCATTGATGGGACAATGTGACCAGTGTTTTTTTCTCGCCCGTTTCTACTTGCTTTCCCGATTCGCACGTTATTTTTTCTCTTCTCCTCAGCGTGTCACGGTGCTTAGGGCTGTTACAGATTTTCCTTCTCAAAGCATTCATTAAAGAATCACATCCTGAAACTCAAAGATTTCTTTCATCCTCGCCAAGGCCTCCACAACCTATGCTGGCCATCGTCGAAGGCACTGAGCAAGAGATCGTGATGTTGATTTGCGATGCTAAAAGCTTAGCCCGATCCAAAACAATTCATGATATTCTTTCTTTTCTTTTTTTTTCCCAAAATCATCAAATCTTTCCATTTTTAGGGATTCAACTCTGTTGAACTCTGTTGAACCTCTGTCATTTTTCATTTGTCTTTCCTCAAAGGATGAAGCTTTGGGTGTCAAGAGGCTGAGACATGAGAGAGTAGCGAACTTGATTGGGTCTTGAGTGATAGCTCTTCCAGGGGATTTCGTAAGAACAAATGGGCTCCAAGAAAGATTTCATAGTCATATATTCAGATGTCAAGTGCAGCATGTATGTTCTCTACCAACAATTTTTTGTTTTTTTCCCTAATTTTCATGGGAGTTTCTTATTAAATGAATCATTTCACTGTGATTTTGTCTCTCTCGACTTTGCCCTTATTTGTTCTCGTTGCTTCAAACATTTCAAGCTCTTCTTTTTCTTCTACCTATTTCTTCTCCTTTCTCCTTTGGAACTTCTTCAGTTGAATTAACCCATCCATCCTTTGAAGGGAAAAAAAATCTTGATGAAGCCTACGATGGGGATGGGGATGGAATGGTTTGATTTATGTAGAGTCCACTTTTATGCTACCAATTGCTTTTGGTGTCGCTGTGAGGCTGTGGTTATCTGTATCCCATTTTTTCTTTTTTCTTTTTTTTGATGATTAAGTGTTTTCTTGATTAAGGGTTTTCTTTGTTTTTTCCCTTTATTCTTTTTCTTTTTTAATTAAGTTTTCTATTAGGTTTTTGTTTTTATTTTGATGATTAAGGATTCTTTTGGGCTCATTGTAATAGATTTGAAGGTGGCCAAATATTGACTTCATTGGCTAAACTTGGACTACCAAAGCAGATCTCTCTCTCTCCTATGTTACTCTGTTTATTTTTCGTTATTCTTATGTTTTTGTGGGTTTATTTCTGGTTCCTTGGCTCAATAATTTTGCTGATTTTGTCCCTGTTTTGAGTGAAATGCTTTCTGGCATCACAATATCAGTTGACTTTCTATTGTTTGATTGATTCTGTTGAGGCTGCTGTAGAATGATTAATTGATATAAATCCTGTCGTTATGGTGCTTTATTTTGGGTTTAGATTGCTTTTGTTGATTATGTTAAAAAAATTAGGTAATATTAGGTATTACTTTTGATTTAAGCCATGTTGCTGAAATAGTAGTATATTTAGTTATGAAGGAAATAAATCATTATCTGTTAATATTAAGAGAATATGGTACAAAATTATGAAGTTATCATTCATGTATAATTCAACTTTGAATGATTATACACAATAACATATACAATTTTCACCCAGAAACTTCAAGATAAATGGTTTTGAAGGCAATGCAAATCTATGAAGAAGTTGAAATAAAGAAAGAGAATTCTGGCCTCAAGTATCAAAGTATTCAACATATTTCTGGATAAAGTCAACATTAAATATCAATTTGGTCACACTTTTTTAGAGTCAAGATTGTAAGGTTCAATGAGAGCGTTATTGCTTTTCTTTGACTGTGCATATCAGGTATTTGTCCAATATGAAATAATTTATGGTTAAAACTATATGTCATATTGTTGGAATTTGCATAATGAACTCCATAGATATTAATCTTATAGTTTTAATAGGTTATACAATGGTTAATTTACAAACATTTCAATTATGACATTACAGGGATTTCTCTACGAACAATCATTGTCTGAAGTTAAAACGTTATCACATCCATTGGTTTAAATATGTGATATTTTGAAGGTGTTAAAACTTTCTCCCATCCATTGGTTAAAGTATGTGATATTTTGAATATGGCAGCATTTTTTGCAATTTATTTAACAAGCATGACATCTTTCTGGAAGTCACAGAAAATTGAATACTCTGTTTCCTTTTGCTTCCAGCTACATCGGCACAGCTTGAAACAATATTTAGTCTTTTCTTGTGCCTACAAATAGCATTTTACTGCTCAACGAATTGTTCTTGAGTGACTATACTATTCAAATAATTTTTGAAATAAAATGTCTAATCTGAATTTTTATTGATATATTTGATAGGGAATTAATTTTCGAATCAAATTCGAAGAGGAAGAGAAGGAGAAACTACCCTAGAAGCTTCATAAAGAGTAAGTTGCTTATATAATATTTACATTTTCCTGTGGATCTTTTAGTTATTTGGAAAGTTGAATTTGATGATATTTGGATTTCAAATTTAAAATAAATTGTTTTATGGGTTACATAGAAACCTTGACTTTCATTTCCATGATTAATTCCTTTATGATTGATAGAATAATAGTAGGCCAAAGTGCATTTGATTTTAAGCATATATATATGCTTCGCTTGAATGCATTTGGAAACCAATAAGAAAATTCAAGGAAACCTTTCTATATAAATACTTGAATTATGTGTTAGGAGTAAGTATTATTATAGACAAATCATGATGTAAAATACAATGGAACACAACTATAATTCATTGCTAATATGTTATTTAATATCAAATTTTCCTCCAACAACAAAGTTAGTGTTGAGATTTCAGTTCAAACATTTTTTAATTGCATCTATGTGTGTAGAAAATGATTTGTAAAGTGAATGTATTTCATCAATTAAACTATATTTTTATAAAAAGCTCTATCTGATTCAACGATGCCTTTTGTCTTTTGTTTCTGTAACTGAAACATGAAATTACAAAAACAACAGAAAACAGGCACTGAGTGTAATCTAAGAGACTCAAACACATCCAAAAGCAAACATTGATTAGGTATAGTCTTTATTTTATTTATCAAGCTTTATATATTCATCTCAGACTCTTGAAAACTGTAAGCATATACCTCTATATCTTAATGCTCTCTCTAAATTGTAGTAGGACAGTGGCAAGATCTGAAATTGAAGTTTAATGAGGAAAAAACTGCATAGCCATATAGAAGCAAAAAGCATGTTTTTTATGTTTAAAATTTTTATATTCTATCTTCCATTTAATTGTAATTTAAAGAAACATTAGTCTTTTGTGCATGTCATTCTGCAAGTAGGAGATTTCAGTTTAACATGCAACAATTGTAATTTTTTTTTTGGTGATAACAATTGTAAATTTTATTGCAATTAAAGATGGTGATATAAGAGATACTTTTTTTTGTTTATATTTCCCTTTATTTGATTTATGTGTTTCTTAAAATTGTTTATGCAGGATTTTTTTTAAATCTTGCAATTGCATTTTCAAGTTAATATTTAAGATAAGCTTCTTTGGTCAGTTTGAAAATTTTGAAAGTTCCTGATTCATAATTACATTTGTGCCATTGAATCTCATTTAGAGCTTTTAGTACACTCCTCATATATAAAAAAATAGAGCACCATGCAAGTTTGGTTTGGCATATTTCAAGGGTTTCAATTTTGTATGGTAGTTCTGTGGAGGACTAAATACTTTTAGTTTGTGAAAAGCAAGGAATAAAAAATAATGTTCTCTTCTACTATAGGGCTAGAGTGAACCTAATAGAGAAATTGAACTTGATGTAGTTGATTCTTTCGATTCGTGTGGGGTTACTGGGATCCATTTTAATGTTCAAAACTATAGGCTTCAGCCAAATATTAAGATTTAGTAAGTTGGGCTTGGCAAGTAATGCAGTTCTACAAAATTCCTAGAAGATGTAAAGGTTAATTTCTTAAAATGCAGCAAGTTTATATAGTTTGCTTAATAATTTACCTCCATTTGTTTTCCTGCCTTATTTGGAAATGCATTAGCCTGCTAAACCTAGATATATCAACAGATCATAGTGCATTGGTTTAGAGAAATTATTCTAAGTACTACATTTAATGCTTGATAAATTATTGATATTTTCCAGATAAAACATTTGTATGTCTTAAATATCTTTCCAATTAATATCTATGAGAGTATTAGTTCTACTAACTTTCATTTGCATCCTGATTGACAAAGAGACAATCGCTGGTTGTGTCTGCTTTGTTATGCTATCATAGATATAATATGTTATCTGCTGTTGATCTTTTGAAAATCATGAACTCTTCCAGAACAAAAGACTTGACTGTACTGGAATTTCTTATTATTTAAAAATATGCCTACAAATGGTGTTAAGGCTTGAAATTTTTGCATACACCTATTTTGTGGTCTCATGGATTGCATTTTCTAAAAAAATCAAATTGAAGAGTAAATGAACTTATAAGTATAACAGTTCTGTCTCTTTTTCTTTCCCTGACTTGTTCTTTTATATTAAGGTCTTATGATATTAATATATACTTCTTTGAATCTTACCTGGATCTGAGGCAACATGCTGCTCTGAAATTGCTATCTCTTCCAAAAACATTGATAGGAGTAATGAGCCAAGAGAAATTTGAAAGGTCTTGGGCTTATACTCTTGATAAGAGGTTGGTTTTGTTGTTTCAATTGATAATTTGCAAGAGTTAACATCATCAGAGGACAATCATGCTTCCTTTTAACTTGACATTATACTTGATGTATCTCTCTTAAATTTCAGTTACTTCCATTTTGTTCGTGAGTTTGTGCAATCTTGATGGACTCTTCCATTTTATTCTTTGGCATATTGCCTCAATTCTGGAAGGTGAGTGGTAGGTGTTTAATTAGTTGAACCTCCCTTATGTTGACTCCATTATCTTATTTGTTTTTTAATTATTTACTGCAAAAATGACGAAATTTCTTGCCTTTAGTTGGTCTAAATGCAGAGAATGAAATATAAGTAAGGGTACACATCACTATTTAATTTTTGACCCTTTGAATTTCTTCATGGATGCATCGTTTTGATCTTTTAATATATTCAATGTTCAAAGTTGTATTCGTTAGATGCAGAAGCATTTTTCGAAACATGTCAATTTTTTTCTATTGCGCTCCTAGATGACTCTTGAAAACCATTTTTTTTGGATGATTCTTGAAATTCTTTTTTTTTTTTATATTCACTTGCTCTGCCTACATCTCATGCAAGTTCTCTGAAATGAACATGTATAGAAACACTGTTTTTCACTGCACTTCTTGATGTGTTAACATACATGAGGTTGTACTTGACACTTATTATGACCTTTTTGGCTGTTAAAGTAAGCTTAAACTTCTTATTTTTGCTCTTTTGATACATCTTTCAGCCCTTGAAGCTCTTGTCAGACAAGACAAGGTTTGCACATCTTCGGTTTTGACTACCATTCATTGAGAAATTCAGTGTAAACATAGTAGTGTATCTTTACAATTTAGTTTTTGTTTTGTCCCCAAATTTGATTGTCTATGATTATCAGTTATGATTTATCATGTATCAATTCAAGCTTGATGGCCGCTTGCTGCAATTGATCCCTCTCATTTACAACTTTTTATTTTCTTCTTTTAGTTGCAAAGAGTCAATTACTACATCATTCTATAAAAGGGTTCTTAGATGCAAAAAATGGTACTTGAATTGAATAATAACTAAAGAGAAATTCTATTCACAATAATTTTTTCCTGCTCTTAACCTTTTTTTTGTGTTTTTAATGTTATGACAGAAATGTTCATAGAACCCGTGAATTGTCTTTTACCATTTGGAGTTCTAAATATTATATTCTTATAGTTTTTTATTAAATGTTTTTAAATGTTTTGACTTTGTGAATTGTCTCACACACATTCGGGTGATATCATATATTTGAATTTTTTTTTATCATTTTCTTCACTCCTTTTATAATGTCACTATAATATTACTATTTATGAAATCTAAAGTTGTTCATTGTTTATTTTTATCTTTGATGCATTTCATATTGTTAACTAATTTGTCATTTGTCTTCTTGTAGTTACTTTCTTTATTAACTGATCAAGGCTAAAGCAGGTAAATATTTAACCTGGTCTTTCTTGCTTCAGCTCTCCCAGTTTCTCCTTTCCAATGTGTTTCATTCCCCTCTTAATGCCGCATGTCCTTCTCTTTCATCATGAAATTTCAGAGTTCACAGGGGGCACGAACCGGAAGGGGGGGCGGGGGGAGAGAAAACCTACAAGTGGCCGAGTGAGGAGGCAACCATTACCAGGAACCATTCGCCACCACCCGAGCCGCTTGAGGCTCCCGAAACACAAACCGATATACTCACCCCAATCCCCAAGCCGAATAGCCACACCTCTCAACCCCAATCACCAACAACCCCTCACACTTTTCAACATCAAACCCCACAGAGAGCACCCAAAATCGAGCATTACCCAAACTGCCATTCCCAAGCATACAGACTTCAGCCAATGCCCAAGACTCGAGAACCACTGCTGCCTAACTCAAACCCTTCCAACACAGCCATCCAGAAACCAATCACCACACAGTTTTAACATACACAGAGCCAAGCAAAATAAGCCACACACACACAGAGCTAAGAAAAAACAGAAAAAGGTCCTGATGATTTCGATCAAAAAGGTGCTGGGGATTTCGATCTGAGCTTTTAGGATGATTTTTAGGAATCCCAACAGTAAGGAAATAGGTCTGGGTGGCTAAAAGATCCGGTAACCATTCGAAAGTCATCGGACGGCTGCGGCGGTAGATCTAGCTTTTGAAGGCAGCGGCTTTTTGGCAAAACTAGGTTTTTTTGAGGCAGTTTTGGAGGAAATTGAGTTCACAAACAAGAAGAAGAGATTACGACGAAGCTTCCGGTGTAATTTTTGGGAGTGAAAAAGCCACCGGCGATGGCAATGATGGAGGAGACGGTGGCCCAAAATCACCTGAGGGAGAGGGAGAGGGAGAGGGAGAGTGGTATCTGAATTTTCTGTTTTAAATCAGGTAAAAGTTAAAAATAAAAAAAATTCTTAACATATATTGAAATTTAGGCTTACTTCTTTGAAGTGCATGTTACACATGGCTTTAATAGTTAGATTTTTTTCTTCCATGAATCTAGCTTGCTGATATGATCAGTGAAATTTAGATTTTTTTTGACTTGTATTGTTGTGTCAAAAGATGAATATAATCTAAAGAAATTATTTAGAGAACAACAGTCAATGGAATGAACAACATCATTTAAATACAATTGAATAAACCAAATGCATGCAAAATTATAAAAGAGCCTGTTTTACAACTCATTTCTTTAGATTAAATTTAACTTGTAATACAAATCATTCCAGTGAGTGGAATTATATCTGATCTTCTTTTTTTTTAATTTTACTGAGTTTCAAATGGAAGTTGCAAAAATCTTTATTTATTTGACTTTGTGCATTTCTCATGTCATGCTCAAATGCTGGTCCATTGGATCACTTTTATGATCAACTTAAGGTTTTATACAGAGTATTTTGCCTTTTGTTGTGGACAGGTTCGTGAATGCATTAACAAACTTGCACAAGCTGGGATCAAAATGTGGGTTTTGGCACAAGATGGAGACAGCAATAAATATTGGGTAAAGTGCTCTTCTGTTTTTGTGTTTCTTTTCTCTCTTTTCTTTTTTCATTTTTTCCGTATCACATTTTGTTATTTTGCCCCTGCACATCTTTTCTTGCTTCCTTCTCTGTTGACTTGATATTTAGTAGGCCCCTTTTTTGCTTTCGTTTATGAGTCTTTTTATTGTTCTCTTTCTTAGTGGACCATCTTTTTTTCCTTGGTTTGTGGGTATATTTATTGTATTGTTTCTTTTTCTCTTTCATCATTTTCCTCTTTTTTCATTCTTTTACTTTTTCTTTCATTTATTTTTCTTTCTTTCCTTACACGTTTTCTTTTGGTTGATTTATGGTTCATATCTTTTGCTTCTCTACTTTCGTGCCTTTCTTTCTTGCCGTCATTTTCCCTGCTGTTGTTTTGCAATCATGTTTCCTATTCTGTGTATTTTTGTTTCGGCTGGGGGTCTAAGGAGCTTATCAACCTTTTGTTGCTATTTCCTTTGTATTTGTTGTCTGGCTGCTTTGTTAATTTAGTGTGGTGAGTGTTGTTGCTGTGTTCCTCCACAAGCTTTGGTTTGTCCCAACTCCCTTTCTTCAATATTGCATTTTGCATCTATTTTGTTTTATCTGTTTTGTTGAATTGAACGCTTCTTTTTTATTGCGGGTGGGGTCCATCGATGGTTGTCAAATATTTCTTTTACCCTTTTTTTTTTTGGCTTTGCTCATGTATTTCTTTGTAAATGCATTTGCAATCCATGTCCGATTACGTCGTTCTGCTTATCCAAGCTTTAAAGGAACTGGAGCAACCATCTTTTCTATCTGCATTTCTTTGTTGTGGGTCCTATTTTCTCCCTAAAGAAACTTTTCTTTTTGGCACGTCCATGTACTTTTGTTTTCTTTTCCCAAATGTGCTTTTAATTTGCTCTTTCTTTTTTCTCTTTTCTTTTGCCCACTCCCACTCTTCTTTACCGCCATTTCTCGCTTCTGTTCAGACATTATGGACGATTGTACTTGAAGAAAAGAAACACAAAACACCCACTCTCTCTTTATTTTTCATTTTTCTTTACCATTTCTCTGGATTTCTCTGGAACATGTTGAAGTTTATGAATAGGCAAAGTGGAAGGAAAAAAGAAAGGGGAAGAAAGGGAAACTTCCAGAGAAAAGAAACAAAATAAAAAAGTTCTTGTGGTGAACAGTAATGGATATGTAGGTAAGTGGTGGGTTTTTGATATTTTTAGTTTTTTTTCCTCTTAACACAATGTTTACTTTTGTTTTAGTGAGAAATCAAGTTGGTGGTGAGATGATCGCCCAAATTAAAGCAGATGAATTGAGATTAAAAGATAATCTACAACTTCTCCTTATCTTCCTTTTTCTTTATCACTCTCCTATCTTCTCTATTTTTCTGATTCCTCGATCGACAAGCTATTTTTCCCTTCCTTTTTTTTACTGTCGCCTCTCCCCATTATTTTTTCCTTTATTTTCTCTCTTTTATCTCAAATTATGTTATGGGTTTTGATAATTTGATATGGGTTATTTGAGTTTGCCATCGTTTGGTGACAGGATAAGTCAGGGAAGATGGCGACTGACGATGGTATTATAACCTTTACCATTCTATGCTGTCTGATGGCCGCTTCTATGTCCAACATCCTACCATCTAAGTGGTATTGCATATTAGTTCCATTTTTTTCATTTCTTTCTATTTTTTGGTTACTATATGGAGATTTAATTAGGTGCGGTGATGAGCAGACATAACAATGTGGAGGCTTGGTTTTAGAGGTGCTCAGTGGGAAATTTGATGGTTAGGACTTGGGAGCAGGTTTTGCCTTGTGTGGTACTATTTTATTTTTCTATAATTCCATTAGTTTTAATAAAAATAAAATAGACAGATATACATCCATTTGTGCTCTTGCTGCTTTTCAGTTTTTGGAGTCTCTTTTCTTATGAAGTTATCATGAACAAGTAATATGCAGTAATTTGAATTGCTTATTTCTTCAGGGTTTGGGTTATTTCTTATTGTTTGGATGAGATTATTATCCTCATGTTTATTTTTGAATTTGTGTCAGGTACTATAATATTTTTCGTTTACTGAAACTTGATATATTAATTTCGCTTTAAAACCGTATGCAATTATGTTTTCTCTGAAGTTGATTGTGATTGTAAGGGTGTTATTAGCAGATTGTAATTGGCAGGACTTCTTCATCTTTAATTGCTTGGTTAATGTGGATTTGAATAAATGATAGGAGGTATTTTTGCGACATGTTTGTCAAGATTAGCTTATCACATATGCTTGGATAAGTCAAAATGGAAGTGATTTTGGACATCAACTTTCGACTGACTAGGATATGAATTTAGCAACAAGTTTCTAGAAATCTAAGGAGAATAACAATAACTATCGAGGAGATTAGGTATGTTGCTTGAAGTTCCTGTTTTGACTGTGCATCAGAATTCAAATCCTACACATTTTCGTTTCCTATTGCATTGTTAACATGATATAAACTTTTCCAACCAGTTGCAATTCATTCAACTGCACTATTGCCTACTCCCAATCAAGGGCAATGGCTTGAATCCTTAAACAACTTGAAAAGAGGGAAGCTCATGATAGACCAAGGGAAGCAAGGCCCATTTTAGACATAGAAGCATACGCTAGGTTATGCCAATATTAGTGCTAGAATTGATCATGTTTTATCTCATGAAAGGGATGAACAAATTGCATATGGAGAGTTGGCATTAAGAACGCCTTATGATATGTTTAACAACACTAATGATTCTTTGCTGTCTGCTTTTTTGAGGTTCAGAAATCTCTCTATTTTGTTCCCTTTTGTTGTCCTTCATTTGTAGGAAGTGGCCATTTGACCTCTAACATGGCAAGTCAAGTATGTTCATACAAAGAAGAACAAGTTATTCTCTGGTGGATGGAGAAAATTTGTGATGTTCTATAAGTTATTGGGTTTAGTTAGGTTGTGTGGTAGTTAATATTGCCATTTTATGAAGTTAAATATTTTTTTTTTCTTGACAAGTATGTTTGGAGCTTTTTTACTCTGCAACCAACTATGCATGACTTTATATGATATTTTTGTTTTTAATTTCCCATTTCCCCCAAGGTTCGATTCATACTTTGTTTGATTTTTTGATTTCTTTTCGTTTCTGGTTTTTAGGATAGCTTTGTTTTACATACTTATTTGATGCTGGTAAGAATTTGAAGATTTGGGATCATTTCTTATTTGTGTTTTGGAACCAAAAGAAGAGATTTAATCTTTTTTCTAGCTTGCAACTAGCCAAGAAGTTCTATGAGCTGCTGGGCCTTGGATCCAAACTCAAACTTCTCATTTTAGTTTTCATGTTTTCCATTTTGCCTTTCTGAAAAGAAAATTCATTGATTTTAGTTGTGCTCATATTGACATAGTAATCATGTATGTATGCTAGCACTTTTCAAAGATGCTTGCTTCCTTCTTAAACAAAGGCCTCGCTGTTACAGCTTTATTGTCGATGTATGGGTATTTAGTAATCATAGCTTCCTTTAATTTGTCCTCATATTTTCAAGTTGGCTGCACGAACTTGCTTATTTTTGCTCAACACCAGCAACAGGTTTCTCTCTTGTCTATCTTTTGTATTTATAAAATAAATTAAATTCTATCTGATTTTCTTTTCTTGAATTTCTGTAATCTTACTTTTTAGCTTAATCTTTGTTCATATCTTCCTCTTTGTTCGCTTGAAGCTGTTATTAAAGCAGAAAAGCAAGCTGCTATAGACTTGAGTAGTAATAAAATAGAGGATAGAGCGTTTTTAACTTTGAAGAGGAAGAAAGCCCAAGAAGAATTATTGAAGCAGTTGAAGTTTGGCTTATTAATGTCAAACAACAAGTGAAACTGAATTATCATGTTTTTATTTGATTTGATTTTTTTGTCTAAAAATGTAACTCACTTATATTAACTGTTTCAATTTCCTCACTGTTTAATGTTATATGTTTTAGTAACAAATTGTGTGAGTGTCTCGTCAAATATCCAGTCAATCCTTTACAATGTTTTGATTCTAGAACTAGCATTTTGATTGTTACCTTATTTTTATACACTTTTTTTGATGCTGCTGTTGCATCTAGGATTGACTCAGGACAAGAATGACTTTAAGGCACAAATTTAAAGTTTTAATAGGACAATCTTTGCTGTCGATACTCATTGAATAAGGTATTGCATCTTGTTGTTTTATTTTGTATGTTTACTTTCCATCTCATTCACTCATTCATCTGTTTACCACATTCAAGAAAAGATGAATTGTTTGTAGGTTATGAATGTGCGAATCTTACTTCATCCAGTTTATTATGCAAATGAGAAAAAGGTTGCACTGGATCTAGCTGCTTTTTTATTTATACTCCTATTTCTTTATTAAGTTGCTTTGTTTTTGCAAATGCCATTAATTTTTCCCTCTCATACATGTAAATGTATGTAAATGGTGATCTAATGGAGTATGACACATCAAGAGAGGGAGGAAAATTGGAAAGCAGCTGATTGAAAACTATGTTAAACAAACTCACTTTTATTGAGCCCTCCCTTCTTTTTCACTCTTTCCTTTCTACACCTTTTTTTTTGTCTCTTGGTCGGAGATTTGATTTCCTCTTTCCCTTTGTTTTCAGCTTCCATCCTTTTCTATCTTTTTTTACATTAATTTTTAAATTACTAAAATACCCTTTTCTCCATTTGTTTCCCTTTCGATCAACTACTCTTTGTTGTACTTCTTACGGTTAATTTGTTTCATTTTCTGTTGATGATTTGATCATCACAAATTTAGGTCCTAAGTTGTAGAAAGTAATCACGAGAGAGAGAGAGAGAGAGAGAGAGAGAGAGAGAGAGAGAGACAAACAAATAAGATAATGAGAGGAAACAAAGAGGAAAGGAAAAATGAAGTAAAGAGAGAGAGAGAGAGAGAGAGAGAGAGAAGGGGATTACATTTTTTATTTAGAAAAAAATGAAGTTGGGTTAGCAATAGATGAAAGGAGAAAAACGGAGAAAGAGAAAGGACTGAATTGTTAATTCTTGGCTTTTATTATATTTTTAAATATTTTTTCCTAGATTTTTTTTATTTTGATTTGATTAATTCCAAATTATTTTGTTATCTTGGATGACACTGTTGAATGCCTGCTAGAAAATGATCCACTTGTGTTTGCATGCAAGATGATGATTCAGAATGTTCAATATCCCTATATTGTGGTAACTACTTACCCTTAGTCATTTCTATTTCTCTCTGAATTCATTTAACCCAACTTGTTTCTTCCTCCAAGATATATCAAAAGAATTCAATCATAAACGCATGCCTCATAATCAACAGAACTTGCTTTTGTCATCCATGATAAATTCTTTGTTGCTTGGCAAGTAAATATGTTAGAATGGAATAGATACTTCATTGGTGGTTGAAAGAATTTTGGCATTGATAATGATGTGAAATAAGGAGATATGTCATTTTGCATTAATCACTCCAGGAAAAATAAGTGTTAATATTTTGAGATCAAAATCTGGCATCTATCAATATATATTGAATCTTTTCTTTGCTTTGTTAAAACTCTCAATTTTACTCATTTAATTAAGCATGTACTCTTTATATAAACCCTTTTACTCCTTATGTAACTATTGGCAGCAATCTACCCGCGCAACGCGCGGGTGTTACCTAGTTAAATTTAAATAATAATCCAATCAGATTCGAATAACTCACCAATTTGATTCAATTACATCCCTTTTACATCTCATTCTTTACCGTCCAACAACTCAAAGATATCTAACAGTTTCATTATTCTCTCTCACACACGAATAATAACCAACATGAATAACAAAAATTAAACACATTTCCTGTAAACCACAATTTACACCGAAGTAAAGGAACCAAAAAAAAATTACTAACCTAAAGGTTGTGGTTCAGTTGGTAGGCTGAGTTTGTGGGAAGAGCTCTCGGATTCGCTTCCCACTAAACACATCTTTGAGGATAAATGAAAAGCCTTAACTGTGACTAAACCTCAAACAAGATTAATCTCAGACCGTTAAAACGGATGAAGAAACATGTGATCTATACAAAAAAAAATTACTAAAGCAAATCTCCCTTTGATCAATAATGAAAACATTATTCTTCAGAAAAAATTACCCATAGCCATAATAAAAAAAGCTTACATTACCTTTCCTAATACAGTAAAAGAAATAATTCATTAAATTTGCATTATCGATAATAAAAGTATTATTACATTACAAAATTACTCATAAATTCATATTGACGAAGAAAACATGTTATGCCAAAAATTCAAAAAGATTTTCAATTTTTGGGTAAAGAAGATTGAGAAGGTGGCCAGACACTTAGGGGTCGTTTGTTTTTGTTTTTGTTTCCTGTTTTTTGTTTTTGTTTTCAATTTTTTTGGAAACAAAAACAGAAAACACGTTTGGTAACATGTTTCCGTTTTCAAAAAACGAAAATGAAAACAAGAATTTCCAAAATTGTTGGAAACAAGAATTTCTTGTTTTCATTATTTTCGGAAACATGTTTTCATTTCTGTTACTGTTCATAAGTAAGTGAACAGAGTTTATATATTAATATAATATTAATATTTTATAATAAAAATATAAATAAAATTAATTAATTTTTTTAAATAAAATAATATTAAATTTTAATATAAAATATTATTTAATATTTTAAAATTAATATATTTATTTTAATATAGAAAAGTTGAAAACATAAAAAGCAATTAAATAAATAATAAATTGAACTACAATATTATAATATTATTTAATTTAAATTTTTATAATAATTTATTGAATATATTAAATATTTTAAATAATATCATTTATTATAATTTTGATATGTTAATAATTAATATTATTATCTAATATAATTAATTTTTATTTTACTAAACAATATTATTATTTAATATTGTATTCTATCTTAAATTTAAAATATATCACTACTACCATTAAATAAGTTAATATTATTAAATAAGTAAATACTTAACATTAAATAATATTATTTATATTAAATATAATATATTTTAATAACTATATAATTTATTATAAATTAATTAGTTAAATATTTTATTTAATAATGTAATATTATTATTATTACAATTAAATAAAAATTATTATTAAATATAATTTATGATTATTACCATTAAATTCAATAATATCACTTTATTTAATATTTTATTTAATTATAACATTATTTAAATTATATTAAATTTTTATATGATTAAATAAAAATATTTAATATTAGTATTAAATAATATAAAATAATATTATTTAATATTATCTACATATTATTATTTTTTATTTAATTTTTAAAATTTTGTTTTGTGAATTGAATTATTATATTTGAATCAATTTAAATATTTGTTTTCAAAGCGTAATAATATTAAACAAACATATTTTCTGTTTTCAGAAATTGAAAACAAAACAACATAAAACAAAAATAAAATTTTCAAAAACAAAAAACATAAAACAAAAAACAGAAAACGATACCAAACGACTCTTTACTTTTTCTTTCATATTTAACCAACAAAGCCTCAACTGCCGCCACGAAATAAATCTGAATTAAAATAATCGCTGGCGTATGATACCTTATCACGCTCTTACCCGTAGCCAATTCCACCAAAACCAAAGCGGTCAACCCGAGAATCGCAATTCGCCCGCTAATTCTCGCTATGTAGGCTAAACCCGAAATCCACTTTTAACCCATTTGAAATCGCTTCTTTTAAAGGCACCGGAGGGAGGCAAATGGAGGAGGATGAGGAGGAGGAAGCCGATCAGGTTTTCTTTGATTTCCGCAGCTCTGCTTTTTTTCGGGTTCCGCTTCGGTAACGGAGGCGGACTTGACAGAGGCGGGATTCGAATTGGACGGAATCGGGTGAGGTGGAGGAGGAGGATGAGTCGGGTTAGGTTGTGGAGGAGTCGGAGTCGGGAATGGTGCGTGGGCTGACAGAAAAAGGGGTTTGGTTGGCGCGTGAAGAAGGGAAGGAAGTTCGTAGATTGAGAGCTGAAGCTGGCGGTGGAACTGCTGCCAACATTTTCAGTAGTCACTTCACTTCAGTTCTTTCTGTCGGATAACAAACCGCTCTGTTTTACTTTTTTATTATTTTTTATTTATGATGTTTAATTTTTTTTTCTCTTGTGTCTAAATATATTTTTCATTTGGTAACTCAATAAATTTTGGGTTTGTAAATGATGTATTAATAATGTATAATTTTTATATATTGTTAATATATTAAAAATTGATATTTTATTAATTGGTAAATTAAAAAGTATGTCAAATTTTTAAAAGTAAATATAAATAAAATTTTTTAATTTACTCATAAAAATATATTGATGAAGTGTAAATCTCTAATATATTGACAGTATATAAAAATTATACACTGTTAATGTATATAATATAAACTAATTAACTTTAGTGGATGATTTTTTTTTTTCATTGGAAAATTTTAGGTGGATGATTTGAGTAAATGAAATGAGGCCCATTTGAGTTTATATGGCCCAACATTTTCTTATCCGATTATCGAAAGCCCAAATATGATTTTGTTTTATAAAATTTGAAGAGAAATTTTAGGATGTTGAGTAAATTTTAGTATTAAAGTCTAATATTTTGCTTGGTAAAATGGATGGCAATGAGAAAAGATCAAAAAATTTACTAATTCAATACTTAGGATTCAAATCGCTTTTTTGTTTTGTTCAATCATTAGAATAACGCATTTATCATTCTTATTCAATTTTTATCTTTTTTATTGAACAAAGTTTAAGATTTAAATTCCTGACTTTTTGGACCAACAATGTTTGGCATCATTCTTAGTTCTATAATAAACTTCATGATCCAAACTCCCTCCCGTGTAGCCTCATATGCAAAAATGTACTTAATTTCGGTTGTAAAATTCGGAGTCATATTTTGCTTGGAATATTTTCAAAGTAAATATAATCCTTGAAGTCATTTTTGTCTGACCGAAAACTAGTATCAATTTAACTCTTTATACCAAGCTCAGCCCCTTCCATAAACCAAAAACATATTTTTAATTCTTCTCAAGTATTTAATGATATTTTACACTGCAGTCCAGTGAACCCTCCTGGATTGTTTCGATATCTGCTATTTGACACTCAGAACAAAAGATACGTCAGGTCTCGTACATAGCATGGAATACATTATGAATCTTATCACAAAAGCATAGGTTATCATATCCAGCCTAGAGAAATAAATGCTATGTCTCATAGGAAGATTGCCCTTTTTCAATTATTCCATGCTAAGCCTTACTGGCATCTTATCTAGAAACGCAAATTGGGAGAATCCAATGAACTTTCTAGATCTATTTTTATAGATCTTTATTTTTAGTATATAGGTTGCTCTCTCAAATTTTTCTTGAAAATTTGTTTGGGCAACCAAACAAATTAAATCATAAAACCAAGGAATTACAAATTAAGAACTAACTAATTTATTAAATATCTTCCCTAAGCCTCCATTCATGCTGGCAGAAATCTGTTTGTTACATAGGAAACCATTGGTTTAAGGCTAAAATCTTTGTATGATTTTCTATGATAATTAGTGTTGCTCAAAACAATAATAAATGCTTGCTGACGTCAATATTCGTCTCTTCTCTCCATGTGTTTTCAGGAAGCTTATGTAAAAACAAAAAGTCAGAACAACGCAGGGGCCTGCGTTGGCACTCCGATACTTAAGTCAACAAAAGGTTCTTGAGTATTGAGAAGCGTAAAAGCCAGTAGTTAAAAGTTAGAGAATAGAATTGTACCTGGGGCCTATTTATAGGCGAACATTCCAGAGTAATCACCTGGGGTGATTACGTCTTTTTTGGTTGGAGTTTGTTTCCAAATATAACACAAATTCCGTCAATCTCGGAAGTTTATCGAGAGCCTATCGCCGGTGAGAGGCTTTTGAATGGTGCGGCACAACCCAGCGAGAGGCATTTGTTGCACTATGCAGGAGGCTGGGTTTGGCCATGTGTCCGACACACGAGCAATGTGCGACAGGCCTTAAGGGGCCAGTCGCCTGCGATAGAGGTCCTATCACAAGCGAGAGGGACCTTCTGCCTGTTCGAAATTATTTAGTCAATGCCACGTGGTCCAATAGGGCTTTGCCTCGTGGCAAACCCCGGACGCTTTAGGCTTTACTCCAATGTGAATGGGCTTTGTCATATCAACAGTAAAATTATTATTATTTTTTATTTGCCATTTGTGTAGCCCATATCAATTAGTCCCCAATTTTTTGTAAAAGAACTCAGTCTTTTGCAAAGAATTTTTCAATGGTTACATATTTACCTTGTAAGTATTTAAATTCTCGTGCTTCACATGAGCAACTTACGTCTCGAATTTTTTGCACCATGCCTGTGCACTTTTTCGCCTTTTTACATATGTGGCTTACGCCGCCCAGTTACTGCTTCAAGCCTACGTGTAACCTACTTTGCGCTTTTTTCGCTTCAGGCTTTTTTCTTCGAATACATGGCTTACATCGCGCATTTTTCGTTTCAAGCCTTTGCACTTTTTTCATTCATGCATGACTTACATTTCGCGATTGTCGCTTCAAGTCCATGCTACGTAGCCTACATCGCACATTTTTTGCTTCTGGCTGTTTTCTTTGAGTACGTGGCTTACCTCGCGCATTTTTCGCTTCAAGCCCTTACACTTTATACATGATTTACATTGCGCTCTTTTCGCTTCAAGTACATGCGTAGCCTACATCGCGCATTTTTTGCTTCAAGCTTTTTTCTTTGAGTACGTGGCTTACCTCGTGCATTTTTCGCTTCAAGCCTTTACACTTTATGCATGACTTACATTGCGCACTTTTCGCTTCAAGTACATGCGTAGCCTACATCGCGCATTTTTCGCTTCAGGTTTTTTTTTTTGAGTACATGGCTTACCTCGCACATTTTTCGCTTCAAGCCTTTACACTTTATGCATGACTTACATCACGCACTTTTCGCTTCAAGTACATGCGTAGCCTACATTGCGCATATTTCGCTTCAAGCTTTTTTCTTTGAATATGTGGCTTACCTCGCGCATTTTTCGCTTCAAGCCTTTGGACTTTTTGCATTCATGCATAACTTACATTGCGCGCTTTTCGCTTCAAGTCCATGCTACATAGCCTACATAGCGCATTTTTCGCTTCAGGCTTTTTTCTTTGCCCGTCTCGCGCATTTTTCGCTTAAGGACTTTAATTTGCCCGTCTCACACCCTTTTGTGCATAGGGACTTTTCATTTGCCCGTCTCACGCATTTTTCGCTTAGAAACTTTTAGTTTGCCCGTCTCGCACCCTTTTGTGCTTAAGGACTTTTCATTTGCCCGTCTTCTGTATTTTTCGCTTAGGGACTTTTAGTTTGCCCATCTCGCTTCCTTTTGTGCTTAAGGACTTTTAGTTTGCCCGTCTCGCGCATTTTTCGCTTAGGACTTTTTTGTCTTCATGCATAGCTTACATCGCGCACTTTTCGCTTCAAGTCCATGCATACCCTACTTCGCACACTTTTCGCTTTAGGCCTTTTCTTTATAGTGCCTGGCTTACCTCGCGCATTTTTCGCTTCAAGCTCTTACACTTCATGCATGACTTATATCGCGCATTTTTCGCTTTAAGTACATGCTTGTATTCCTGTTACACGATATGCAATCGTGGTGAGAAAATAAATTATCAAAAATAATTACTTCATTGCATACTACCAATAATCAACGACAATATGGAATATAAAGGCAAAATGTTCAAAATAACATGTCTGATTTAATTGAAACTTTAAAATACTAAGGCCTCAAATCTTCCTTACCCATCTTCATATCTGGGGGTCAATCGTGGTCTGGGTTTCCCTGATCACCCTTTGCTTAATAATTTCGCCTTTTGTCCGCTTTCCCCTCTCTTATATTATTGTCATATTGCCTATTTTGCGGCAAATTATTTCTCCGATTGAGGGGAGAATAGTGGGCTCCCCCATTCCTCCAAAGGTATCTATCTATTTTTCCTTCTCGAGCCAGTTTCTCAAGTTGATTCATTAGCTCCCTACATTTCTCAGTTGAGTGCCCATTTGTAGAATGGAAATCACTATAGGAATCTGCATCTCCTCCCATACTTCTTATTGTAGTAGTCCTGTCTCTTTTATAGCTGCCAAAATTGAGGCTCTAGGCTCATTAAGTTGAGTGTAACTATCGAATTTAAATTTTGGAGCCTTGTTGGACTTATCTCTGCTTTTGTCAACAAATTCTCTTTCCCGTTTCCTTCCTCATTCGAGATCTTTAGTTTGTACCATTTCCAACACTTCCTCCTGAGTGATGTATTTGTTAGCTATGGTGAATAACTCCGAGAGTGTTGTGGGCTGATCTAGAGAGAGTGACTCTTGTAGCTTCTCAGACCTAGTCCCTTGCAATATTGCTGCTATTGCGATACCGACCTGTAAGTCCTTAACTTCCAAAGTTGCATCTCGGAATCGATCCACGTAGCTTTTTAGTGATTCTTTACTTCCTTGTTTAAGTGTAAGCAGATAAGTAGGTTCTTTCTTCCTCTGGCTGTTAACTATGAAGGCTTTCAGAAATTTGCTTCGCAATCGGTCGAAGGAAGTGATTGATGCCTCAGCCAGACCATTGAACCACCTCATAGCATGTCTAGTGAGGGAAAGCTCTGCACATGATCTCGTCTTCCCACTTGTGGAGCAGCATCAATGCTTCATAATTCTAGATATGATCATAGGGGTCTATCTTTCCCGAGTTTGCAGCCATTTGCGGCATTTTAAACTTCGGCGATAAGGGTTTTTCCATAATAGCCGCAAAAAACAGTACTCGCCTTTTCTAACTTTCTTCTACATATAGTAGCTTCTTTTCTTCCAGCACTTGTTCTATAATCTTTTTATGTCAATTGCAGATGTAGAATAATTTTTCCCATTTTCTTTACTATGAGATGCATCTTTTCGCATCATTCTTGTGTTCCAAGTGGGGTCGTCTTTGATTCAGTCCACCAAGCACTTCCTCCATCAAGAGTTGGCTGTGTTCGTCTAGCCCTTATCTTTCCAGCTCCTCTCACACCTCGCACTGTTTCGGGTCCAGTTTGCCAAGCCGAAAGGTTTCCAGCTCTTCTCACACCTCGCACTGTCTCGCCTGTGAGCAGAGGATCGCCCACCTATCGCAGCGAGAACATCTACCGCCCTTTGTTCGCCTGTCGCGGCCCGTACGCCAGCCGCAGCTTGTTCTCTTGTCACTGCATGCTCGCCTGTCGCAACCTGCACCCCTGTTGCAGCCTGCTCGCCCATCGCAGAGTGCAAGCCTGTCGTAATTTGCTCGCCTGTCGCCTGAGATAGATTCAATTGCGGGAGGACTCCTTCGCTCATCTCTCTTACGAGGTTTTGTACGGTCTGCGGCAGATTCAATTACGGGAGGACTCCTTTGAACATATTCACCATGGCCCTCAGCGCCTGGGTCGTTTCCTCGTTCTACCGTCTCAAAGCTTCAAATTCAGCCAAGGATACAGTTGTGCCAGGCTCTTCCCTACTCTCCTCTGTTCTCCTTTGAGGCTATCGTTCTGGAGAACTTACCGAGTTCTCATCACTTTCATCTCTAACAGTAGTAGATCTTGTTCTCACCATCTTTGAAAAGTTTGATTGGTTTTTATTTCGTTTCCCACAGACGACGCCAATTGTTGTTGCTCAAAACAAAAATAAATGCTTGCTGATGTCAATATTCGTCTCTTCTCTCCACGTGTCTTCATGAAGCTTCTGTAAAAACAAAAAAAGTCAGAGGAACCCAGGAGGTGGTTCCTTGCGTTGGCACTCTGATGCTTAAGTTAGCAAAAGGTTATTGAGTATTGGGAAGCGTAAAAGCCAGTAGTTAAAAGTTAGAGAATAGAATTGTACCTAGGGCCTATTTATAGGCGAATATTCCAGAGTAATTACCTGGGGTGATTACGTCTTTTTTGGTTGGAGTTTGTTTCCAAATATAATACAAATTCCGTCAATCTCGGAAGTTTATCGAGAGCCTGTCGCCGGCGAGAGGCTGTTGAATGGTGCGGCACATCCTAGCGGGAGGCATCTATCGCACTATGCGGGAGGCTGGGTTTGGCCACGTGTCCGACACACGAGCAATGTGCGACAGGCCTTAAGGGGCCAGTCGCCTGCCACAGAGGTCCTGTCGCAGGCAAGAGGGACCTTCTGCCTATCCGAAATTATTTAGTCAATGCCACGTGATCCAATAGGGATTTACCACGTGGCAAACCCCGGACGCTTTGGGCTTTACTCCAGTGTGAATGGGCTTTGCCATATCAATAGTAAAATTATTATTATTTTTATTTGCCATTTGTGTAGCCCATATCAATAATGAATAAAGATTATACAAGGATCATTTAATATCATAACGAAAATCATAGTATTATATATGAATAATAAAAGTTTTATTTTATTTTATAAGGATTAATCTCCTTCAATACGTAGGAGCAAAAATATGGGTCTCATGCTCTTTGTTGATAATGATAGGCTGATAATGATAGGCAGCCATGGGCTTGTGAAACAAATTTAATAAGGGGCACATTTGAATGAACAATGATATTAGTCTTGGCGAAATCGAAAACAACAGTGATGGTAAGATTAATTACAATAGTAGTGAGATTAGATATTGTAATAATGATATTGAAATCAGTAGTGAAATATATATTTAGATGCAATCACAACAATAGCATTGAAATAAAATGCAGTGAGAAAAAAAAATGACAAAGACATTAGATAAAAAATTATATATAATGAAATTTATAGTATACATTTGATATTTGTAAAATTAAATAATAAAAAAATTATTAATTTGATATTAAATATTTTTATTAATTATTTAAAAATAATGTGTTCTTTTATTCTAAAATTTAATAATAAATTATTTTTATGCCTATTTTAATATTATTTGATATTTAATGTATAAGTTAAAAGCTAATAATTATTTCAAATAGAAATAATTATTAATTTTATTTAAAATAAATTTTAAGTTGTAGGGCAATTTCATCTGTACACTATATCTCCATGGTTAAAAAAAAAAGAAAAATTAAAGGATATTGTAGGAGTTAGGGGCTGCAGCGGGAATGAAAAATCCCACCACACCACTTACCTACGCTCAGTTTTCAACATACAACATTGCCGACCACCTTCAATCATGCCTTTTTTTTTTTTTTGTAATTGTAAGTATATTTATTTGTTTTATAGTTTGAACAGGATCTGAGAATTGTAAACGATAAAATATTTTTAATAATAAAGATTTTAAGATTTGAAATATGTTTAAATGTTTGAGAAAAAAAATCAATTTTCATTCCTTCTAACTATTTTTTTAATCAATCATACTCTTTTTTGTTTTTCAAGTTAACAAGATATCTGACAAACTCAAAAAGGTGTAACTGACATGAGTTAAATAATGAAATTTGGGTTATGGAATTTATTTCCATATTAAATATTTAATCAAAATCAATAGACAATAGATGAAAAAATTCAATTTAAATATAAAATTATAAAATATTTAATATTTAACTCATATGAGAAGAGCAAAATCTTTCTCGAAAAGCAACTAAAAAAAACTTAATTAGCAGCAAAATTTTGAGATTATGACTCTTAGTTAGGAAGAAACTGTTAATAAATTGATGGCATGGCCACGTCTTGCAAAGTAAAACATATCAATATACTTACAATTAAAATTAAATCCTTGTATATTATATATAATTAACAATAAAGAAGCCAATGAGGCATTGACTTAATGGCAAAGAGGAGGTTTTGAGACTTTGAGGTCTCAGGTTTGAGTTTCATTAAGTGTGAGCTTGAATTAGTCTAGTTATTTATTAGTTTATCTAGTTTGAGTAATGTGATTTTCATAGTTACTTGTTCATGAAATGTAATATGTTGATTGTGATTATAACTTCTAATGTATTATTCAAAAAAAAATTAACAATAAAAAAAATGCCAACCTCACATTAACTACCCTATTTTTTTTTGTTTCCACTAGCTTAAGAGTTAAGAAAACTCACTTTGAAATCAAGAAAATCTTATCCAATGCACACATTAAAATCCCGGAAATTGCTAACTTAGAATTCTTCAATTTTCCAAAACAAAATCTTTCTTAGTAATCTTTTGATTTGGCTTGATTTCTTATTCAATTTTGGATCTTAGAAATATGGGATACCTTATTTTTCCAAGATCTAATTAACTCCTACACAAACCAAGGAAAGAAGGGATGTGTTTTTCTAGTTTACCTAGTGAATTACCATCATCTTTGGTTGGAATTGTAGATAAAGATGATTTATCAGCTCCGCACGGTGTATGAACTATGAAATAGTAAGGAAAGATTATATGGGTGTTATAGTTTAGTTATACTCCATCATATATGATTTCTTGATTAATTCACATTGTATTGTTTTTGGATTTATATATAATGCACTAATAATGTATTATCTGATACTTTATCAATAAATCTTTATAAGAAAATTAAAAAAATTATTTTTATTTATTTTTAAGAATTTAATATTTTTTTAATTTACTTTTGATAATATATAAAAATCATACATTAATAGTACGTTAGACTCTTTTTTTTTTCGAGAGTAATGAAGCGTTTTTTGGCCAAAAAAATTAACTCTCAGTTTTTAGTTTTTTTACCCATTATTTTATCCCTACGGTCATAACGAAGTCTCAAGAATGTTAACAACAACAATAACCACAATCCTAGCTAACTTGATCCGGTTTTTAAAGTTTGAATTTAAATTCAAAAAAAAAAAAAACAAAAAGCTGGCTTGTTGGGAATGACATCGGCTTGCTCCTTCCATTATTATACATTAATTAATTTTCCTACCATGGACCAGAAATAATTGCTAACCTTCTAATTACAAGGCATCTTTGATTACTACATAAATATATATAGATGTTTCACCAATATATATATATATATATATATATATATATATATATATATAGATGGTTATATACTTATGGCGAAGGTTTCAAGTAAGTTTGATTAATTAGCTATACATACATACATACTGTAGACACCCTATTTTGTCCGGGATCTTAATTTGTATAAATAATTGGGTTGGGTGACATTTGTATTTTAATTTAATAATTGGGAATTTGGCTAGAATTAAATTAGAATTTTTAGATTTAGAATTAACATTAATTAGGAAATTAAAATTAAAATAGGATTTAAAAAGAAATAAAAATAAAATTAATTTTAGGATTAGATAATTAGGATAATTAGATTTTTTAGGATAATTATTTAGATTAATAGAGTTAGATTAGGATTAACATAAGAATGAAATAGATAAAATATAAGATAATTATGAGAATAAGTATAGTTGTATTAGGATTCTAATAAGTTTTTGGACTATAAAAAGGGGATTAAGTCTCATGTTTAAGGGGAGGAAGAAGCAGCTACAATTCGGGATCCTTGCATTGCAATACCCAACCAACATCATCATCTTCGCTTGCTGCAGCGACGACCACCATTATCATCTGCTCCATCGCCTCATACAGCCGCGTCATCATCACCCTAACCTCCATCGTGGCTCGTTGCTGACACTACCTCTGTCGCATCCGCATAGCTCTGCTGCGTCCCTGTTCAACATCTCGCGTTATCGTCGCATCATTCCTGCCCGGCCCTGCACTGCTCATCGTTACCAACCCCTTCTACTATCGCGTCTGCCTTGCTCTGTTGCTATTGCTTGCTTCTTGCTGTGTTTGGATCTGCTCCTCACTTGTTCATCACCATTGCTCGTATCTGATGCATGCCATTTAGCCCATCATCTGCAGCCATAATTAATTGTTGCGGCTACAACAGGAGAAGTCCAGCTTCCTCAGGTTCTTTTAATGTTTAACTAATTGATATTTTGTAAGATTAATTTAACAGGTCTGTAACATGGTTAGATGATTAATTCATAAATGTTTGCATGATAATTTAATTTGATTAACTGTATATTGCATGACATAATAATTTAAGTCGTATGAAATAATTTAATTTGATTTTATATGAAGCAATTGCATGATAATATTTAACTTGATAATTTGCATGATAATATTTAATTTGATAATTTAATTTGTATGATCAAACTGTATGATGTGTTTTGCATGGATAATTTGATATGATTTAATGACTTGCATGATTTATACAATTGCTATAATACAATTAGGATTAGTGTTTAGGTTCTGAGAATAAAAATTAGTAATTTAATTTGTAAACATAATTCAAATTAGGATGGAATAAATGAAAGGATAAATAAAATTGAGTTAGATAAGATATGAATAAAGATAAGATAGAATAAAATTAAATAAAATACTAAAGATGAATATGGATTACGCCGAGGATGAAACTCCAAGAAAGTCAATTGGTACTCCTTGGAATTTCTAGGTGAGAGGATTCTTCTTGAGTTGAGCCAGATTGATGGAATACTTGAGAAGAATTTTCAAGAAAACATAGTCCATGTTCATTTTAAAATATAATGATAATAAAAAATAATAATAATAATAATAAAAAGAATATAAAATAACATGATGATAGGGTAATAGAATAATAATATGCTTTAAATAAAGGAATTAAGTATGACATATGCCGATGATGAAATTCCAAGAAAGTCAATTGGTACTCCTTGGAATTTCTAGGTGAGAGGATTCTTCTTGGGTTGAGCCAGATTGATGGGATACTTAAGAAGAATTGTCAATAACCCATATGTCATGTTTAAAAATATAAAATAATAGAATTAAAACAATACAATAAGAAGAATAAGATTAGAAAATATTTAAAGATAAGAATTCCATAATATACTCAATCAATCCGACGATGGAGTTCAAGAAAGTCGATTGGTACTCCTTGAACATCTTGAGGTGAGGGGAGTTTCTAAGATTTGAGCCAGATTGATGGAATAGTCTTAGAAACTTTCCCAATATTTAATTATCAAAACTAATACAAACATAAAGGCAAATTTAGACTAAACTTAGAACTAAGTGGTACCATTTTAGAATGGGCGTCGTGGGGGTGCTAATCCTTCCCCACACGTAACCGTACTCCCGAACCCTAGATCCTTTGAACGTAGACCATGCCTTATCCTTAGACAAGAGTAGGTGACCAATCACACCTTAGATTTGAATGGTTGGTGGCGACTCCTTGATATTAAAGTCTAGCGGTTAGGTTCACGGACCTAGACGTTATGACAGTTTGGCGACTCCACTGGGGACTTTAGAGAGTCAGGCCAAAGATTAGTTTGAAGATTAGTCTAAGTTTGCCTAGAAGTATTTGGAAAATGTATAATAAAATGTTAATTCATTCCTTCAACACACACATCACTTGCATTTGCATAAGCCCTCAACCCGGGCTCTTCCTTTTTAGGAGGGAGTAAAGTAACTACGCTTTCGTGAGGTGATAACCTCCACATAGGCTAGCGAAATACTCCCACTCAGATTGAACCTTTCCGTTTGTAACCTATAATGGGTGAGGATTGGGTGCCTTACTAGTCCTGTATGGATGATAGTGAGGAACAATTTGGGAACCTTTAGACCTTGAATTATCCAAACCCAGCATGTAATGAAACATAAGGCTTAGCCTTAGGGTGGAACCATATTAGATTGGAGTGTAGACTCAAACCTAAGATAGGACACATGAAGGAATAAGTTTTACTTCCTCTTTTGTACATTGTTTTAAAAAAAAATTCAAAAAATATAGTTTTTCTTTCTTCCATTCTTAAAAAAAAAAATTAAAAAACAAAAAAAAAAGAATTTGTCTGTATCATTAAGTCATGCATAGTTGTGTTTGATTTTGCATCACATAACATATCATTCATGTAAGTTTGCACCTGTCTTATCATGAGAATGAACACACTTTTAATTGTTAGGAGAGATTGCTAGACCTAAGGGCATTCCATGTGCATTCATTTTTGTGCATAAACATATCATCACATTGAAAATAATTTCAACTAAATTGTGGCACAAGGTATCAAAATTGCATCCACTAGACGATCTGCCTCCACAGATATCATACAAGGTATTAAGCACGCATAATGGAAGAGGATCAAATATTAGGATAGAAAAGTTGGAAAGGGAAAATGTAGAGATAAGGGGGCAATTGAGTGAAATTACCCAGTTGCTAAAAGCCATGATTAAAGGAAAGGAGAAGATGGGTAATCAAGAGGAGTCTATCCAAGAAGCTCAACAAAGCATGCGAGACAACCCTATTTTTGTTCCTGAAGGAAGTACTGTCAATGCTCCAACACCTCTACAGATACAAGTTCAAAACCCAGTGGAAGTGCCAAATCTAGATGATCTCACAGAGTTAGAAAAGTTGAAGCATAAAGAAGAATATAGTGGTACTAAAGCTCAATTGAGCTTGATAGAAGAAAGACTAAGTGCTGTGGAAGGAGTTGACTATTTTGGACCCGTTGATGCCGAAAGGTTGTGTTTGGTACGTGGTGTCGTGCTTCCACCAAAATTCAAGGTGCCTGAATTTGAAAAGTTCAATGGAAGATCGTGCCCAAAAGATTATCTCACCATGTATTGTAGAAAGATGGCGGCATATGCATGGGATGACAAGCTATTAATTCATGTTTTTCAAGACAGCTTGACTGGGTCAACCGCTAAGTGGTACAACCAATTGGAAAGGAGCAAAGTTTCTTCTTGGTCTGAGTTGGCAAGAGCTTTTATATCTCAATACAAACATGTGTCTGATGTAGCTCCTGACCGCTTATCTCTCCAAGGTATGGAAAAGAAGAAAGATGAGAGCTTTAAAGAATATGCCCAACGATGGAGAGACGTGGCATCACTAATTCAACCTCCCTTGACTGAGAAGGAAATCACCATGTTCTTTTTGAATACTCTCAAGGCTCCTTATTATGAGCGTATGCTTAGTAGTGTAGCTAAGAACTTTGCAGACATGGTGTTAACCGGTGAAGCCATTGAGAATGCCATCAAGAGTGGTAAGATTGAAACACCAGTGAATGATAGTAGGAAGGGTGGATTCTCGAAGAAGGAAGGAGATGCACAAGCTGTCTCAAATAATTCACGCCGCCTTTATACCCCTTACCCACCTTCAGTGAATTACGCCTATTCCCCATCTTACCCACAAACTCATCCCCAAAACACATATCAACCTGTTTTCCCTTAACAAACTCCTACAGCCTCAACAAACCCCACTTTCCCACCTAATGACCAAAGGAACACCCGACTTAGCCGAAATGTTACCATAGACCCTATACCCATGACATATGCTGAGCTATTCCCAAAGTTGGTGGAAGGTCATCTTATTGCCCCTATTTATATAGAACCCTTGAAACCTCCTTACCCAAAGTGGTATGATCCTAATGCAAGGTGTGCCTATCATAATGACAATGTTGGACACTCTATTGAGAATTGTATGGGCTTGAAGAGGAAAGTCCAAGCACTTGTCAATGCTGGAATTTTGAGTTTTGGAACAAAGAATGATCCAAATGTGAATGATAATCTTCTACCAGATCACACAAAGGGTAGTGGTTAATGCTATGGAAGAAACTGGATGATATTGATTGATTCACTAACTTGAAGATTATGGTTGTTTCTTTGTTTCTAATTTCATTCATCTTAGGACATTTCAATATAGGAGTGCCTAAGCCCAAAAGGCATTAAGAATTCTTTTATGTATTGGGCCAGTTTTCATTTGTTTTCATTTTCAATAAAGGATTAGTGCGATGCATATTTCTTAATTCCTCATTCCAATCTTGTTCTTTAATGCCAAACACCAATACCCATATTTTACATTGTTACTGAGCCTAAAAGTATCCAAATAATGAACTTGATAATGATGATGGCAATAAGTATAAAATTCAATTCTGAAAAGGACTGCTTTGGTTGGTTGAATGGATTTTAGTTCGCCAAGATTGTTCAAGCAAGAAGAGAATAGAAGATATTTGTCTAAAATCTTCAACTATAGAATGTTATGAGTAAAGGTGATTCTCTACATGAAATTCTAATGAGTTTATCATTGTTCAATGGATGACCTTTAATGAGAGTACTTGTATTGAGATGAGAAATGGCCTTCTTTCACTACCTTTCAAGCATGAGTAAAATTATCCATTGATTACCCCTTTGAGCCTATTATATTTCTTTTTTATATAACCCACCAAGAATCACCCTCCACACTAGGGGGGCAAAGAGAATAGAAGATGAAAGATCAGTGGGGCAAAATAAAAATATAAAAGGGGCAAAAAAAAACCTTTTGTAAAAAAAAGAACAAAAAAGAAAAAGAGAATGAAGAAAGAAAGAGGGTTTGAATCAAGAAAGTGAAAACCCTAGTCACATTTAAATAAAAAGGAGAGAGAAAGCATATTAGAATGAGGCAAAAGTCAAAATGCCTAATTGATTCATGAAAAATGATTCTTGGTTTGATGAACCTTGAAACGCTTATTTTGGGCCTATATTATCCTTTCTTTCATAAACCCTCACCTGAGCCTACATTACGTGCCTTAAGAGTCCATTTTGATCAAATATGAGTACTCCTATTGAAGAATCATGTGTTGAATAAAGGCATACTTACACTATGAGATGATGATCCTTTGGATGGAAGTAGGACAAGCAGATCAAGATAAGCAAAAAGATTTCGTCTAGATGGAAGAAGTGGGATTCCGAAGACTCTCTTGGATCCATGTGAGCATTAAATTGGGTGAAGAAGTATCTGATGTTGGGGCATGAATCAAAATGGAGAACAGACAAGAGAAGCCTCATCAAGGACAATGAAGTTGAAAATGAAGAGAAATGAATTAAAAAAAAAGAGAGAAAGAAAAGAAAATGAAAAAGAAGAGAAAAAGAAGAAAAAAAGAAGAAAAGAAAAGAAAAAAAGAGAAAAAAGAAAAAGGAGGATTCAAATTGAAAACCCAAAAGGGCAGTTTGAGTCAATAGGGGGTGAATTCGAACTGAAAACCCGTAAAGGGCAGCTTGAATCAAGGAGACATATCTAAGTTGAAAACCTGAAAAGGCGACTTAGGTATGAGGAGAAAAGGCATTAAAGGGTCATGATATAGAAGCACTAATGTGATTTGATAGGACTTTACATGGTCGGATGACTTGAAGAGAATGAGATTTTTGAATGAGAATTCTGTATTAATTGATCAGAGTTATTTGAATGTTTGCCCAAAGCCTGGTTAAATAATCTTAGAATCCTTGTTTTTCTTTCAACCTTGCTTTGCCTTCACACTTGGCTACCTTTTTGTAATATTTTCAGATATTGAATAATACCATTCCTTTGCTATATCTTTACCTTGAGGGATTGAGAAATTGTGTTGCATTAATCTTGAAATTAGAATGGTAATGAATGTTTGCTTGGCAAAATATGTGAAAGACTCCTATATTATTTAGGAAAATGAAAGAAAAGGAAACTTGTGAATGAATGGAAATTGGAAATCAAGAAAAACCAATGAATAAAGAAGAGTGAATGAAGATTTTAATGAGCAAATGAATGACCAGATAGGAAGGATAGTAAAGAAGAAGAGACAAGGGATAAGATAAGATAAAGAGGGCACGAAGACAAGAGCTTCATTGGGAGAGAAAAAATGGAAGAAGGAAAATGAGGAAAGAAATAGGAAATATAAGGACAAGATGACAAATGAAAGAATGCATGAGATGGACTGATACAGAAAAACCTTGTTATTGCCACAGTTAAAGTTGAAAGGCTTTCCAAAAAAAAAAACACAAACATTGCATGAATAGAATAGATTGTGTGAATAATATTGCATGAATGGCATTACACAAATGACATTGCATAGATAGGATAGAATGCATGCGTAGTTGCATACATGATGCATTGCATGAGAAAAAGAAAAATTACAGACAAGGTTCCTTGAGTACAATCTATAAGACCTTCGGACATGATTCCTCCAAATTTTTGGACAAGATTTTAAAGTTTGACTGCCTGCCTGTTTAGGAGGAGCTTTTAGACAAGATTTTTAAAGTTTGACTGCCTGCCTGTTTAGGAGGAGCTTTTGGACAAGATTTTAAAGTTTGACTGCCTGCCTGTTTAGGGGGAGTTTTTAGACAAGATTTTTAAAGTTTGACTGCCTGCCTGTTTAGGAGGAGCTTTTAGACAAGATTTTGACTGCCTGCCTGTTTAGGGGGAGTTTTTGGACAAGATTTTTAAAGTTTGACTGCCTGCCTGTATAGGAGGAGCCTTTTGGACAAGATTTTTAAAGTTTGACTGCCTGCCTGTTTAGGAGGAGCTTTTAGACAAGATTTTAAAGTTTGACTGCCTTTCTGTTAAGAGGGAGCTTTTTGAAAAAATAAAAAATTAAAAAAAAGAGAAGTCAAACAAAATAGGTGTCTATGTCTTTGTGCAATTACTGTTTCACAGCAAATGCACAAAGAGGGGCAGCTGTAGACACCCTATTTTGTCCGGGATCTTAATTTGTATAAATAATTGGGTTGGGTGACATTTGTATTTTAATTTAATAATTGGGAATTTGGCTAGAATTAAATTAGAATTTTTAGATTTAGAATTAACATTAATTAGGAAATTAAAATTAAAATAGGATTTAAAAAGAAATAAAAATAAAATTAATTTTAGGATTAGATAATTAGGATAATTAGATTTTTTAGGATAATTATTTAGATTAATAGAGTTAGATTAGGATTAACATAAGAATGAAATAGATAAAATATAAGATAATTATGAGAATAAGTATAGTTGTATTAGGATTCTAATAAGTTTTTGGACTATAAAAAGGGGATTAAGTCTCATGTTTAAGGGGAGGAAGAAGCAGCTACAATTCGGGATCCTTGCATTGCAATACCCAACCAACATCATCATCTTCGCTTGCTGCAGCGACGACCACCATTATCATCTGCTCCATCACCTCATACAGCCGCGTCATCATCACCCTAACCTCCATCGTGGCTCGTTGCTGACACTACCTCTGTCGCATCCGCATAGCTCTGCTGCGTCCCTGTTCAACATCTCGCGTTATCGTCGCATCATTCCTGCCCGGCCCTGCACTGCTCATCGTTACCAACCCCTTCTACTATCGCGTCTGCCTTGCTCTGTTGCTATTGCTTGCTTCTTGCTGTGTTTGGATCTGCTCCTCACTTGTTCATCACCATTGCTCGTATCTGATGCATGCCATTTAGCCCATCATCTGCAGCCATAATTAATTGTTGCGGCTACAACAGGAGAAGTCCAGCTTCCTCAGGTTCTTTTAATGTTTAACTAATTGATATTTTGTAAGATTAATTTAACAGGTCTGTAACATGGTTAGATGATTAATTCATAAATGTTTGCATGATAATTTAATTTGATTAACTGTATATTGCATGACATAATAATTTAAGTCGTATGAAATAATTTAATTTGATTTTATATGAAGCAATTGCATGATAATATTTAACTTGATAATTTGCATGATAATATTTAATTTGATAATTTAATTTGTATGATCAAACTGTATGATGTGTTTTGCATGGATAATTTGATATGATTTAATGACTTGCATGATTTATACAATTGCTATAATACAATTAGGATTAGTGTTTAGGTTCTGAGAATAAAAATTAGTAATTTAATTTGTAAACATAATTCAAATTAGGATGGAATAAATGAAAGGATAAATAAAATTGAGTTAGATAAGATATGAATAAAGATAAGATAGAATAAAATTAAATAAAATACTAAAGATGAATATGGATTACGCCGAGGATGAAACTCCAAGAAAGTCAATTGGTACTCCTTGGAATTTCTAGGTGAGAGGATTCTTCTTGAGTTGAGCCAGATTGATGGAATACTTGAGAAGAATTTTCAAGAAAACATAGTCCATGTTCATTTTAAAATATAATGATAATAAAAAATAATAATAATAATAATAATAATAAAGAATATAAAATAACATGATGATAGGGTAATATAATAATAATATGCTTTAAATAAAGGAATTAAGTATGACATATGCCGATGATGAAATTCCAAGAAAGTCAATTGGTACTCCTTGGAATTTCTAGGTGAGAGGATTCTTCTTGGGTTGAGCCAGATTGATGGGATACTTAAGAAGAATTGTCAATAACCCATATGTCATGTTTAAAAATATAAAATAATAGAATTAAAACAATACAATAAGAAGAATAAGATTAGAAAATATTTAAAGATAAGAATTCCATAATATACTCAATCAATCCGACGATGGAGTTCAAGAAAGTCGATTGGTACTCCTTGAACATCTTGAGGTGAGGGGAGTTTCTAAGATTTGAGCCAGATTGATGGAATAGTCTTAGAAACTTTCCCAATATTTAATTATCAAAACTAATACAAACATAAAGGCAAATTTAGACTAAACTTAGAACTAAGTGGTACCATTTTAGAATGGGCGTCGTGGGGGTGCTAATCCTTCCCCACACGTAACCGTACTCCCGAACCCTAGATCCTTTGAACGTAGACCATGCCTTATCCTTAGACAAGAGTAGGTGACCAATCACACCTTAGATTTGAATGGTTGGTGGCGACTCCTTGATATTAAAGTCTAGCGGTTAGGTTCACGGACCTAGACGTTATGACACATACTATATATATATATATAAATATATATATATATTAAGTTGTTATTTTTCATATAAATAATTTTTACATAACAAAATGTAATACAATAATTTAATGATTGATGCAGGATTATTCTCTTAAAAATTATGACCCTTCTTCATCAAATAAAAAATGTAATAATTGGCTCTTAAGTCTAAAAAAAATAAAACATAACAATTGATAATTGACTCTTAAGTCTAAAGAAAAAGTAAAACATAAGAATTTATGCTTGAATACAAATATATGATGCTTTTACATAAATGAACAAAAATATTTTAAAACATAACCATAAAATTGTTTTTAAAATTTTTAAAAGAATTCTTAATATGTTTATATGTATATACAGATGAAATTTCGGAAAATCTTTTTCCTATAACTAATCTGCATAGAAAATTAATGTGGTTCAATTACTTAAAACAATCCTAAGTAGTTGGAGAGTTAAATCTTGTCGACCTCAATTATTGTAAGTCCATGTCATGCGAAAATTGGTTCTATCAATCTGAACCAACCATGTGACACTGTAGCTGGTCTCCATCAAAGAAACCGAAAAATTGTAACAAGGTTATTAGCTAAACAGCAATTAGAGCCTACTATATTAATTTGGGTGAAAGAAAGTTTGTTTTGCCTAAAGAAAGATGCAACCATTAGAAATATTGTTTCATGCATGGATCAAAATAAGATGGATAAGTTTTGATTCAAAAAACCAAACTTAATCAATCGAGTTAATTAACCTAGTATTTTCTCGAAATTTCAAGATCTCTGTATCGTAACCTAATTCTATCCCTTTTACCCTAAACTCTCGATTTTTTAATTAATATTTAATTTGTTACCAAATTTCAAATTCATATTGAATTTTATTTTCAATTTTGTTTAATTTTATCAGTATACTTTTATTTTGTTATGTTTTAGACATAAAATAACATCATTGATACAATTTTGTTAATTATAATGAAATGTTTCGTTAGGCTACTTTTTTGTCTAAAACGTAACAAGTTAAAACTAAAAGTAAAATGACGAATTTCAATATTGAACTTGAGACATTTATAGCAAATTTAAAGATTTTGATTTTGTTATATTTCATTAAAATAAAATTTTCCTCTTGACTTATTATATCATTATTTACTTATTTTTTTTAAAATTTTAATTATTTACTTATTCTTCATCAATTTTTTATGAGTTATTAAATTTCACTTGACCTTACAGTAAGATAAATATTTTATGACTTTACTGTAACTAAACTTGTATTGAACCATACCATAATATAATTTCATTGAGACCTTGACTTATGGTAAAAAAAAAGCACGGGAATTTTGAAATCTTAGATTTAAGTTTAATTATATATGAGTTGAAATTTAGTTTAGTTAAATTTAGTTTCGTTAAATTTTTTGTTATTTCAAATTATTTATTATAGCTTATTTAATTGGATAAAATAATTTTCATAATTATTAATTTAAGAACGTAATACGTTGGCAGTATCTTTTTATTAAAATATATTAATAAAAAATTGATGTCTTAATTTGCTCTGCAGTTCGTACGAGCATTTATTTAAAACAAGCTTGTTAAACAAGGTAAAAGAGCAGCAAACTAATGCAATAAATGTAATTGATGAAAACACTACCTGTGAGGCAAATATTTCACCGGCTTTCAAAGTTGGACGCCTTGCAATTATGGGCAACAGTTGACTGCTGCTTTAGGTTAGTTTAGATAAGTGATACGAATGATTTCGGGAAAATTAAAAAAAAAATAATTATTGTGGGTATAAGTTTTATAATAAAATATTTAAAAGTATAAGTAAAAAAATAATTTTACATAATTTTTTTGTTTTTTGTAAATTTTTTTTCGGTCTAGATCATGCGATATCTTCATATCTTTGATATAGGACTAATTCGAATTCGAGTCGAACAGGACTCAAAAGACGATAAAACTCTCCCTTAAGAGTTTTAACACAACTGCATACCCAGGCA
The DNA here is from genome assembly GCA_031772115.1 of Heritiera littoralis. Classification (NCBI taxonomy): domain Eukaryota; kingdom Viridiplantae; phylum Streptophyta; class Magnoliopsida; order Malvales; family Malvaceae; genus Heritiera; species Heritiera littoralis. Next base: position 519,342 of record JAPDPK010000134.1, on the reverse strand, counting down.
AGACGTCCAACTTTGAAAGCCGGTGAAATATTTGCCTCACAGGTAGTGTTTTCATCAATTACATTTATTGCATTAGTTTGCTGCTCTTTTACCTTGTTTAACAAGCTTGTTTTTTCTGCTCTCACTATATTGGAGTCGGTGCGATGACATCCAAACGGAGCCTTAGTTTCTAGCTTATACTAGCTCTAAAAAAAGAAGGAAAAAAAAAACAATCTCATTTATATTTTTGCAATTTCTTGTTGAACAAAGATAGGACGGAGTAATCCCCAAGTATTAAAGAATAGTAAGCCATGGAAACCCTGAGAAAAAGGCAACTGCTTAGCTTTCACGGTTAGTTTGTGTGTCAAAAGAAAGATAAATTAGGCTACCAAACTGAATAAATGACAAATTCACAGCGTGAATCTAGAATGGAAACGAAACAGCTTCGAAAAATCAAAGTGCTTTCCTTCATCTAAGCCTGAAAAAAGGTTAAGAAACTGAACTTGAATTGGTGAGCAAGTCAAAGTTAAGGCTGAAAACATTAATGAATTTTGCAAGCCCATATCTTTTTCCATGTGAAAAAGTCTATTTTCCAGCATTTTTTCAACTGATAATTCTCAGTTTCTCACTGTGGAAATCACTGGTCAAAACTACCAAAGGCTTTTAAGCCATGATCTGTATATTTTATGCATTCCATTTATCTATTTTTAAAAATTTTTGGTTCTTTTCACCCTAAAAATTGACAGATTAGCAAGTAATGGTTGCATAATTTCTTGCTCACAGCATAGGATCCGAAGCTTCCCTCGCCAAATTAAAATTGAAAAAAATCATTACTTTTCATCAAATATTGACTACATGCTGTTTTAGATGATGCCAATAAGATTAATGAAAGTGAAACGAACAAATTTAAAATTCTTTGATGTTGAATTTGTTAACCTACCCGTATCTAAAGCAAACGCCATGCAAAAGACGATGCAGTAAATACATATGGAAAGCAAAAAAGCCATGAAGAAAAAGACATAACAACATGTGATATATGTAACCACAAAAACACAACATTTGATATAGTCATATTCTCATTCTTAAAGTGTGTGAGTTTTTCCAATCTTCCAAGAAAAGCCAAAAGCATTCATTGTAAAAATAAATAAATAAATAAATAAATCTTACCCATGGTAATACAGAGAATGGAAACTAATTAAAGAAAGTTACAAGTTAGTGAATTATTTCACCACAATTTAAAATTAAAAGGATTTAATGAATGGAAAATTATTTCCCATTTAATATAAGCAACAGTTTTACACCAGAATCTGATCAACTCAGCTCTAACAAATCTAGTTGGGGAAATTAAACTCAAAAAAATAAAAATAATAAAGAAAGAAACACACAAATTACAGCAACCTTTCCCTGCCAACCTCCCCTTCTTACACCAACCAATCAATTAATTTCTCACTTGTTTTTTTCATGTTCTCTTGTTTTTGCTTCCCAGTAACAAAGAGAAGTAAAACAAAATCCTGAACAAGAATCCCCAAGCCACAGTAATCCACAAGCAATTCCATTTGCTCAAATCTGTGATCCCTTCTTGCTTCAAAATATCAACTCCTGTTGTCAAGCATGTCGAGCTGGTAATCCTCATCCCCAAAGTGCTGCTCAATGACTGCAACAGGCGCACTTTCATGGCGCTCGGAACCGCTCCAAGTGGTGAGTTGTCAAAAATCTGAATCCCTCTTACGAAACATTTTGTGGGATCATCAAATTCGTTTTGTAAAACTGCTTCGTAGGGATATTTGACAAGGGATAAGTAATGGAACCAAATCCAGTAGGCCGGGATTCGGTCGCGATTGATGAAGAAGCCGCTGAAGAGCAAGAAATACGCTAAAATGGCGACGACTATTGTGTAGCCTAACATCACATGAGGAACGACGCCGGATAGAAATGTGACAAATGAACTTCCAGACCAAAATGAAGCAAACATGATTAAGAAATAGAATAAGAATCCTGAAAATCCACCGTCGAGGCCAACTGCCCAGAAGGTTGTCGCCGCGAAAGCTAATGAAAGGAAAATTAGCCCCGGTAAAACAACCAAAGCATTTGATATAACATAAGATAGTCTCCTGTAAGCGTTGTAAGCAGTTTCTCTCATGAAAATGTACCTTTCCTGGAGAAAAACTGGGAGAGCGTCGGCACAAGTGTAAAACGTCGTTGACATGGCGAAAGCGAAAAACCCTAGCCTTTCTTGTACCCCTTTTGGTGAATTATCGAGCTGCCAAAACACCGTCGCTAAAATGAACCCCGTCACTAAAACAGCTCCCAATCTAATACCGAACAACTCTGGTATCCTCCTTGAATTCAAGATCGATCTGCTCGACAAAACCAAGATTTCTTTCCAGAAAGGATTTGCAAATCTGGGAACCATGGAAGTTGGACTGACATCATTGGTAGCGCCTGAAACAAGTTTACCTCTAGAAATGCTGGCGCTGATTGCTTCTTTTAGTGACAAACCGAGCCGTTCTGGTTCAGACTCTCTTGTATGCTTCATGCTTTGCCATGACTTGTTGAATTCAACCAAACTTTTTGTTCCTCCAGGAGATCCTTCGAGTTCCCGGATTAAGTCGAGAGCAAACTCAGTTTTGTTCTCGTTCTCCGGTATCGGATGCCCAAATTCGGAGAAATACAGCGGCAGACTCGTAGGTGAACCACTGTAAACAGTTTGCCCACGGGACAAAAATATCAATCTGTCAAGCAATCCAAGAATTCGATAACTTGGCTGATGAACTGACATTACAACAATGCTTCCACTCTGAGCAATCCTCTGCAAAACCTTCACCACCATGAAAGCGCTGGTCGAATCAAGCCCTGATGTGGGCTCGTCCAAGAACAGAATAATGGGGTCATGAATTATATCAATTCCAATTGATACACGACGACGCTCTCCTCCGGAAACCCCTCGATGACCTTCGTCACCAATAACAGTTTTGGCGGCGTTTCTTAAGCCTAATTGGTCAATCAAAGCTTGAACTCTCATTTTCTTCTTGGATTTGGATAAAGTCCGAGGAAGCCGAAACTCAGCAGCAAACATTAAAGTTTCTTCAACAGTAAGCATTGGGAAAAGCAAATCATCTTGCATGACATAAGCTGAAATCACTTTCAACATCCGCGACTCCAAGGCTTCGCCGTTCAAAGTCACGCTCCCTTTCAAACTGCCTTTAGCTATTCTATTAGCTAAAGCATCGATGAGCGTCGATTTCCCAGACCCACTCGCTCCAAGCACGGCGAGTATCTCTCCATCTCGAGCCTCCCCGGAGATATCATTAAGCAACGTCTTCGTTCTGGTGAAGGAACTATCTCCAGCCAGTGGGTTTCCGGAGACGGCTGAAGTGCCGGCGCTTCTGTCCTTCCGTCTCAAGAATCCTGTCAGCGGGATCTTGCGACGAACCTTTACACTATAAGTAAGGTTGCTAAAGGAAAGAACAAATGGCATCGGCCGCGGCTCTGGGGCATCGACAAGAATTTCATGGACGGGAGTTTCCTCGCCAGTGGCTTCTTTTCTTACATCGCCGACGTGTTTAAGTAATTGCCCAAGCCTCGGGGAAGCTCCAGGGGCAGTTGAGAATTCGCCGGCAATAGGCTCCATTGAGTGAGTGAAAAACTGGGAAGAAATGTTATTATCTGACGATATAGTTTCGGCTACAATACGGGACATTACGGTTTTGTTCCCTTTAGCGTGAAAATATCTGCAAAATAGCGACGGTTTTGGGCTATTTTTAAGAGAAGGGAAGAAGAAGAAGAAAATGATGTGGTGTTGTTTTGGGCATGTCAGGGTTTGGAGAATTGTATTATTTATAGGAATTTTTGAAAATTAATGTGAAAATGTTGATTGTTAGGTAATTAAATTAGTATTATCATTAATATAAGTTTTTTTATTGTTATTTTCTTCATGCTGTTTTTATTGGGTGGTAAGGGAAAGGTCACCTAAATCATCTAATCTGAAATCTATACGTCTTTCTTTTCTTAGAAATAGGAATGGGGACACGTGGAGGGTCATGATTAATGCTAGGGGTTTTGATTGATGGGTAATGACACGTGGTAAAAAGTGTTTTTGAGTCTGGGTAAATTAGGTTGGATGTTGATCTACTGTTGGCGCAGGCTTTGTTAGTCCAGGAGGATGGCTAAAGTTTAAGTGGATTTTGATGCTTTAACTAGACCATGCTTAAGGGTTTAATTAAGGGTCAGAACTTAAATCATTGTTGAACATTTGATCAAGTGATTGTTATAAGGTTTTCAATTAAGAAGTAAGATTTGTTTTTTTTAATTAAAAATTGTTGAATCAATTTTAATTAGGGTAATAATTTTACAACATGAGTTGAGATAAATAATAATAAGGATAAAAAGTAAAATTTAAAAATATTTTTGTGTGATTAAAATTTAAAGGATAGATTTATATTTGATGTATTGTTAAAGTATAATTTTTTTTTGTAACTATAAGTATTTTCATTTGTTTTACTATCTTAGATTAATTTTGTTCGGCTTTAAAATAGTAAACGGTAAAACTATTCTAACAATAGCAACTTCAAGATTCGAATCATATCTAAATGCTTGGAAAAGAAGTCCATTTTCACTTCTTCCAACGACTTGTCAGTAAAACTTAATTAATTTATAAAATTTAAAATTAAATACTTTTTACAAATAAATATTATTAAATTTACTAATTTATAAAATATCATGATATGATTAGATGACAATATATACTAATAATGCGTCAAATTTAAATTTTTAATTATTTTAGAAAAACTTTAGTTCACAAGGGAGAACAAAATTAAATTTGGGTGTTCCATTAGAATTTTAGTTTATTCTTATTAAATATAGTTCGTCATCAACGTTTACCTTTTTATTATTTAGTTTGCAAAAGTCTTATCTTATCTACATAAAATAACAATTTCATTAACCCTATGGGGCGGGCTATGATATGTCAATCAATCAAAGCTTTGATAGTTGCATATCTTGGGCAGTGTTATATGATCAACCGCAAGTCTAAAAAGAGAAGTCCTTACTTCTAATATTAGTATTAGCAATTAGTAAATTTACCAGCTAGGTAGCTTCATGATTTCGTGCTTTTATTTTATTTCTCTCTTGAAAAAAAAAAGGTCATTCTAGCAAAATAATCATAATTATTAAATTGAGATATTAATTAAATTGAGATATCTATCGTAAATCAAAATTTTATTTTTGAAAATCGAATATCAAGTATTATATTGTATTGCAAGATACAATAAATATTTTAAAATTAATTATAAATAATACAAATGTATGTAAGATAAATAAATAAATATATATATACACATATTAATAAGATTATGTGATAAAAAAATATGATTGTGTTCAAACTTCAAACTCTTAATATGCTTATTAGTAGTACATATTTTTGAATAAATTTTTATATGTTTATTTTAATTTATTAATTAAAAATATTTTTTAATTTTTTAAGATTAAATTACATAGAGAATATTTTTTTAGTTTTTTTTAAAATTAAAAAACTATTAAAATTACATTTTTAATTAATTAGGTTAGATCAAATTTTGATTGGATCTAACTTAATTTCAGTACAGAGTATATCGAACAGTATTATATGATACAAATCGATTCACTTGAATATTGATAGATACACTACTAATTCATTATATAAATCGGTTTTTTTGTATCGATACATATTAATATTGTTGTAAACCGAATTGTATTGCACGAAATCCATTGTGTATCTTACTTACGGTACGATTTTAATATATATGAAACTAACCACTAAGCTTAATTAAATAAATGTTATCATGCAAAAGTGTTGTTTATAAGGTAATCTTAGCAAAATATTGCATGCATTATAATATTATTCATTATTTTGGCGAAGTAATGTGTTACTTCACTTTTTAATATTTGCCAAAAAAAATATAAAATCAGAATTGTTGGTGAATCGAACTTTTAAAGACTTTGCTTTCTATTTTGTCTCATTCTGTTACAACTTATACAGCTTCGCAAGTCTCCATGTGCGTGCATACTTCTCAAGATTGGTAAATCACAATTTCTTTTTTTTTTTCTTTTAAAATGAAAGCTGTTTGGTCTCTGAATACAACTAATTTTTTTTTTCTAACAATCACGTCAAAGAAGAAGAGAATTATTAGAAGTAAAATGGTTGAAAAAAAAGTTGCATTTAGAATTTTTTAAATGAAAAAAATTATCGATTGAAAACCCGAAAACTATCAGTCCTCCAATTGATTTTCGCCGCTATCCACCATTTTAAGCCATTTAAAGATCTCATTTTATTTCACTTTCTGTCATTTTCATCACTGTTTTTCCTTGGCCACAAGGACATTTTACAGGAACAATAAGAAACGCATTCTCATTAAATCAAAATTTTAACATGATGTGCTTCAAATTAACTCTCTAAATTTGAAACTGAAAAAGCAATTAAATTGAATGATCGTGAATAAAAAGGAGGAATAGGAATCGAAAATGGTACTGTTTTGGAGATAATGGTCATACTTGGCGGCCGATGTTTGGATTTAAGGTAAGAAAATGTAAATTCAATGTATAAAGTTTTTACATTATGAGATCTAAAAACAAACCGTAAAAACATATTTTTTTTAATAAAAAACAATTTTTATCGTTATACTAAATCTCATCCTCATATCAGTTCACAAAATCAATGATCTAGAGAAAATCACATTACTCGTTCACTAAATCAAAAAATGGCTATGCCAATAACCTGACAATGATTTTGTACCTTTGTTATATTTCGAATTGCCATTTTACATCTTGAAAAATACAAATATTAAATTTATTCAAATATATAAAAAATTTTAATTTTTTAATTTTTGCATAGATAGATGAAACAATCGAACAGCCGAGCACATTGGTAATTTTATAAAACCATCGCAATATGGATCTTTAAGAAGAAGCAAAAGCCAGAGCATCAATCTAGAAGTTCAAGAACAATTTCCTTGTAAGACCAATATCCGAAGCGTAATTGAAGTGAAGTAACCAACTTTTTGCTTGTCTAACAAAATAACAAATCATTAATTGTTTGAATGCATGCCACCTAACATATTAAATAATTAGCCTATATTGCGCACAATGCATGACAAATTTTGGTACTTGATCTTACCTTCACGAAATGTAGAACCCCAATTTAGTTCTTTAATATATATTAGGAATTATTATGTATTTTTCCAATCAGGAAGAGTTAGTTTTATTGAAATATAATGTTTTAGTTTAGATGTATTGAAGCTTAAAATAGAAAATCATATCTTTATTGCAAGCTGGTCCATCGATACCTAAAAAAAAAAGAGAATCTCCTGTTGAAGTTTAACATTGCTTTGCAGAGGACAAAACTGTAAATATACTCATAATTTAAGACAAAATCAATTGAACAAAAAAAGAAAGTCTAATTTTGCGAAACTCAATCAATCCTCGCCTCCTCGAAAGGGGATAGGGAAAAAAAGAGTTAAACCAACAAACTGAAGAAGAAGAAAAAACACACAATTTTGTTGTCATTTTTCGGTTGGCTAAGCTTTATTGACTCTTGGGTTGTTAAATGTAGATAAGCCACCTCTTCTTACCAAATAGCAAGCTAACTCGTACCTATAACGAAGGCTGTGATATAGTTTTTTTTTTTTTTTTTTAAAAATTTTATTTGAAGAAAAATACAGAGTATTTGGGCACAATTAATTGTGAATATCTGCATGGGAATGAGACGTTTGCAACATTATTCTCAGCCGTTGTAGTCAAAATTTCGGTTTTCTTTCATCAGCAACACTCAAAAGGGTGGAAACAGCTGCTCTCTTTGTTATCCGTCTTTGTCTTGTCCCTGAATTTTTTTCTCTCAAGTTTCCTGTAGATGCAACTTAAAAACATTGACTAAATGCATTCGGTGCCATAAATGTTGGTCAACTTTGGGTGCTTTCCAAGTTCATTTTAACCTATGTTTGAATTTAAAACCCCAATTGGCATTGGGAAGTGTCTGAATTACAATAGTTCAACGGAAGCTTAATCTTAACAAGTGCCTATAAACATCAGCTAAGGGAATACATTTTTTAACAATGGATTGTAAAGTGACACTGGTTAATCCACGAGATGATAGAACAATTGCTCAGATGTAGAAGTTCATAACAACAATTTACTGATTTAATAAAATCCAAGACGAGCTGTTCAACTTGAGTTGATGGGAAAACTTGGAAAATTACCTTTCGAAAATCAAAATTCATTCTCTGAGAAGTTAACCGCGAGGTCCCAGTAATGGGCTACTCCGGCATCAGCAAAAACCTTTCTGGCAGCTGCCTCGGTAATGCATTCATGAACAGAGAATTTGCTGAAACTTGATTTTGCAACGCTACCTTGCCAGACTAACACACACTTGTTAGGAGGTTTCTCTTCGTCCTCATCTCCATCCTCGTCTTCTTTTACAGCTTCAGCCCAGTTAATTCGCCTAAGCATAAGCTTCCCATACCTCTTAATGGATTTGCTTCCTCCTTGCACAACTACAACAGTGATACCCTCAGAGATCACAGCACAACCAGTCAAACGGTTTTCTTGGGCATTAACATCAACTTTAAAGCGAGTCTTGGGATGTGAAAGGTCATTGATTCTGTAAACTGAAACAATGGTCTCCACTGTATTTAAGTCGTCAAAAAGCTTTCTCTCTTTCTTTTCACGGCGTTCAGCAGGGGTCAGCTTGCGAGCAATGTTCCTATCCACATGAGCCTGTTCTCGCTCAGCAGCAGCACTACGGATTTCCATTTCAAGCTTAGTAGGATCTTGGGTAGCTTCAGAGCCTAGAACTTTCATTAAATTGCTCAACTTGACTTTTGGCTTAGGAGGCTCTATCAGGCCTTGTCTAATCATCTCCTGTTTATCCTTTTCCCTGGCCAGACGTCGCTGAGTGCGAAGTTTCTTCTGCTCCTTCTTGGTTAGCTTCAGTGGCTGAGGCGGTGGAGGAGCAGGCTCAGCAGGAGGCTCGATTGGACGAGGATGTTCAACATAAATAGTGATCTTCTCCGTCTTCAGTTCATCTTCTGTCAGCACACCATCAGTGATGTCACCATAAGAACCAGAAACCAGAATAGGCAGATCCCTGAAAACATCAATAAATATTTCACAAACAAAAAACAAAGACAAAACAGGACATGCTAAAAGAAAAATTGAATAGCAATTGTAATGCCTCCTTTAGATTTTTAAATGAGAATATTACATAGGAAGCTGAAAATAGATGCAGAAAGCTTTTACTCGAGCAACAGTAATAGTCTCCACACAAACTTTTTTAAGGGAAAGTCATAATGCAACCTAATGATTATAGTTACAGCCAAAGCAGAAAGTAATACAATAGCAACCATCACAGAGAACTGCATTTCCAGCAATAAATAAACCTTCCTCAAATATAACACCAGCTGGATAGATTATTTGAGTTTAATTTGATGACATGTTGGATCAAGCAAAATCTTCAATATGATTTAATTAATTAAAGATATGTAAACTTAAAGATATAAAAAAATGAAAGGAACGTCAACTTACCACCACTCTATTTCAGGAACTGGATCTGTTGGTTTCTCCTTCGTTATAATTCTTTCTGACACCTCTATCAAATTTGGATTTATATCAGCCTTTGCTTTTGCCAATTGTGCTTGCTTTGCCTTTAGCTCTTTTGCTTTTGCTTCTCCAAATTGGCTCTGTGATGAATAGATACTAATCTAAAAACCAGACAAACAAACTAATGGAAGAATCCAAGTGACATAAAAACACAATAATTAATACCTTCAATTTGATGATATCAGCATCTTTTGACCATTTCCCTTCCTCTACAAACTGAAAAGTCATTCTTTTTGGTCTAAGAATCTTATTCTTATTGATTCCCATCCTTGCATCAAAATGTGGATTTGATTCTGGATCCACCTCCAGCTCAGGTTTAAGGATCTGGAATGCATCTTTCTTTTGTTTGTTAATGTTGACCTGAAAAATCAAATGGACCAGTTATAGAGCAGCATTGAAACTAGCAAAAATTGCACTAGAAGAACTTAAATATAATTGCACCAAGAATAAAAATTCACAAACCTTAAGGGTGCTAAGATTACTTGGTTTAGTCACATTTATGATGTTACCGTGTTCATCAATTTCTCTACCAAGCGCATCAACACGGAGAACAGGTGCCTTGGTAGGTTTCTGAGGAACCGGAACATCTGCTTGCACCTGTCCAGGGAACATGTTTATTAGAGGAGCAAACTCAGGGTCCTGGTGGAATCCCATCTTAGCAGCCAGCTCTTGAGCACGTTTAACAGCTTCTAGATTGGATATTGAAGCCAGGCCAGGAACAGCAGCCATCACACTAGCAGGTGGCTTCATAGAAGCTGTTGCTGCAGAGGAAGGAGGAAGGACTGAAGAGCTTGATGGTCCATTAGCCATACCCATAGTCACTGATGAGACTGGTCCCTGAACCGTTCCAGTAGTCACCACTGAACTGGAGCTAGTGCCTTTGTTCAACTACAAATAAAAAAACCAACACAAATACAACATGAATATTTTGCAACTCTCAAGACCTAAGAAGAATAAGTAAGAAAAAAAATGAAGAACTTACTGAAGGTATCTTCTTCAGTTTCTCTGCTAATTCTTTCTGCATTTGTAAAGCCTTTTTAGCTTTGGCTAAGGCATCAAGAGATAGATTTCCACCGCTTTTCCCAGCAGCTGAAGAACCATCTGTACTAGATCCAGTAACCTCATGAGATCCGGTAATACTATATGCTTTATTTTCAGCAGTAGAAATGGAAGGTACCTTGGTAGAAATGGGGTGACCAGTCATTGATAATGATGCCTGAGCACCACCCTTCAGGTATGGAAAAGTAAATTTACATCAGCATACACAATTAAAGTTTTGCAACAGGCTAGAAATTTAGCAAATGGAGCAAATTTGAACAACATGCATAAAATCAAAATAACTGCATTGAAATCAGATAGCATTATGCAAAACATAACATTTTAATTTGAACAACATGCATTACAATACATTTCAGATCTCATATTAACATGTGGCCGAATTTGCTAATATCTCAGACCTTATCTCAGCTTCGTAGAAATGCTTAAGCTAGTGTGTAGTAAAGTCAACAATGACAAAATATTATTTTAACAAAGGGCCAATGTAAGACTGGTAAGTTCTCTAAAAGCTAATCAAATCATGTGATATTATAAAATTATACTTTCTACAAGCCTCAAATTAGCTGCAAATGTAAGAAGGCAACAACTATGACTCCTCCAGCTATGTATATAAAAGGCAACATAGGGAAAGAACTAGCAAAAAGAAATTGCAATGACAAGTTTCATACTAATACTAAGTACTAACTCACCACAATTTCAAACAGAATGTATATCATACAGCAACAATTCACTTCTAAGAGGACTAGCCATTTCAAACAAAATGGGAAGACTATTATCTATAAAAAATGAATAGTATCAAGGAAATTCAAGGTTCAAATAGGTGCAAAACCATATAAAATCTAGCCAATATACCCATTCCAAACAACATTAAGTCGACAGAAACTTCATCAGATACAGATTAGCGAAAGGCAATAAGGTTAATATTCAGTTAAAGCTGTTATTTCTGCCACTTGCTTTTACTATTTTCTTTTTATTTCCTAAGAATTTGCTTCAAAGCAAAAGAAGATGTCAGAAACAAAATCATATTAAATTCTAAATCATAACTTAGTGATATAATTCTTACTTACTTTTGCATTTTTTTCTCTTCATTTGTGAAAGCAAATTAATTAATAAAAATAACAACCAAACAAAAATAAACTTAGGGAAATAAACAAGAAAAGAAAAAGTTAGATAAAAAATTAAATTAAAAAAAATTAGAAGACTCACATTTTGAACTGGATCACCTCCTTCGGCGGCATTGGAGAACTGAATTTCCTCTTCATCTTTAACTTTATCCCCAAATCTTCTCCTCTCTCTTTTTTCTTCTCTATTTCCTTCTCCAACTTTAACCCTCTTCTCTCCTCTCTCCATACTCTCCTCCCTGTCTTTCCTCTTCTTCTTGGCTTCAACTTCCTCATAGGAACCTTCACAGTGCTTCGTCCCAGACCTATCTCTCGAACCCTCCCTCTCAAAAGATCTTTCGCTTTCATCAAGGCGCGATGAGGAAGATTTATGATCGGATCTACGGTGGTAGTCGCGACTGTTGTGCGGGTGGTGGTCGGAGTCGCGGTGGTGGCTTCGATGGTGCTTGTCGTCGCGATCTCGGGACCGTTTGGTTGCGTATTTATCTTTGTCCATTTTTAGGGTTAGGGATTTCCCGGGGTCTTGGTTTGTCTCTCTCTAATGGCTAAGGTTCTATTTCTACCGTTATAGGCTATAGCAGACGCAGCGAGTTTCAAAAATCTAAATTAAATATGGCATGAGTTATGATTGAATTGCAAACGTAAATTGAATTTATGAAAAAAAAAATTTAAATTTGATATTCATTAAACATATTTTTAAAAAATGATGAAAAATTTTAATTGTAAGAAAATTTTAGTGAAATTAATTTCAATCTATAAAACGGAAAAAAAAAAATTGTCATTTACAAAAAAAATCTAAATTAAATAAATCTTATCTTTGAGGCCAACCGACGTCGTTTAAAGAAAGCTGTTAATCATCTACGGATATGGAATTTTGCCACATGGACTAGTATTTGGGCTTTACTTTTCTTTATCAAGTATCAAGCCAGGCCCAACTGAATACAATAGTAAAAAATATTAAATATTATTTTAAAATAAAGAATTATTATCCTGCATTTAAAAAAAATTATCTTTTTCAAATTTTTTGTGGTAATTTATTCTTCAATTTTTAGAACAAAAAATCTACTATCTTTTACTGTTTTTTTTCTTAAATTTCAAGTTTTCCATTTTTTACAGTTTTTTTTTAACAAATTTTGGTTTGCAAGATTTTTCTTTTTTATTAGTTTACTTGATCTCCAAGATTTTTCCGTTCCTTTTTTTTAATCGATTTTTGTTTTTTATATTTTTACTAAAAAATAAAATCATGAATTAAAGACAATAGAAATGGGAATAAAATTGGGCTTAGGCCCAGTATTATGGACTCAAGTCCAAAAGAACCAAAATATATAAAATCTCACACTTGCAAGATCAAAAAACATTAACATCTTGATTCGAGTCTAAAACTCAACGTGATATTCACCCCTCAAGCAAATTCAAAATCAATAGACCAATTAAGGTCCAAAGTTGTTGTTGCACAAAACAACAATAAAGATATGCTGACGTAAATGGTCGTAATCTGTCTCCACGTGTCTCCCAGAAGCTTCTGTAAAATAGTAAAAAGTCAGAGGGACGCAGGGGTGGTTCCCTGCGTAGACACTCCGATGCTTAAGTCAGCCTCCAGTTCTTAGGTATTGGGAAACGTAAAAGCCAGTAGTCAGAAAAAGTTCTTTAATAGAATTATACCTGGGGCCTATTTATAGGCGAATATTTGAGATTTGATATCTGGATTGTTTGTGTCCTTTTACCAAGAGTTTGTTTCCCAATAGGATGCATCTTCCGTGGATCTCGGAGTTGACACGAGCCTGTCGCCGGCGAGAGACCCTATGGCGCGATACCTTTTCGGGCGGCAGAGGTCTCTCGCCTGGCGAGAGGCGAGTGACCACGTACCGCCTTCGCGACAGAAGGAGTCTGTCGCCTGCGACAGATTATCTGTCGGAGCCTAGCTTCTCTCGCCATAGGCCACGTGTCTCAATGACCGTGTGCCGCGTGGGGCCTCCAATGATCTTTGGGCTTGGCCCAGTGTAGATGGACTTTTGCCATATCAATTGCTCCCCAGTCTCTTGTTGGATTATTCCAATCAAGAGAGTATAAATATGTGTCCTTGGGCCTTTATCCACTATGAATAGTTTTTCTGGTTTTTGTGATTTTTCTTTGGTATATATATTTTTTTTTCTTTTCTTGTAGGTGAAAAGCTTTATTCTGCGGGAGGCGTGATCTATCGAGACGTTTGGCCTTCTCTGTCGCAACTATATAAAGCCACTGGGGGCCACCGAAAAGGGCTAAGAGAAAACCTCTGAAACAGCAGTCTGTCGCCGATTTCCGACTCTCTCGCTAAAACAGTCTATCGCCAGCAGAAGTCTTTCGCTCATCGAAGTGTCAGTAAGTATTCATCTGTCGTCTATCTTGTCTCCCGCGCGGTCTTTATGTCTTCCGCAGGTGTTTGACCTATAGGTCTGTCGTATTTGGTCTGTCGCCAATAAGTCTGCCGCAGGTCCCTGTCAGTAGGTCTGCCGCAGGTCCCTTGCCAAAATAGGTCTGTCGCCGGTACCTTACCAATAGGTCTGCCGCAGGTCCTTTGCCAATAGGTTTGCCGCAAGTCCTTTGCCAATAAGTCTGCCGCAGGTCCCTTGCCAATAGGTCTGCCGCAGGTGGTTTGCCGCCCCTCTTTATTATTTATCCTTTCTTTTACTATGTCTTCACAGCGTCCGGGTAAATTTCTTAGGAAAGGCGGTATTGAATGCACACTGACGAATGCGGACTTAGAGGATTTCAATACTCGTTTTCCTCTTCCCTCTGGTTACAGTTATAGACTTCCAGCTAGTGGGGAATTTTCACCTGATCTAGTTAGGAATGGAGTAGCGGTGCATAAAGCGTCTTTATTTTTCGGTTTCCGTTTTCCGTTGCCCGAGTTTGGTATAGCGTTCCTTAGATACAAAGATATAGTTCCTTGTCAACTTCATCCTCATGCATGGGCTCAGATAGTAGGATTTTCGGTGGTTTGCCATAGCTTAGGTATTATTCCTACCGTCCCCCTTTTGAGTGCTTTTTTCAGAGTCCGTGGTCTGCAAGGACTAATAACTTTTTCACTCCAACGGTTAACGGTTGACGATTTTCCCAATAACAAGATCTTTTCTGACCTTCCTAATAAGTTGCGAAACTTTGAAAGTGAGTGGGTTGTCGTCCAAGTTCCAAACGATCTGCGAATCCGCACTGCATGGAACCGTGATACTAGCGACCACTTGAGACGCTCAGAAAGGTTTAAAGTAGAGATCCTAAAAGACCAGTTTAGTGAACCTATACGACGAATTTGTTCTATCGGGGAACGTAATTTATTTTCCCTTTTGACCTCAGAGAACATTACAGCGGCTGGTTGGGGAGTAAGCCGAGCTGTTTCCGGGACTTCGACTGTCCCCTCTAGGCTTCCAATTAGGTTGTGTGTGCCCGATGCCGGTCCTAGTCAACCGACCAGTATTCCTACCGCTGAGACCTCTAACCCTTTAGGTCGCCCTGTGGATGAGTCTTCTCCGGATTCGAGAGACGAAACACCTGAGGTTGAGGGTACCAGTGGTCCATTAGAGGAGGATCTTGAATGGGCTCAGGGCAACGTTTTTGGGAGCCCTTTCGTTGATTTCCCGGCGGATCCTAATTTGGATAACTTAGAGGATCTTGGTGATCTTATAGGTTTCCTTTTTTCTATACTTTATATATCCATGTGTGTGGTATTTCGGGTTTTAGGTTCGTTAATTGTTTCTCCTGGTATTATGCAGGTATGGACTTTCGTGGTGCTATGCGCAGAAGGGAAGCCAATGCTTCTGCCGTAACGGCTCCTCCTCCTCAGCAACAGCCACAGGTCGGGGCTTCAGCTTCCCGACATCCTCGTATGTCTACTCTTCCTCCTCCTACCGGCGGATCTAGCCACACTGTGCAAGAGGCTGGGAGGAACAAGCGAAAGAGGCCCCTTGTCCGTGACCGTAGCTCAGACGATCAAGGGAGCTCTGGGTCACAGAGGAGCGAGTCGGCCCGACGAGAAGGTGCTTCTCATGCCAGCGAGGATCGGCCGGCCCCTCGTCAGCCTAGGCGCAAATTTAGGAAGAAATTGATTATTGAGGCCTCGATGCCCTCAAGACCGATATTGCCCAAGGTAGCTAATCCCACTTTGAAGCGCTACTTGGTCGATAGTGGAGTTGTCGTAGATGGCGAGGACTTCCAGACCTATCCCGGGGTAAATGATAATGACAGCATTGAGGAGCCTGGGATAGCGTCTCGTCTGGCATGGAGCACCATTCTTCCTCGTGACGAGGCAGCGCTGTTTCCTAATTTGACGGAAGCCGAGAACAACTCTGACTATCTTGCGATGAAGGTGATAGCATCGTGTTTATATGTTAGTTATATTTTTCTTTTTCCTTTGTCGGGTTTTTAAGTTATTTTTGTTCTCCTGTTTTTTCAGTCGGCTCAGCAAACCGCGGCTGTTAATGCTCGTCATAGGGCTCTCAGGGAGAAGGCTGAAAAAGAAATTGGTGAGCTCCGAGAGACGAAGATGGTGCTTCAGAACGAGGTCGTTCAATTGCGTCCTTATGTTGGTAAGGTTGAGGGATTGGAGAGGAAGAATGCGGAACTTGAGCTCAGGTTGAAGGAGGAACAGGCTAAGGTGGCCTCCCTTCAGGGATTTCAAGACGCCTACAGCAAGGCGATGGAGGATCGGGACGCCATGAGGAGGGAACGGGATGAGACCGCCGATGAGCTGCACAATTTGTTGGACCGACAAAAAGAGGTTCGAGTCGAGGCTGTTCGCGAATACCGCCTGTCTCAGCACTGCTATGAAAAGAAAGAAATGCTTGCGGCGGGGTTCATCAAGTACGGCTTCTACTTAGCCCGTTCTTGGTTAGAGAAGAACCGACCTAATGAGTCTTTTCCCGAACTTCTTTTTACTGAAGAGGCCCAGTATTATGAAGCTCCCTCCTGGACCAAATACGAACCCGACTCATTAAGTCCGGAGGATTATATAGAGATGGGAGCTACAGATAACCTGGACAATCTCGAGGGTCCATGGCCTCCTCGACGGCCACGTAGCCGTCCTGAGCCTACTGGGCTACGCGACCAATCCGGGCCGTCAGTGACGCATGATGAGCCCGAACCGATCGAGGCGGGCGACCAGCCTGAGTCCATCGAAGCATTGGTAGGGTTGGACGGCGACGACTTCCAAATTTCGGACTCTGCGGCCGCTGATCCCGTGTCAGATAGTACGGCTGTGATTGATCCTTTAAGTAGTGCCCCCTCTCTCGGGATGGCCTCTTCAGTTCCTCAAGAGCTTGATTCCTCGATTCTTCACACTTCTGATCCTCCGGTTGTTGGAGACTCTTAGCTGGACGACCTTGTCCTTAACCTAGATTAGGGTGTTTTGTATTTCCTTTTGTTTATTTTACTCAATGTAAAGATTCGTTCTTCAATGAAAAGTACAGTTGCTTTCTGTGGTTTTTCTTCTTTTCTTTGAATGAATATTTCGCACTTGTAATTGTTATATCACGGTTTTTTTTAATATATATATATATCACAAAACTTGACAGAACAACATTAAGGTGTCAGTAATTAGTAACAAAACTTGACAGAACAACATTAAGGTGTCAGTAATTAGTAACAAAACTTGACAGAACAACATTAAGGTGTCAGTAATTAGTAACAAAACTTGACAGAACAACATTAAGGTGTCAGTAATTAGTAAGCGTTATTTTACACCATACTGCTCCCCAAGTTTTGCTTTGAGACGGTGTTATAGTCCAAGGTTGAACTTTGTCTTGAGCATTTTGTGCACCTTTAAATTTGATCAGCAAATAAGCAAAAATATACATATTTAATTATAGAACAGATGTATTGTAACATACCTCTTAACGGCATTTTCGCGTGTCCATTTTGTCTTATCGTTCAAGGACTTATTTCTGCCGCTTTCGCGTTTTTGTCGCTTATGGTTTTATTTGTGCCTTTTTTCGCGTATTTTTCTTGCTCAGGGACTTATTTCTGCCGGGTTTACGGTCTTATTTATGCCCATTTCGCGTATTCTTCTCGCTCAGGGACTTATTTCTGCCGGGTTTACGGTCTTATTTATGCCCATTTCGCGTATTCTTTTCGCTCAGGGACTTATTTCTGCCGGGTTTACGGTCTTATTTATGCCCATTTCGCGTATTTTTCGCTCAGGGACTTATTTCTGCCGGGTTTACGGTCTTATTTATGCCCATTTCGCGTATTCTTCTCGCTCAGGGACTTATTTCTGCCGGGTTTACGGTCTTATTTATGCCCATTTCGCGTATTCTTCTCGCTCAGGGACTTATTTCTGCCGGGTTTACGGTCTTATTTATGCCCATTTCGCGTATTTTTCTCGCTCAGGGACTTATTTCTGCCGGGTTTACGGTCTTATTTATGCCCATTTCGCGTATTCTTCTCGCTCAGGGACTTATTTCTGCCGGGTTTACGGTCTTATTTATGCCCATTTCGCGTATTCTTCTCGCTCAGGGACTTATTTCTGCCGGGTTTACGGTCTTATTTATGCACATTTTGCGTATTCTTCGCGCTCAGGGACTTATTTCTGCCGGGTTTACGGTCTTATTTATGCCCATTTTGCGTATGCTTATCACTCCAATTCCTGTTACTACATAGACTGTCTAACAAGTTGAATTAGAAGATATAGGAAGCAAATAATTGGCTTTATTCAGGAGTCATATGATCTTAAAACAAGAATACTTTGCGAAGTAATAAAGTAATAGATGGGAAATAAATAAATCTTATGGAAGGTGTACAACTTTTTACTGCCAGTATGGCTTAAGGTGGTTGGCATTCCAAGTTTTCGAGATCTTCTTTCCCTGCAAGGTCTCCAAGATGCTGTGCTAGGTCCGATCATCTTCCTGATTCTGTAAGGTCCTTCCCAATTAGCTCGGAGTTTCCCGTCCTCCCTATGGGCGTTTGTAATCGCTGACTTTCTCAGTACCAGGTCTCTTCTGCAGTTCTCTGTTCTTAACTCGTGCGTTGTAATAGGCGGCTATTCTTTGCTGGTATGCAGCCAATCTCATTTTTGCCGTGTCTCGCAATTCATTGATCAGGTCTAGATTCTCCTTTAGTCCCTGGGAGTTAACCTCTTCGATGTAAGGGACCAATCTAGGTGACTCGGCTCCAATTTCAACTGGGATGAGGGCTTCAGTCCCATACACCAAATTGAATGGCGTTTCCCCTGTTGATACTTTGCTTGTCGTTCTGTAGGCCCATAGGACACTAGGGAGTTCATCTACCCATGCTCCCTTCGCCTTATCCAGTCTGGTCTTCAAACCATGCAGTATAGTTCGGTTGCTCACTTCGGCTTGCCATTAGCTTGAGGATAAGATACAGAGGAGATTCTCAACTGGATGCCCAGTCCTTCACAAAATGTTCGAAATGCGTCACAATCGAACTGTTTCCCATGGTCCGCGTTAAGCACTCGGGGGATCCCAAAACGGCAAATGATCTCCCTCCAAACCATTGCTTCCACCTTTTTTTCAGAAATTGTAGCCAAAGGTTCCGCCTCTATCCACTTGGTGAAGTAGTCTGTGGCTACTAGCAAATATTTCCTCTGTCCTGTGCCCAAGGAAAAGGTCCCAGGATGTCTAACCCCCATTGTGCGAATGGTGTCGGCTGAAGAGTACTTTGGAGGGTCGAGACTGGTGCAGTAACTATAGGGGAACTTTTGGCATTTTTCGCACTTTCGCACCTTGTCAGTGGCGTCCTTCTTAAGGGTAGGCCAATAAAATCCTGCACGCAATATTTTCGTGGCCAAAGCTCGGGCCCCTAGGTGTTCACCGCATATCCCCTCATGAACTTCAGCTAGGGTGTACTCAGCCTGTTGAGGTCCTAGACACTTTAGCAAAGGCATGGTAAATCCACGTTTGTAAAGTTCTCCATTTACCACAGTAAATCTTGCACTTTGCAATTTCAACCTTCGTCTTTCATCTTTGTCAGTTGGGAGTGTGCCCCCCATTATGTAGTCTTTGATTGGGCCCCTCCAATCACCTCCGACCTCGACGTCGCAGACATCCTCTTCTTCGATACTTGGCCTAGCGAGTGATTCCACTTTGACCATACCGCCTTTTAGTCCTCTTGAGGAAGCCAACTTTGAGAGGGCATCCGCATGACTATTTTCGGATCGGTTTATCTGGGTCAGTTGAAAGTTCTGAAACGATTGTGCTAATAATCGCACTTTTGCAGATAGGGGACCAAAGTCGGCTCTCGTGCTTCATACTCTCCCGAGAACTGGTTGACCACTAATTGTGAATCGCTATGGGCCATCAGATTGCTAGCTTCTAGTTTCTCCGCCAGTTTCATTCCAGCTATTAAGGCTTCATATTCAGCTATATTGTTCGAGCTTGAGAAATTGAAACGCAGGGAATACTCATAGGTCTCCCCTTCGGGTGAAGTTAGCACGATTCCAGCTCCGCTACCATCCATGTTGCGAGCTCCGTCAACAATAACTTCCACCAAGTAATCCGTATCTGCTTGAGTCTCCCGACCAGTGCATTCTACGATAAAGTCGGCTAGCGCCTGCCCTTTTATTGCTTGGCGAGGTTGGAAGTGTATGTCATATTCGCTTAATTCAATGGCCCATTTCGTTAAGCGTCCAGAATGTTCTGGTTTCTGTAGTATTTGTCGTAAGGGCTGATCTGTCAAGACATCCACTGAGTGAGCTTGGAAGTAAGGTCGTAACTTCCGAGTCGCCATCACCAAGGATAGAACTACTCTTTCGACTAAGGGGTATCTTGCTTCGGCATCTAGCAGAACTTTGCTCACATAATAGATGGGACAGTCTTTATCTCCTTCTCTTCTCAGTAAGACTGCACTTACGGCCTTCTCTCCTACGCCGAGATACATGAAGAGATGGTCTCCGTTTTGTGGCCGAGACAATAGTGGCAACTCTTTCAAGTAATCCTTCAACTGCTCAAAAGCACTATTGCACTCTTCTGTCCATTTGAAGTCTTTTTCCGGCCCTTATTGCTTTGAAGAATGGCAAGCTTCTTTCAGCTGATTTAGACAAGAAGCGATTCAAAGCAGCTATCCTCCCTGTCAACCTTTGAATCTCTTTAACAGTACTGGGTGGTCTCATGTCCAGGATGGCTTGGACCTTCTCGGGATTAGCTTCTATCCCTCGATTAGTGATCATGAATCCCAGGAATTTTCGGATCTCACCCCAAATGAGCATTTATTGGGGTTCAATTTCATTTCGTACTGCCGCAACACATTAAACACCTTCGTCATTTTCTCGGCGTGAGACTCTTCCCTTCGGCTTTTTATAATCATGTCATCAACATAAGCCTCCATGGTGTTGCCCAAAAGGTCTTTGAATACCTTGTTCACCATGCGCTGGTAGGTTGCCCCTGCGTTTTTCAGACCGAACGGCATTACCCGATAGCAATATGTTCCACTGTCGGTAATGAATGAGGTTTTCTCCTCTCATCTTCTGGATGCATCATGATCTGGTGGTATCCCGAAAAGGCATCTAAGAAGCTAAGCAATTCATATCCACAAGTTTCATCTACCATCTTGTCGATTCGAGGTAGTGGATACGAATCCTTGGGACAAGCCTTGTTCAAATCTGTGAAGTCTACGCACATCCTCCATTTTCCGTTGGCTTTCCTCACCATCACAACATTAGCCAACCATTCGGGATAATTCACTTCTCTGATAAATCCTGCCTGCAATAACTTTGAGATTTCTTCGTTTATGATCCGCTGCCTTTCCGGAGCAAAATTCCTCTTCTTTTGCTTGATTGGTTTTGCTCCTGAGACTATGTTTAACCGGTGACAAGCGACATTGGGATCAATCCCGGGCATATCCGCGGGGGCCATGCGAAAACATCAGCATTTTCCTTCAGGCACTGAATTATTTCTTCTTTTGCTCTTTCAGACAGATGACTCCCCACATACACCACCTTAGTTTCATCTTCTCTATCTACTTGAACTGGTTCCATCTCTTCATCAGGTTTTGGCTTAGGCGGTTTTTCAATCGTAAGGGTTTCCTTCCTTTGAATCCCTTTACATGTGGTGGACGCGATATTACACGTCCTAGCCTTCCTTTGATCTCCTCTCACTTGTCCGACACCACGGGGGGTTGGGAATTTCATTAACAGATAGCATGGATGTACTACCGCTCTCATATCATTCAACAATGGTCTCCGAAGATCATGTTATATGCTACTGATGTTGCCTTTACCACCATAAATAACACCTGTCGAGTGACACATTTCGGGCTTTCCCCCAATGTTACAGGCAGCTGAACTGCGCCTTCGACCTTCACTTTTTCTCCTGAGAAGCCATACAATGGTGTAGGACTGGCTTCAGTCTATCATTCGAGATGTTCATTTTCTCAAAGCAACTCCAGTATATCAAATTCACCGAACTTCCATTATCAACCAGGATACGACTCACTGGATGCTTTGCTATCACTGCCGAAATCACCATTGGGTCATCATGGGGATCATTACATCTTCTCTATCGGCTGGCGTAAAAGTGATGGGCTCCTCATCATGCTTTTCTTCCATTACCGAGTTAACTTGATAAGCTTGCCGGGCGTAAGACTTTCGAGACGAGGAAGATGAACCAGCCAACGATTCACCCCCGGATATCACATTAATAGCAGGCCCTGTGGGTTCATTATCTTCTTCTCTATCCCTTCTATCTGTTCTCCTGTCATTTTCTCTCCTGTTACCATCATTCGCCTTGCAGTTCCCCTATTTTCACCTCTTCTGTCTCTAGAGTTGTCTCTAAAGTAATTTCCTCTGCCTCGTGCAGGATAAGTGTTCCTGTTGCTTTTCCACACAAACTGATTTATCTTTCCATCACGTGCTAGCTGCTCCAGCTGATTCATTAAATCCCTACATTTTTCTGTTGGATGCCCATGTGTGGAATGGTAGTTACAGTAAGAGTCTGTGTCACGGCCCAAACCCCGGATGCTTTCCTTGGGAACCGTATAAGACCTGATCCCTCAATAGCAGCTAATACGGAAGCTCGAGACTCAGTAAGCGGGGTATAAGCGGTATACTTCATTGTAGAGGTTTTGTTAACCCTCCTGACTGACTAGAGGATGCTTCGGGGACTTCTCTTCCTCGTTTCCTTCCTTCCTTAGATTCTCCATTACCCACCATTTTCATTACTTCTTCTTGGGTGACGTATTTGTTGGCCGGGAAAGTAGGTCCGAAATTGTAATGGGCTGGTCTAATGACAGGGACTCTTGCAGTTTTTCAGACCTTGTCCCTTGTAACATGGCTGCCACAGCTATACCAACTTGTAAGTCTCGCACTTCCAGAGTAGCGTCTCTGAATCGATCGACGTAACTCTTCAACGACTCCTTAACTCCTTGCTTGAGAGTAAGTAAATAAGTCGGTTCTTTCCTTCTCTGACTATTCACTGCGAACGCCTTAAGAAACTCATTTCGGAGTTGGTCAAAAGAGACAATAGACCCCTCAGTCAGGTTATTAAACCACTTCATTGCATGCCTCAGAGTTAGAGAAAAGGCCCTGCACATTATTTCATCTTCCCATCCATGTAGTAACATCAATGCTTCATAATTCTGCATATGATCATAGGGGTCTGTCTTTCCTGTGTATGTAGTCATCTGTGGCATCTTGAATTTTGGCGGTAAGGGTTTCTGCAAGATGGTCGTGCAAAACGGTACTCTTCTCCTCTGGCTCTCCTCTGCGGACACCAATTTTTTCTCTTCGAGCACCTGTTCTATCATTTTCTTCATATCAATTGGGGGAGTGATTTGATTTCTGGCGTGAGATGAATCGGGCAGGTCCTCGGCAACTATTTCCTTTCCTTTTCCTTGAGGTGCTTCAGTTCGAGCCATTTGTGTACACCAAGTGGGATCGAATTCTGATCCGGCTCCCCAAATGCTTAGATCATCGTCACCGTTCCTTCCGGCACCTCCAATACCAGCAGTATTTGTCAAATCATGGTAGTGGGCGGAAGACCCTGCCGCCCGGTCGAAACTCTGTCGCCATGGTGCCTGCCGCACAACACCAGACACGCCTGACATCCGGCACTTGCCGCCCGACGCCAGACACTTGTCGCCTGACCCCTTCCGCAGGTTCCAAATTTACGGCCTCATCAGCCTCCCGCTGGGTCCCTGCGACAGGCACTCCGCTCCCCAGTCCTGCCGCATCCTGGTGTATGTCATTATCTTCTACGAGAAGGTCTTCCTGTCGCAGCGGAGGATTCGCCGCTGTCGCATCCTCCTGCCGCCCATCAGCACGGGGCGGAGCCCCTCGACTTGTTTCTCCCACCAAATTCTGTACCGCCGGCGGCAGACCCAATGTCGGGAGGACCCCTTTGAATAAGTCTACCATGGCTTTCAACGCATGAGTCGTTTCTTCACTCTGCCGCCTTAGGGCCTCGAA
The DNA here is from genome assembly GCA_031772115.1 of Heritiera littoralis. Lineage (NCBI taxonomy): Eukaryota > Viridiplantae > Streptophyta > Magnoliopsida > Malvales > Malvaceae > Heritiera > Heritiera littoralis. Next base: position 495,174 of record JAPDPK010000134.1, on the reverse strand, counting down.
TTCGGCTACAGATACAGTCATCCTCTCATCTTCTCTGTTCACTTGATTTCTATGGCGTATTGGCTGTTCAGGGGAACTCACGGAATTCTCATCACTGCCTGTTCTCACGTTAGTAGATCTAGTTCTCACCATCTTAAGAAGTTTGATTGGCTTTTATACGATTTCCCACAGACGGCGCCAATTGTTGTTGCACAAAACAACAATAAAGATATGCTGACGTAAATGGTCGTAATCTGTCTCCACGTGTCTCCCAGAAGCTTCTGTAAAATAGTAAAAAGTCAGAGGGACGCAGGGGTGGTTCCCTGCGTAGACACTCCGATGCTTAAGTCAGCCTCCAGTTCTTAGGTATTGGGAAACGTAAAAGCCAGTAGTCAGAAAAAGTTCTTTAATAGAATTATACCTGGGGCCTATTTATAGGCGAATATTTGAGATTTGATATCTGGATTGTTTGTGTCCTTTTACCAAGAGTTTGTTTCCCAATAGGATGCATCTTCCGTGGATCTCGGAGTTGACACGAGCCTGTCGCCGGCGAGAGATCCTATGGCGCGACACCTTTTCGGGCGGCAGAGGTCTCTCGCCTGGCGAGAGGCGAGTGACCACGTACCGCCTTCGCGACAGAAGGAGTCTGTCGCCTGCGACAGATTATCTGTCGCAGCCTAGCTTCTCTCGCCGTAGGCCACGTGTCTCAATGACCGTGTGCCGCGTGGGGCCTCCAATGATCTTTGGGCTTGGCCCAGTGTAGATGGACTTTTGCCATATCAAAAGTAATATTCAAACATTTGAGAGCTTAGTTAACATTTTAATGTCCAAAATCAAATCGAGATTCAATTAATAATTAAAACCGTCCAAAATAAATTTTGAGACTTGAAATATCAATTTTTAAAATGCTATCACATAAAAATCAATATCAAATTTGAATCCGAATTTACTTTAAACCTATTAGGCCAAAAAAAGGTCATGATAAAATTGATGTCTACATGTACAAAATATAATATTTTTAGAATTTATATTTATGCATTGTCACTATATAAATTTTGTACAAATCATAATATGATAAAAAAATCTTAAAAATAATTATTTTAAATTAAATAATTAATTTCTGCCCTTGACAACAGGATTCTTACACCCTTTAAGTCTTCCAAGCACTCAAAACCTCACTAGATGGTGTTTGTGTGTTTGAGTTTAACGTACTTGGGGACCGGAAGGAGCCTTCTTTTATTACTAACGAGAGCATGCTAATTATGACAATAAAATCACGTTTTAACCATCACAAAATTGTGTTTTAATAGCCAAATATTGAGTTGAGATTCAGCGTGAAATTATGGACCATATCCGAAATTGGTCAACCAAATATTTATTTCCATAATTGTGGAGATATACTAACATTCTCCCACTTGTTCTATATATTTCACTTATAAAAGAAACAAATCACATGAATCATGACGACAGTTCCTCAAATGGTGAGTATTATCTTCCATGTATTACTATGTAAAATGTTTCTAAATCAACCAATTTTTACTTAATGAATAAACTTTATGTTTATTCTCGGTCCAAACAACAAGGATATTTCTCAAATAAAACTTTAATGTATACAAATCAAAATGAGAAACATCATATTATTAATAAGAGTTTCAATTACAATCAAAATGTGGGACCAAGTCCCATACTCTCTACATGATCCTTAAATTTAAACGGTGGCATGCCCTTAGTCAAAGGATCAGCTAACATCAATTCAGTGCTAACGTGTTCAATGACCACTTTTTTATCTCTAACACGTTCTCTAATGGCCAAGTACTTAATGTCGATGTGCTTACTTCGACTTCCACTCTTATTGTTCTTAGCCATGAATACCGCAGCTGAATTGTTACAATATATCCTCAATGGCTTAGATATGGAGTCAACAATTCTAAGCCCACCAATGAAACTCTTAAGCCATACACCATATGAGGTAGCCTCAAAACAGGAAACGAACTAGACCTCCATAGTAGAAGTGGTAGTTAGTGTTTGCTTAGCACTCTTCCATGAAACAGCTCCACCGGCAAGCATGAAGATGTAACTGGATGTTGATTTTCGGGTATCAACACAGCCAGCAAAGTCTGAGTCTGAGTAGCCAATCACCTCCAACTCATCAGTCCGTCTATACATAAGCATGTAATCCTTAGTGCCTTGAAAATATCTAAGCACCTTCTTCGCAGCTCTCCAGTGGTCCATCCTCGGGTCACTTTGGTATCTACCCAATACTCCCACAGCAAAAGCAATATCAGGCCTGGTACAGACCTGTGCATACATAATGCTTCCAACAGCTGAGGCATATGGAATGTTCTTCATCTGTTCCCGCTCAAGATCATTTTTCAGGCACTGGTTCAAATTGAACTTGTCACCCTTCACAATGGGAGCTGGGCTTGGTGAACAATCTTTCTTTCTGAATCTTTCCAAGACTTTATTGATATAGGCTTCTTGTGACAAACCTAATATACCTCTATGTCTGTCTCTATGGATCTTAATGCCAATGACATAAGATGCATCGCCCATATCCTTCATATCAAAGTTCTCAGAAAGAAATTGTTTCACCTCACGTAGCATCCCCTTATCATTGGTTGCAAGTAGAATATCATCCACATATAGCACAAGGCAACAAATCTTGCTCCCACTGACCTTCTGGTATATACACTGATCCATGATGTTCTCAACGAAACCAAATGATCAGATGACTTCATGGAATTTTAAATACCATTGGCGGGAAGCTTGTTTCAACCCATATATGGATTTCTTTAGCTTACAGACCAAATGCTCACCATTACTAGAGGAAAAACCTTGAGGTTGTTTCATGTAAACCTCTTCCTCTAGATCACCATTGAGAAATGCCGTTTTCACATCCATTTGTTGCAACTCTAAGTCAAAATGTGCAACAAGCGTCATTATGATGCGGAGAGAATCTTTCTTAGATACAGGAGAAAAGGTCTCCTTGTAATCGATTCCTTCCTTTTGAGTGAATCCTTTGGCTACGAGTCTTGCCTTATAACGCTCAATGTTGCCTAATGAGTCAGTCTTGGTCTTAAAGACCCATTTACAACCTATAGCCCTGGCCCCATTAGGCAACTCGACAAAATCCCATACTCCATTAGATGCCATTGAATCCATCTCATCCTTCATAGCATCGAACCAAAGTTTTGATTCTTTGCTGTTCATGGCTTGTGAAAACGTCTCTAGATCATTAGCGGGCCCAATATTGAAATCATACTCTTGTAGATACACAATGTAATAACTAGGAATAGCTGATTTCCTTTCCCTAGTAGACCTTCTAAATGTTGGTTCAACATTCTTCGAAAGATCAAGTTGTTCAACTAGTTGCTCACTCAATTCTAGTGTATCCAGAGGAGCCTCGTCTACTGGTAAGTTATCAACTACTTGTGGATCTTCAATGATTGGTTGTTCAATGTCCAGTTGCACTGAAGGGACATTGTTCATGATAACCAATCCTTGACTCGAGTTAGAGGGTTGATCTCTTACAGAAACTAGTTCTTGAGATTGATTGCTCCCACTAACTAAGTCATTTTCAAGAAACTTGGCATTCCTTGATTCCACAAATCTAGTGCTATGAGATGGACAATAGAATCTATAGCCTTTAGACCGTTCGGCATATCCAATGAAATACCCACTTATGGTCCTAGGATCCAATTTCTTTTCCTGTGGGTTGTAAACTCTTATCTCAGAAGGGCATCCCTAAACGAGCATATGACGCAAACTCGGTTTCCAATCTTTGAATAATTCGAAAGGCGTCTTTGGAACAGCCTTGGTTGGAACCCCGTTCAATATATACACTGCCGTTTTAAGAGCTTCAATCCACAAAGGCTTAGGCAACTTCGAGTTGCTAAGCATACTACGCAACATTTCCATCAAAAGTTCGGTTCCTTCTTTCTGCAACACCATTTTGATCCGGTGAACCAGGCATGGTATACTGGGCAACAATCCCATTTTCTTGAAGGAACTTCGCAAATGGTCCAGGTGCTTGTCCATCTTCAGTGTATCTACCGTAATACTCCCCACCTCTATCAGTTCTTACTATCTTTATGGGTTTCCCACATTGTTTCTCTACTTCAGCCTTGAAGATCTTAAAGGCATCTAATGCTTCGTTCTTATTATGAAGCATGTAGGGATACATAAACATCGAGTAATCATTAATAAAGGTGATAAAGTACTTCTGACCATATGCATCAATGTCTGGACAGCATATGTCAGAATGTCTAATTTCTAATATGGTTGAACTCCTATTGGCACCTTTCTTAGACTTGTTGGTTTGCTTACCCTTAATGCAATCCACATAAGTGTCAAAATCAGTAAAATCGAGAATACTAAGTATTCCTTCATTTACCAATCTCTTAATTCTATTTATGGAGATATGACTTAATCCCCGGTGCCATAACGTGGAGGAGTCCTCACCCATATTTGATTCAAAACAAACATATGAGAGTGGATTATCTTTCTTAACAAGCCACTGCTGAAGCTTGGCGCAGTCCTTCTTCATGTGTCCCTTCTTTTTATAGAAGAAACACTTGGACTCTTTCTTAATGTCAGCTTTGACAGGGATTTTCCCTTTTCCCTTGTTCTTGGCTCGATCCTCGCTCTTTCCTGGGCTTGCAAAAAATGCACTTTCACCCGATTCCATAAGCAGTCTTCCCTCCTCTTGAACACACATGGTCATCAATTCATTGATGGTCCACTTATCCTTATGTGTGTTATAGGATATCTTGAATGATCCATACTACTTTGGCATAGTGTTCAATATATAGTGCACAAGGAAAGATTCAGACATTTCCACCTCTCGCTTATTGAGTTGGGCCGCTATATCTCTCAAGGCCATTATGTGCTCGCGCACTCCTTTGACACTGGTAAGCCTCATTGATGAGAACTTCATTATCAGGGTGCTGGCCAACGCTTTGTCTAAAGTGACAAACTGATCATCTATGGCCTTCAGAAAAGTCCTAACGTTGGTATGCTGTTCGACAGAACCACGTATCCCAGCAGATATCTTTGTCTTAATATACATGACACTAAGGCGATTGGATCGCTCCCAGTGTTCATGTAAAGCTACTTGAGTAAGAGTGCTGGTCTCAGTCAATACGGGCTCGTCTTTCCTTATAGCATAGTCTATATCCATGCACCTTAATTGGAGGAGAACTCTCTCCTTCCAAACCTTGTAGTTGTCTCCATCTAGTTTGGGAACTTCTAGGTAAATACTAGTTTGAGGAAACACTGCTTAAAGAAAAACACATGCTTATGTATCTAGAAGTTTTGAGGCAAACTTAATTATATCTACCAATGTAGACATATTTTATTAATCAATTATGAATCTCAGACATAAAACTTGCCTGTGGGCTAAAGTTCTAATTCTAATAGATACATATCATAATGATAAAACTATCAAATTATATCATTTCCTAATCCCTGTGGGTAAATTAAGAAACTAATTTGATATTTTATCCTAATTAGTTATAAAATTATGATAAAAATTCCTGTGGGATAAAATTTACCATAACCTTATAACTAATCACAATTTATGTCTAATACCATTATGTGATTTTTACAAATATAATTTTACTTAATTAAGGTTGCTGTGGCTAAGCCCTAATTAAATAAATTATAAATCACTTAGACATATTGGTAAAACTCTAAGTTTATTCATATTTTAAAAATTGCAATTATCACAAGGCAACTTTAATTCCAAATAATATGAATAACTTAGCTACATGTGCTCTTAGTATAAAAATAACAAAATTATACATATTCAAAATGAGCACATATACACATTCAAATCAAATTTTCATAATTTAATCATAATTTTATTATAATTTTCACAAAATTATTTAATTTAAAATTACAGCATTTATAAAAATTCCAAATTTATGAAAAATCCTCATAAAATCCAAAATAATGAGAAGTTTTAATAATTATATTAATTTTGTGAAATGATCTAATTATTCATAAAATTATGAAAATTACAAAACTGAAAATTTAATATAAAACTATCAAAAATATAATTATTTGGCCTAAATTAAACAATTTTAATTACTCAAATTAAATAAATCCTTAAGGCCTAAAATAAACTAAATGACCCTTTTATTTAATCCATATGGCCCAAATAATTAACAAAAATAGCCCAAAATAAATCGCCTCAAACCAACTAAAAACAACCAAGTCCACTAAAATGAAAGCCCAAAATAGTGGCCCAAAACCCTTCTTTTTTCCTTTTTTTTTAATGTGGCCCAAACAAAATCATTGGCTCTAAATTGCTTAATAATGGACGGCCCAAATGGCTTCAAAGAGCCCAAAACTTATGGCCCAGCAGAATAAAAAAGTGGTGGCCCAAAAAAAAATAATTCATGGCCTAACACTTAAACTTACAAAAGTAAGCCCCATAAACCCAAATTGGCCTATTAAAATTAATAACAAAATTATTGGCCCAAACTTGCATAAAACGGTAAAAGTGGCTAGAAAATGAGTCTAACATTGGGGCTATGAATTTCTAATGTAAAAAGTTTAAACTAGGGGTAAGACTAAAGCTTGAAAACGGTTTTAAAGAACAGAAACAAGGGGCATGCTGTAGCACCCACGCACAATATCAGGCATCTGTAGTTCACGCCCCTAATTCATCTTTTTCACCCGATTTTTGCTGCAAATGGGTTTTTCAACCCAATTCTTGACCCGGCTGGAAACCGGTCTTTCACGCTTCGATTTGAGTGATTCTTAATCCCAAATCGATCAAAATCAAATGAAAACAAGTTTTATGAAATTTGTTTTAGCTGAAAACATCTCAAAATGCCATTCCAAAATTTCAAAAATTCTTGCTTTTCGACGTAATATACAGGAGTCATTCACGATTCTTTTGTTCGGTTTTTTTATTCTTAAATGGTTAGAAAATCAATTCCAAATCATTCCCTAACCACATTATGACCAGAAACAAGCAAAAACACAAATAGACAATTTGGGCAGAATTAACAAAAATTACAAAATATTTTCGTTCATGCAAGACAGAGGTTATTCACTGCTCTGATGCCAAATGTAAGTAAATTAAACAGATTATACATGCTTCTACACTATATGAAACATGTCAAAACAATTGAAAGCGGAAGCAACAGGATCTAACCTCCAGCCATTGCACCTCTATAGAATTTGTGTTGATCGATTTCTGCCCTTGACAATAGGTTTCTTACACCCTTCAAGTCTTCCAAACACATAAAACCTCACTAGATGGTATTTTTGTATTTGAGATTAACGTACTTGGGGATCGGAAGGAGCCCTCTTTTATTACTAACAAGAGCATGCTAATTATGACAATAAAATCACGTTTTAACCATCACAAAATCGTGGTTTAATAGCCAAATATTGAGTTGAGATTTAGCGTGAAATTATGGACCATATCCGAAATTGGTCAACCAAATATTTATTTACATAATTGTGGAGATATACTAACAGAAAAATCTCCTAGCTAGGGAGAATCCACCTATTTCTTTTCTGTCTAAAACTAAGTTATGGAAGAGAGAAGTTGAAAACTTGAAGAGATATTATGGATACTCTTTTGGCTTTTGTGTTAGTAGTGTGGGTTGAAGAGGTGGTTTACTCATGTTATGGAAAGATGAGGTGGAAGTATGTTTGAAGAGTTTCTCAAAGAATCACATTGATGTTGAAATGGATGATAGTAACCATGCCATCAAATGGTGTTTCACTGGTTTTTATGGTGAACCAGATGCACAAATGAGATACAGGGGTTGGAACCTACTTAGACAGTTAAGCGGGGTCAGCTCATTGCCTTGGCTTTGTGGGGGAGATTTTAATGAGATTTTATTTCACTCAGAAAAGTTTGGTCGACTACTTTTCAATGAACAGCAGCTGGCTTCCTTTTGGGAGTCTTTGATTGATTATGGTCTGAAGGACTTAGGTTTTACTAGGTCTTCTTACGCTTGGTGGAATGGTAGGTCAGGTGATGACATTGTAAAGCTTCGACTTGATCGAGCCTTTGGTTTTGAAGCTTGGTGCTCGTGTTTTCCATTTACCAAGGTGACTAATTTAGCTTCAACTTTCTTTGACCAATCCGATTCTTATAGAGATCAAACAATTTGGACTCCAACCTTGATGAAGAACTAAGCGATGGTTCTGTTTTGAAGAAATGTGGTTAAGATCGACTGAGTGTGAACAGCAAGTGGCTACTGCTTGGAGTCATGGTCATCATACGGGCGCTTATTGCATCCTCAGAAAGCTTAAGCAAACATGTACCCAACTTTCACATTGGAATCGACATTCCTTTGGTAAAGTGGATACTTAGGTGCGTCTTCTCATAGCAGCTTTGGAGAATATCTAGCAATTACCAGTTAATGATCATACAGTACAGGAAGAGAAGAGATTAAAATCTAAATTCACTAAGTTGTTAGCTTGAGAGGAAGCCATGTGGAGACAGCGTTCTAGAGTTGATTGGCTTAAGCATGGAAACAAGAACTCTAAATTCTTCCATGCTAGAGAATCTTCTAGGTGGTGTCGTAACACTATAAAGAGGTTAAAAGATAATCACGGTGTATAGCATGAGGAGACTGATGTTATTGGGCAAATTGCAGTAGATCATTTTGGTCGTTTATTCCAATCATCTCAAACTGATGCAATGACTTCTATTTTGGAGGTTACTAAGGCTAAGGTGACGATGCAAATGAACATAGATTTATTGCAGGAATTTTCTGCTTAAGAAGTAAAGGAAGCTTTTTTTCAGATGCAGCCCAACAAATCTCTAAGGTCCTGATGGCATGCCAGTATTCTTTTATCATAAATTCTGGCCTTTGGTACGTGACAATGTTTTAGATTACTGCTTGGGTTTTCTCAATGGTTTTGTATCTTTGGAGCCTGTTAACCATACACATCTGGTTCTCATACCCAAAGTTAAATTTCCTGAAGATTTGTCACAATTTCGCCCTATTAGTTTGTGTAATGTGCTATACAAGATCATTGCTAAATCACTAGCTAATAGGTTGAAAAGAGTGCTGCCTTCTATTATCTCGGAGTCCCAAAGTGTTTTTGTCCCTGGACGGTTGATAACTGATAATTTTCTCATTGCTTATGAACTACTACATTCACTGCTTAATAGGCGATAAAGTAGGCAGGGGTATTGTGCTTTAAAGCTTGACATGTCTAAAGCATATGATAGGGTTGAGTGGGGTTTCCTTGAAGCTATTATGTAGAAGTTGGGTTTCAATTCTATTTGGGTGGAAAAGATAACACAGTGTGTGCGTTCTGTTACTTACTCAATCATCTTAAATGGAAGCTCATTTGGTTTTATTAAACTGACGAGAGGGTTGAGACTGTAAAGAAAGAGATTATAAAAGAAAGAGAAAAAAAAGAATGAAAGAAAGAATTGTATTTCTGATATATGCATTACAAGAAGGTTAAAGGCCTTTATATAGGCAATAGAATATGACAATAAAGGAAATACAATTAGGAAATAAAATCGTAATTAACCTATAATTAATCATAATCAATTAGTCAACTATAATCAATTAGTCTAAGGTAAACTGTAATATTACAATTGATTGTAACATTAATTGTAATATTACGTTACATTATCGTAATCAATTAGTCTAAGTCAACTGTAATATTACAATTGATTGTAACATTAATTATAATATTACGTTAACATCCCCCCGCAAACTCAGGGTGGTAATGTGGAAGCCAACTTGAGTTTGGAAACTTGTGCAAGAAATTGTCCAGGTGAATGTGTTTTGGTGAAGATATCTGCTTTCTGATTTGCGGTAGTGGCAGGAACAAGCTGTAGAGTTTGGCTGAGCAAATGATGATGAACAATGTGACAATCAATCTTGATATGTTTAGTACGCTCATGAAAGACATCATTATGAGCTATTTGAATAGCACTTTGATTATCACAATGGATTGGAGAACCAAAACGATGAGAAACACCCATATCTTAAAGAAGCCATCGTAACCATATGAGTTCAGATGTTGCATCTGCAAGAGCTCGATACTTAGCCTCAGTACTGGAGCAGGAGACAACAGTTTGTTTCTTACTATGCCAAGAGATAAGTAATGAACCAAGAAAGAAACAATAACCAGTGGTAGAACAACGATAGTAGGATCCCCTACCCAATCAGCATCACAATAATATTGCAAATCCAAAGATGAGCTAGAAGAAAAATGCAGTCCATGAAACATAGTACCTTTTACATATCTCAGGATATAAAGAACAGCAGCAAAATGAGTAGATCGTGGAGCCGAAAGAAATTGATTGACCAAGTGAACAACATAAGCAATATCTGGGCGAGTAACCGTCAGATAAAAAAGACTACCCACCAAAGTACGATACAAAGTAGGGTCTGGGAGAAGACTACCATCAGAAGGAGAAAGCTTGATGTTTTGTTCCAGTGGTGAAGAGGAAATCTTACTATCTGTCAATCCTGCTTTGGCAATAAGATCAGAAGCATACTTTGTTTGTGATAAGTGTAAGCCCGCAGAATCAGAAGTAACCTAAATACTTAAAAAGTAACTCAAAGGACCAAGATCTTTCATCTCAAACTGGGAATGAAGAAAAGTCTTAAGATCTCGAATACCATCACTATCATCACCTGTAATAATCATGTCATCCACATAAAGTAAAAGAAGGGTGGTACCGTGGCTAGTTTTTCGAGTAAAAAGAGCAGAATCATAGGCACTGGATATAAAACCCAACTGAGCAATAGTGGTACTAAATTTTGAAAACCAAGCTCTAGGGGCTTGCTTAAGACCATACAATACTCGTCGAAGACGACAAACCTTGTTAGACGGTATATAGGAACTAGGAGGTGGCTTCATGTAAACTTCCTCAATAAGATCACCATTTAGAAATGCATTCTTAACATCCATTTAATATGTTGGTCATTTTCTAGCTGTAGCAATAGCTAAGAGGGAGTGAACAGATGTGAGACAAGCAACTGGAGCAAAAGTCTCTTCATAATCAATGCTATATTCTTGAGTAAATCCCCGAGCAACAAGGCGTGCCTTGTAACGTTCCACTGAGCCATCAGACCGAGTCTTAATCTTGTAAACCCACTTACAATCAATGACTGACTTATCAGGTTGTCGATCAACAGTGTCCCAAGTATGTGTTTTCTCAAGAGCCTATAACTCTTCTGTCATTGCTTACTGCCACATAGGATTAGAAGCTGCCTCACGAAAATTACGAGGTTCAAGTAATGTGGCTAGGGCATAATAACAATGAAAATCATGAAGTTGAGTATTTGGTTCCCTTACTCGAGTGGAGCGACGAAAAGGAGGAGGTACATATGGGGAAGGCACGGATGTATTAGCAAGAGCCTCGATCAAATCAAAAGTTAAGGGAGACAAGGAAGATTGGTCACTGTTTGAGCTAAAAGTACCAGCAAGATTCTCGTCAGCTGCTAAAAGATCAAAAGATAGGTCTGTGAAAACCTGTGGAGAAGAAGATTGGGATGGCAATTCAGAAATACTAGTAAATTGCTTATGCTCCCAAAAGACCACATGACGTGAGACACGAAGACGCTTAGAAATTGGATCATAACACCTATAGGCTTTATGTTCTATACCGTAACCTAGAAAACAACATAACCGAGCTCGAGGTTCAAGTTTAGTTCTTTCATGATCAGGAAGTAGAACAAAACAAGCACGCCCAAAAACTTTAAGAAAATGATAGTCAGGAGGCTTATTGTATAGACACTCAAAAGGAGTTCGCATGCTTAGCACTGGTGTGGGAACTCTGTTGATAGTGTAAACAGCAGTAAGAGCAGCTTCGCCCCAGAATTGTTCAGGAAGAGAGGATGAAACAAGAAGGGCACGAACAGTGTCTAGTATATGATGGTGTTTCCTTTCAGCTCTACCATTTTGTTGTGAAGTGTGTGCACAAGATCGATGAGAAAGAGTTACATCATTTTTTAACAAATTACTGAACTCAATTGATGTATATTCACCAGCATTGTCAGACCTAAAAAGTTTTATCTTGCGAGAAAACTGAGTTTGTATCATATTATTGAATTCATTGAAAATTGACAAGAGTTCATATTGTTGTTTGAATAAATAAATCCCAGTATATTGTGAAAAATCATCAATAAAAATAAAAAAAAACATGAACCTCCCATAGTTGATGTTGGAGTTAGACCCCAAATGTCAGAATGGACTAAATCAAATGGTGAAGAAGAAGAAGATTCACTTTTATTTAGACCTAGCAATTCATGTTCATAATTCATTTTCGTGTCATATAAAACCGTGTTTGTGTCGTGTAAAATACAAAAATTTCGTGTCAAAATTCGTGTCGACACGGAAAACTCAAAATGTTATTTTTAGCTTTTACAAAATTCATATTTTAATTTTACTTAATTTTAATCCCGTGTCATCTCGTGTCATTTATTCGTATCGTATTCGTGTTGTATATTCGTGTCGTATCTAAGATTGCCAAGTCTACTTTTATTGAATGGTAATGCACTTTGTTTTCCAAGTTGACAAGATAAACAATAAAAAATGTCATGAGAAACTTTACCTAAAACACCAGTAGAAGATAATGATTTTATTTGAGAAATAGATGCATGACCTAACCTAGAGTGCCATAACTTTAAAGAAGCTGGAATGGGTGTTTGAGATGTAGCAGGGATGATCAAGTTTTGTGGAACTTTCAGGCTCTCGAGTTCAAACAGTGTTCCAACCTTATGCCCTGTCCTAACTTTCTGACCTGTTCGAGGATCCTGCACAATACAACCATATTGTTTTGAAAAATGTAAGTCAAGACCGAGATCACAAAGTTGGCCAACAGAAAGAAAGTTAAAGGCAAGGTTGGGAACAAGATAAGTATTAGGTATACAAAGAGTGGAAGTTTCAACATTACCAATGTGTGTGGCTTTCAAGGTGGAACCATCAGCAGTTGTAATGATGGAATTATTAGAAATAGGTATTGTTTTCTTAAATAAAGAAGAATCATTAATCATATGGTTTCCACAAGCAGTATCTAACAACCAAGTGTTACCTGATGTAGCAGCAGACATGGCAGTAGTGTGATTTTGAGACATTACTTGATTGATCAGAGCCTGAAGGTCATCCGTCGAGATTGTAAATTTGTTAGAAGAAGACTCAAAGGTAATAGACTTAGTGTTGGTTGATGTAGCAGCCTTAGTGCTTAGAGAACCATCAAGATGTGTTCCATTGGTATGAAATATAGCCTTGCATTTCTCAACAGGATGATTAGTCCTACCACATCACGAACAAGGCATTGCTGAAGAGATTTAGAGTCATAAATTTGTGCTCCATTAGAATGAAATATTGCTTTATAATGGGCAACAAGATGATTGCTTCGTCCGCATCGAAAACAAGGCGAAATGCGTTGTTTAGGAGTTGTAGCAACAACAGTGTCTGTTTGATGAGTTCGAGTCATAGCTAACCGAGTTTCTTCAGAAATCAACTCTGTAAGTGCATTATCCATGGTCGGTAGAGGGTGTCAAGCAAAAGTGAAGACCCAGTATTCTCAAAATCATCTCAAAGAGCCATGAGAAATTGAATAAGTCGAAGTTGATTCCGATAATTAATAAAAATATCTCGATCATTTTTTAATTTTGGCTTAGAATTCTCAAGCATATCCCATAGATGTTGCATTTTAGAATGAAATTCATCAATTGACTGACTTGATTCTTGGCGAAGTTGAGACAAAGTAATCATAAAACAGTATTGATGAGAAAGAGTAGTAGAACTGTACCGTGTTGCAATGAAATCCCAAGCTTCCTTAGCAAGGTCAAAGCGTCCAAAATGTAAATTGATAGAGGGAACAGTAGTGTTGGTGAACCATGTAAGGATTCGATGGTTCTTACTTTCCCATTCCTCAAGTTGATCTACGTACTTCTCATCGATTCTTCTGTTTGTTTGATTGATGCCTTATGTTCTCCAGTGACAACAAGCCATAATTTCATCATTTTTAAATAACTGCGCATAGTTGAAGCCCATCGATTGTAATTATGCCCATCAAGAATTACTGAGATTGGTTGCATGGTTTCTCTTTGAGTACTTATCATCTTTTCTAAATGATGATTGAGTTTTAAAAAAAAAGAAAAAGAAAATGGAATTGAAAAATAAAAAGAAACGAGTTATCCCAAGATGATTCACCTTCGAGATGAGCAAAAAATTTGCTCTGATACCATGTAAAGAAAGAGATTATAAAAGAAAGAGATAAAAAAAAGAGAGAATGAAAGAAAGAATTGTATTTTTGATATATGCATTACAAGAAGGTTAAAGGCTTTTATATAGGCAACAGAATATGACAATAAAGGAAATACAATCAGGAAATAAAATCGTAATCAACCCTATAATTAAATCATAATCAATTAGTCAACTGTAATCAATTAGTCAACTGTAATCAATTAATCTAAGGCAACTGTATATTACAATTGATTGTAACATTAATTGTAATATTACGTTAACATTATCGGAATCAATTAGTCAACTGTAATCAATTAGTCTAAGTTAACTATAATATTACAATTGATTGTAACATTAATTGTAATATTACGTTAACATTATCGGAATCAATTAGTCAACTGTAATCAATTAGTCTAAGTTAACTATAATATTACAATTGATTGTAACATTAATTATAATATTAAGTTAACAGAGACAGGGCGATCCTCTTTTCCGTACCTTTTTCTCCTCTGTTTGGAAGCCTTGGCAACGTTGCTTGAAAACCCACAACGGTTGAATCATATTTCAAGTTTTGCTACTTCTCGACAAGGACAAAAAAAAAACGTCTTTGTTCTTTGAGAATGACTTTTTGTTGTTCTGTAAGTCCACTTTACATGAATGCATGAAGATAAAGGATCTCATTTAATGTTATAAACGAGCATCTGGGCAGCAAGTAAATTTTGCCAAGTTAGGTTTGTTTTGTAGCCGAAATACTGTACCTCAATTGCAGCAACAAATTAGCTCTTGTCTTGGAGTTCAAAATGTACACCAGATAGAAAAATACCTTGGCTTGCCAACATTAATTGGAAAATAAAAAAGAAGGGTGTTTGCAGGGATCAAAGACAAGATATTGAAGAAGATTTCAGAATGGAAGGAGAAATTACTCTCCAAGGTAAGGAAAGAAGTATTAGTCAAAGCAGTTGCTCAATCTGTTCCCATTTTTGCCATGAGTGTTTTTCGATTTCTTGCATCTTTCTGTGAGGAGTTGAATAAATTGTTATGTAAATTTTGGTGGATGCATGGTGTTGATGGTAGGGGAGTACACTGGTTACGGTGGTAGTCCTTGTGCCTTCCAAAATCTGAAGGAGGCATGGGTTTCAAATGCTTTGATTCTTTTAATTTAGCCCTTCTTGCTAAGCAAGGGTGGAGACTTCTAAAGAATCCAACCTCCTTATGTAGTAGAGTTCTCAAGGCCAAGTACTTTTCGAGATGCTCTTTTTTGGAGGCTTCGATTAGCCATAACCCATCTTATAACTGGAGAAGTTTATGCCATGAAAGAGTAGTTCTTAACCTAGGAGTTTGGTGGAGAATCAGTAATGGTGCTTCAGTTTCGATATGGACAGATCCATAGCTTCCAAGGCAATGGACTTATAAGCCGATTGTACGAGGCCAACCTTTCCAGGATATTCACTTAGTGTCTGACTTTATAGATTCGGTGTCTGGCCAATGGAACCAATAGCTAGTCCAAAAACTTTTCATCAAGGAAGATGCATATGTGGTTCTTCAAATTCCTTTGCTGGGACCATCATGCCCTGACCTGCTAGTATGGCAACATACCCATAATGGATTGTATTCTGTTAAGTCGGGGTACAAGATGCTGCAATTGTATAACAGAAGTATGGACATGTTAGTGGGGGTACTGTTTTGGAGGAATCTTTAAACACATCAAGTCTACATAGTCTCTGGAATTCAATATGGAATGCTTTTGTACTTAATAAAACTAAAGTTCACACATGGCGATGTTGTAAAGATATTCTCCCTTTCATGGTGAATCTTCATAAAAGGCAAGTTGTCCCTCATTCCTTATGTTTATTATGCTTTGGAGATCCTAAAACTACTCTTCGTGCATTGAGAGACTGTGTATTAGCCAAGAGGGTTTGCACTTTAGCTGGATATGATTCATCTCCATTATGGCAGCTGTTGTTGCCAAAAACAACAATAAATGTTTGGTGACGTCAAATCCTCGATCTTCGTGTTAGTTTGTCTTCCAGAATTCTGCAAGAGAGAAAACCATTAGGGGGCACAGGGGTTTTCTCCTGCGTGCGTACTCCAATGCTTAAGTCAGACAGGGTTTCCGTAGGCAAATAGAGCTTAGGGTTTAAGAATGATACCTGTGACCTATTTATAGGAGTTATTTTGCGCGTAATTACCTTTAAGCTCCATAGCTTAAATAATAACCCAGTGGATCATTTATGGGCCTTCTGAGTCCTCTTTTCTCTTGGGCTTAGATTATCATTGTGCTTAATGGTCTTCAACTTGACTTATAGAAAAACCCAGTAATAATTGACCTAGTCCACATCAATTGCTCCCCACTCTTTTACAAGGTTTACCTTGTGAAAGAGGATATAAAGAATGGGTTTTTCAAATTCTTTTGCTGCCCTCTTCCTGGGATTATCACAAGAATCTTTTCATCTTCACTTGAGGGCTCAACTAGTGAACTTCATTATTATTTGTAGTAGAAACGACTTCGTGTCATCATTTCTTTTGTCAAGTGTCTTCTATTAGCCAAGAGAAAGAAAACGAATCTGGGTTAAGGCCATGAGGGCACATCGTCAAGAAGTGCCATAAGCGGATGCATATGTTCTTATCTGGTTTCATCAGATGTGGTTTGTACTTGGCATGCTCTTGATTGGTTGAAGCTCGATCCAGATGCTGAGAATTTGGAACATTGTAAAGATTTATCTGATCTTACCAGCTCTTAGAAGCCTTTTTGTCGACTCGAGATGGTCGAGGTTCTCACAAGCTTGGACGAAGATTTAGATAATCCAGAGACTAATTTTCTTAAGGATTAAGCTCTTGACATTATAGCACCTCAGGACGCATATGCATGGGTGCCTATTAGTTTCGATACTCCTTTTAATGCAGAAGTTAATCTATAGTGCTCCCAACTCTTCTTATGAAGCACTTACATCTAAAGAAGAATTCGTACTTGGGTATCGCATTTATCCGTACACTTTATTGCTTGAGGATGTCACAATTTGCCCATCTCGCGCATTTTTCGCTTAGGGACTTTTAGAATCGATAAGACTATAACATTATTTATATTCGAAATGCCAACATAAAATGTTAAATGTAATTTGTCAACCAATTGCAGCACGTATCCAATGATAAATTGTGACATACTTCGTAGCATACCTCACAGCCTGCATACTGTGTGCTCCCCAAGTTTTTCTTTGCGACTTTTTGTGTCCAAAGAAGATCTTTTACTGGAGTATTGGTCCTGTCTTGCGTACTATTCGCTTAAGGACTTGTTAGAATATAATATCATTTATATCCGAGATGCCAACATAATACATTAAATGTAATCTGATAAAATTGTAACATACCTCGTTTAGAGACTTATTTTTGCCCGTCTCGCACCCTTTTGTGCTTAGGGACTTTTGATTTACCCGTCTCGCGCATTTTTCGCTTAGGGACTTTTTGTTTGCCCGTCTCGCGCACTTTTCGCTTAGGGACTTTTGAATTTTCTTGCTTAGGGACTTATTTTTTCCCGTCTCGCGCATTTTTCTCTTATGGACTTATTTGTGCCCGTCTCACGTCTTCTTCTCGCTTAGGGTCTTATTTTTGCCCGTCTCGCGCATTTTCGCTTAGGGACTTATTTGTGCCCGTCTCGCGTCTTCTTCTCGCTTAGGGTCTTATTTTTGCCCGTCTCGTGCATTTTTCGCTTAGGGACTTATTTGTGCCCGTCTCGCGTCTTCTTCTCGCTTAGGGTCTTATTTTTGCTCGTCTTGTGCATTTTTCGCTTAGGGACTTTTTTGTGCCCGTCTCGCGTCTTCTTCTCGCTTAGGGTCTTATTTTTGCCCGTCTCGCGCATTTTTCGCTTAGGGACTTATTTGTGCCCGTCTCGCGTCTTCTTCTCGCTTAGGGTCTTATTTTTGCCCATCTCGCGCGTTTTTCGCTAAGGGACTTATTTGTGCCCGTCTCGCGTCTTCTTCTCGCTTAGGGTCTTATTTTTGCCCGTCTCGCGCATTTTTCGCTTAGGGACTTATTTGTGCCCGTCTCCCGTCTTCTTCTATTTTTGCAACATGTCTATCAAACATGGAGGATTATCATAGCACAGATAAAAATAACTGGCCTTTCGTTTCATAATGTAGTATTTCCAATCAAATGGAACAAGTAAGAACATAATTGCAGCAAATGTTAAAATAATAACAAGTTTTTACCGCTAGTACAGTTCCAAGTCTTTGTCTTTGTAGAGTCTGTAAAGTGCAATTGCTTGGACATTCGGCTGTTAATCATGGATTAGCGTTAAGTTGCATCTTGGTTCTTTGCTCATAAGAACCAGCAATCTACCTTCGCGAGCTTACCACAAGTTGTTTATGATCCGACTATGTCGAACTAAGCTCTCCTTGGCTTGTTGCCTTACAGGACAGTGGCTAATGCCTCCTTTGGACACCTGCCTAATACGATCACAATTGTTAGAATAGACAAGAAAATCACAAGCATAATATATGAGGGTACCTCAAATCTGCTACCGCCCATACGTCCTTGCTTGGTCGGTGAACACTATAACAATGTGCAAGGGAATTCGCTGACCTTGCATCCAAGCAATTGGCTGTGCTCATATGTCTCCCATGTGCTTTTTCTAACTCATTAGTAACTAGTTCTCATTTCTTGTTATCCATATCAATACTAATGAGGCATCCTCCTAGGACCAAGGATGAGTCTGACTCACAAGGTCTGAACGATTATCTAGAGGATGGAGCCATGGATGACCTGGATAATCTCGAAGGTCTATGGCTTCCTCAACAGCCGCGCAATTAGCCTAGGGTTACTGAGGTTCGTGACCAGCCTAGGCCTATCGAAGTGAGAAATGAGCTTGAACATGTTGAGGCAGGTGATCAGCCCGAGCCTATCGAGTCACTGCAAAGGTTAGATGGTGACGAGCTCTAATTTTTCAATCTACTGCCATTGATCCCTAGCTACTCTGCAGCTGTGGCCGGGCCCTCGAGCGATGCTCCTACTTCTGAAATTGCTCCTCCGGCTCCCCAAGATCCTAGTGCTGATGCAGCATCTTCTCATCCGGCAGGTTTGGTTCTCATAGCTTTGATCTCGACGCCCTAAGCTGGCACATCCTTGTCTTGTTTAAAGGACTCACGAAGCTGACACATCCTTTATATGGACAAACCCTCTTTCACATGTGTGGTTGTCGATAGGCCAAGTGTGTGGCTCTTAAGCCACTTCTAGATGGTTGCTAGAGTAGTTTTTGGAAGCTTATGTGCAGACGATCTACAGATAGGCCGAAGGAAGCTTTTGGACATTCTGTCGGATTAGTGCGTATACTAGGTCTAGAAGACTCTAGATCATTCCGCTCAGATCCCGCACTTGGGTGTGCGCTTGGATCGTCAAATTTAAATGTGCTCGCCCAAGTTTTTTTTTTCTAATGGGCGAACCAGTAGTTTGGATTTCGTGCTCGCCAGCGTTGATAGCCACAGCCGAAAGGCATGACTCAAGTGTTCTTTGCTCGCCTGTATTGTGCTAACGAAGGAATCTTGCCTACGGGTGCTGTGTTCACCTAATTTTCTTCGTTGTTATTTTATCAAAGTAGAGAGCCTATTGCATTTGAAATGTGCTTGCCATTTTGATTTCTTCTTTGCTGGGCGTTCAGCCAGATCACTAATCGAGCTTTGCTGTGTTCATAGAGAGCTTCTGCAGCTGGGCTCACCAAAATCTCACTTGCAAAGCGGAGTTCTCATTGTCTGGGAGAGAGTATCCTCGCTCGGTCCTTCATTACATGGGTGTGTACTTAATGATGTATAGCGTCTCCTAATCTTTTCTCGCTTTGATCACTCTGAATGGCTCGCCCATAGAGTTCTCTTTCCTAGGTGAGTTCCTGTCTCGGTTGACAAAGGGCTTGCTCGCCTGGGTCTTAGGATGGTCGTATTCTTGCTCGCCACCCACAACCGTACCCGCGAGACGGCCGTTGGCTCATTTAATCTTTTGTGCCTTGCCCGGTTTCAGCTGCTTGTCTATGTTGTTACGTACCCGAGTGAGCACGAGCTGGCTTTTGAAGTTTTGGGTGTGTTCCCCGAGGTCTTTAGTTGGGGCTTGCCTAATAGGGCTCCCCTGGACTTACTCTCGCTTGTTAGAGCTCTTCGTCCAGCTTTTTCATTTCCTGGGCGAGCTCATCTAGCATTGTGTGCACACTTCTGCCAGACCTTTCGGCTTATTCCTTGCTTGCCGATCTAGATTGTTCCTCGCGCCTTGGTGCGTGCTTTCCCGGTCGAGCCTTGCTGTGAAGGCTGGGCTGTGGTGTTGGTCATGTAATCGCCGTATGCCACTCAATCGTCAAAAGTGCCAGTGGTCTTGTGCTCGCCACATGACACTACACTCGTAAGCATTGCTTTGTGCCTTGTGTGCAGGAGGCTAGGCTCACGGGAGCCATTCGCTTGTCTATAATGCCTGTCGTGTGACTTTTTCTTGCTTGCATGGCTGTCGCCTAGGACGAACCGCTTTATCGTGACATAACCTGTCGAATGTGCTCACCATTACCTTTGACCTATTGGGCTAGCATGCAGCTTGGGATCAGTGCTCGCCATCGTGGCTTACTCTTTTGTCAAAACTCGTGCCGCATTTGACTGTGCTCGCCTATTCTGGCTGTCAATAGGCGAGCTTCCATCTCTCATTGAAGGCCTGCGCATGCAACGTGCTCGCCACATTCACGCCTGTGTGTGCTTTTCATGCGGCACCCTACCTCCCTTACATATGCGAGTTGCTATCTCTTGCCAAAAGGTCTTGCCTCCTGGTCCTGCTCGCCTGCATTCCACTCCCGCGCGCGAGCCAAAGTAACAGTCCACGTGGTTCTTCGCTCGCTTGCATTGGCTGATGCATGGGCGAGCCGCTCTATCACCAAAGTTTCTGTCGTGTGGGCAAGCGAATATATAGCCAAAGATGCTTGCTGCGGGGTGCCCTGTGCTTGCCAACTTTGCTCTATTGGGCGAGCCACTCTCTCGTCGAGGGAGCTTGCCACGTGCGATCTGTGTTCGCCTATTGCTCTACCTTGCCAAAGGTCCTACCATGTGAGTGTTGTGCTCTTCCATCACTATACCAGGCAAGCTCGGGTGCGATAGACAAGTCTGTCGCGTGCGAGAGCCCCTATCTTATCCAAGGTCTGTTGCACGCGGGAGCTCCTCTCTCACCCAAGGCTTGTTTTGTGCAGGAATCATTGCTCGCCCGCTTTGGCTGTCGCGTAGGCGAGCCACACTCTCACCGTGAAGCTTGTCGTGTTGACCTTGCTTGCCACTCTAGCTGTCGCGTGATTGAGCACCGCGTCGCCAGAGTGGCCTTCCGCGAGGGACCTATGCTCACCCGAATTAGGCGAACCTTCTGTGCGACTCATCCTAGATCTGTCGCGTGGGAGAGGGGCTCTCTCGCCCAATGCCTGTCGCTAGCGAGAGACTCTCTCGCCAATGCCTCTCTCATGCGGAATCCATTTTCTCTCAAAACAAAATACATATAGCCACACACGTGCCCAGTAAGCAACAGCTTATATTCCAGCCTACATCTTTCTGTTTTTTTTTATAGTCTATTTATTTATTCCATGCCTGTAAAAGTGTTCTCTCCTTGCAAAAGCAATGGCAATTAGTCCGTTCTCTGCATCCCTCACTAAATCTTTAGCCTTTAGACAGGCTAGGGAACTTGGTTTGATTTTCTAGTTGCAACTAAAAGCGAGATGACACCGGTCCTCATACTAGTTTTCTTTTTAGCTATTATAATGGTATAATGGCCGATGATGTTCCTGGATTGTTGGAATTACTCTCGAGACAACCGGGGTTGTTGAATAGTAGCGCAGCCAAATGGAATGAAAACCCCTTTATTCGTCGCCTTCAAACATGGGTGCCAGAACGTCTTTACGGAGATAACTAGGCAGAAACCAGAACTGGCTAGAGAGAGTGGCTCTCGCCAAGGGAGACGTAACATGCGAGAGCCACTCTCTCGCTAACACATGTTGCATGCGAGATTCACCCTCTCGCCCAATCCTCTCGCCAAGGGAGACATAGCATGCGAGAGCCACTCTCTCGCCAACACACGCTGCAAGCAAGATTCACCCTCTCGCCCAGTCCTCTCGCCAAGGGAGACGTAATCATGCGAGAGCCACTCTCTCGCCAACACACGCTGCATGCGAGATTCACCCTCTCGCCCAATTCTCTCGCCAAGGGAGTCGTAGCATGCGAGAGCCACTCTCTCGCCAACACATGCTACATGCGAGATTCACCCTCTCGCCCAATCGTCTCGCCAAGGGAGACCTAGCATGCGAGAGCCATTCTCTCACCAAACACACGTTGCACGCGAGATCAACCCTCTTTCCCAATCCTCTCGCCAAGGGAGGCGTAACATGCGAGAGCCACTCTCTCGCCAACACACGCTGCATGCGAGATTCACCCTCTCGCCCAATCCTCTCGCCAAGGGAGACCTAGCATGCGAGAGCCACTCTCTCGCCAAACACACGTTGCACGCGAGATCAACCCTCTCGCCCAACTCTCTCGCCAAACACACGTTGCACGCGAGATCCAACCTCTCGCCCAAGCCCGTTGTCGCGAGAGCCACCCTATCGCCTAATGTTGTCGCATGCGGGAGGCTCTCTCTCAAGCCTGTCGGGTGCGAGAGCCTATCTCGCTTCTCAGGGTCGCGTGAGCCTCGCTCTAGCTTGCGACAGAGTGTCTGTCATGTCCGTGCTTGCGAATCGTTCTCTCGCGTGCACCTTGCGCAACAGAATATTTGTCGCATGAAATTTTTCCTGCGACAGACCGTCTGTCGCGTGTATATAATTTATTATTATTATTTTTATATTTAAGGCGAGAGACACTTTCTCACCAAAAAGGCTCTCGCGCGCAGGACCTATCTTTCGCAGGTAATTGGTCTCTCGCAGCCTGTCGTAGATTTTTATATTTGGCTTTTTTGTTTGTTTCCCACAGTCGGCGCCAATTGTTGTTGCCAAAAACAACAATAAATGTTTGGTGACGTCAAATCCTCGATCTTCGTGTTAGTTTGTCTTCCAGAATTCTGCAAGAGAGAAAACCATCAAGGGGTGCAGGGGTTTTCCCTTGCGCGCGCACTCTGATGCTTAAGTCAGACAGGGTTTCCGTAGGCAAATAGAGCTTAGGGTTTAAGAATGATACCTGTGATCTATTTATAGGAGTTATTTTGCGCGTAATTATCTTTAAGCCCCACAGCTTAAATAATAACCCAATAGATCATTTATGGGCCTTCTGAGTCCTCTTTCCTCTTGGGCTTAGATTATCATTGTGCTCAATGGTCTTCAACTTGACTTATAGAAAAGCTCAGTAATAATTGACCTAGTCCACATCAGCAGCAATCGACTACTGTCACTGGTTAGTTTCTGCAAGTTTTGGAGAAGGCTGGTTTAAGAGGTTTTGAGATGTTCCTAATGTTGATCTGGAGTATATGGTATAGTAGGAATAAAAAGCTTCATTCAAATCGTGTAGGACAACAGTTTGAAGAGCCTTATAGAGTTTATCAGTTTGCCACAAATTACTTGATAGACTTTCAAGCCAACAATACTACTTTACAACTTCCTAATTCTACCACTCTATTGGTTAACAGATGGGAGCCTCCAGCATCCCCCTCGACGATGAAATTGAATTTTGATGCGACAGTATTCTCTAAGCATAACTATATTGGGATTGGAGTCGTTGTTCGAGATGTACATGGAGAAGTATTAGCTTGTCTTTGGGCGTAGCCACATGGAGTTGAGTGGGGTCAATTAACTTTTGAAAAATTCATAAATTAGTATATACATATGTATATATTTTTTTGGTATAAATTATAAGTATTCTCATCTGTTTTAACGGTTTGAGACTAATCCTGCCTAGAGCTCCATCACAGTTAAGGCTCATCACCTCTCTCAAAGGATGTGTTTAGTATATACATATGTATATTTAGCTTAAAAAATATGATGTTTTTTTTCATATTAATCCCACTAAAATTTTTTAAAATTAATTAAGAAAAGGGTCAGAAAAATAAATTTCATTTTAACTTATACATTTATTTTAATTTAAAAATTTAACAATTTCTATGATTACAAGTACAAAATTAACTTATGAGATTTAAAATTTCTTTAGCAATTAGCATATACTTCTATTTTTTTATTTTTTGCTAACATATTTTTAGTTTCATTTTAATTTTGATTTGTTATTTGTTTTTTATTGAAATTTTGTCTTCACTTTGTTATGATCACACTTTCCAACAATAGTTTTTCTTCCTAATCACCTCTATAATACATAATATATATAAGTTTGATCCAATTTATGGATGATTGATTTGTTGCTTTTGATGCAATAATTCTTTTAAACATAATTAGTTATTCAATAGAACAAATATAATCTCAATACAAGAGAAAAAAATATTTTATTCTCTACCTATTTGCATTATTTTATAACAATTTCATTGGCATAAGAGAAAAATGAAAAAAAATTATATAGCATCGCTAAAGTAACTATTTAGAAAAATTATGAATAAATTGAAAGAAAATTTAGTTTTTGAAAATTATTTTATATTATGAGATTTTTTTATTATATTTAATTTTGTCAGTGTTGTATTATGTAATAAAATATTATATAAAAATAATATTATAATATGGTAAACACAAGCTTAATCCATTTTTTTATCGAACATTGATTTTCAAGCACAAGCTTATTTAACACACTTAATATTTTTGT
This sequence comes from Heritiera littoralis, assembly GCA_031772115.1. Lineage (NCBI taxonomy): Eukaryota > Viridiplantae > Streptophyta > Magnoliopsida > Malvales > Malvaceae > Heritiera > Heritiera littoralis. The sequence goes on along the minus strand of JAPDPK010000134.1, from coordinate 470,278 downwards.
CCAAGCTTGTATAAAATTTGATAAGGGAGGGCTAGGAGAGAGAGGGCTTCCGACATGGACGAATAATCTAACCATTGAACAGGTTTATATTGATCCCACTAGCACATATTTTTGGATATGCCATTGCTTGTAAGAAAGGTTCTTTTGATCCATATTCTGCTGAATGTCTAGCGATGAAAGAATCTATCCGTTTTGCTCAGGAAGTGGGTTTCTTTGAACTGGAGGTTGAAGGTGATTCATTATTGGCGATTACAGCCATGACTCAGAACCACAAAGATCATTCTAAGGCTGGTGCACTGATAGACTCCATTAAAGAGATGCTGCCAGCTTTTCTTAAGTTGGTTTTCAAGCATGTAAGACAAGAGGGCAATGGTGTTGCTCACTTATTAGCAAAAAATGTTGATGTAACTACAAACTTTACAGTCTGGCTAGAAGACTTTCCTAGTTTTGTTGAAGAGGCTCTTCAACAAGATAAACTTAATTGTATGTTTCCTCACTAAACAATATTTCACTGATATTTATCAAAAAAAAAAAAAAACAAATGGATAATGAACCCAAAGAAGAAAATGAGAATCACGACGTGGCGTCATAAGATTGGCCCATTATAAAAATCCATTTGGTATTAAAGAGTTCCTGACCGTAGAGAATGTTTCTACTTTTCTGTTTCCCCGTCATTTGCGTAACTATGCTGGTTGGTTGCGAAACGCGCAAATACATCATTTCCGATAGCGACAAGAGATAGAACGGCATGATTTGGTCATGCGTCATTAAAATCTATTAATTTTTTTTTGGAAAGATTAAAATCTACTAATAAAATCGTTAACCAAAAAAAATCTACTAATAAAATCAAATTATTCTTGAAATTTTCTGTCCCCAATATATTGTGAAACAACAATTTTAAAAAATACAAACAATTTAGCCAAACATGGCACAATTTCTTGTTTGCCACTAATTTTAACTTGAACTTTTTTTTAAATATTATAAAAAGGATATAATACGTAAGAATTAAGAATTATTCTTTGGCACAGAGTAAAAATTTTAAATTATAAGATTATCCCATTACAATTATGATATAAATAGATAAAAAAGTAAAATTTTATCTATCAAAAAAATGATGTATCAATAAAATTAGCTTATAACCCATGTAATTTATGAATTAGTTTTAATTATTTTAATATTATTTTAATTCATGTATAAATACAAAATTTTATATTATTATTTTATGTTTTCAAAAAAAATTTAAAACAAAGCATAAAATAATATACTTAATTAAATTAAATAATGCATTTGAAACATTTACTTATTTTAAAATAGTTTATTTAATTTATAACAAATGATATGATTATAGAAATAATGTTGATATTTAACTTTATATAATGAGAAACAAGGGATTTTTTTGAAAACGAACAAGGATTTTTTTTTTAATCAAATATTTGAATAATTGCTCGTGCTTTTTGATCTCAACATTAAACATGAAGGAAAAAGTTGAAACAACCAAACATGGTCTAATTCCTTGACTCCCCTTTTACTACATGTTTTACTCTTGCACCGACCGATGACAACCACTAAAGTAAGATTGAGCTTTTAACGTACACACGGAGACCGCCGAAAGGTCAGATTCAGCGGCCCGCCATAGCTGTCCTCCTTGTCTACTTCAATTATTTTTTTGCTATTCATTTCAAACTCTTTTTGACTCATCTACTTTCCAATCCAAATATCAATTCTTTTTCATTTACTGTTATTTTTTTGGCTTCTTTCTTTCCTACGTGGTTTCTGCAGATACTCTAAAGTTTGAACAGCTACAAGTAATGGAGCTCACGAATGTGACATCTTTGTTCGGTTTTTCCTTCTTCGAGTTGGGATTTTTGTGAAGTTCTTCTTTATCAGTCGGCAGTCTCTTTTCGATCTTTCCATTAATTACTAGTTTTCAGGTGACTTTTCCAGGTTACCCTTTTGTTTATTCATTGATTCTTGTCCATTGCATTCTTGCCAAATTCTCAGCTTTGTTTCTGCTTTCTCATTTCATATCTAAGGTTAGCCAGGTTTTTTATGTAGTTTCTTGAGTTTAGATCATCTCTAGTTTTTGCCATTTCTAACTGCAACATTTTCTGTCATGGAGAATCCTGGGAATTTTGAACTGATTGTTTGGATTTCATTTGTCTTTTGTTTAGTTTGTCTTTCACAAGGATACAATCCTGTAGATAACTATTTGATAGACTGTGGATCCTTCACAAATAGATCAGTGGGTAATAGGGAATTTGTGGCTGATGATTCCAGTTCTTCATCTTATACTCTTTCAACCCCACAACATATTTTTGCCAATTCCAGTTCAAATTCTATCTCGCTTTACTATGATTCAGCTCTGTATCAAACTGCTAGAATCTTCAGTGGACCTTCCTATTACAATTTTTCAATAAAAGAACAAGGGAGATACTGGATTCGCCTTCATTTCTTTCCTTTTGTATTCGAAAAGTACAATATGAGCAAGGCAAAATTCTCTGTTGCTGCTCAGAATTTTACCCTCATTAGAGAACCCCGATTAGGGAATGTTTCTGTTGTTAAGGAATACTGCTTGAACATTACTTCTAATGAGCTGTTTCTTACTTTTACCCCTGCTGCCAATTCATTTGCTTTCATCAATGCCTTGGAAGTTTTCTCAATTCCTGAGAATATCATTCCTGAAGAAGCCAGAGCAATGGATCAAAAAGGGGGTAAGAGAAGTCTGAGGGAGCTAGCATTGGAGACAGTTGCAAGGGTGGATATGGGAAATTCAACAGTGCGTCCAGAAAATGATACCTTATGGCGACTTTGGGTTTCAGATGATGAGTATTTGATAGACAAGAATCTAGGATCATTTGTGTCAAATGTCACAGCTGTTAATTTCACTGGAGGATTGGTGACTGAGGATATTGCTCCTGCTTCTGTATACGGCACTGCCACTAGGTTGAACTCTGATGACCTAGAGTTAATGCAAACTTGACGTGGAGCTTTGATGTTAACCCTGGGTTTGATTATCTTGTTCGGCTTCACTTTTGTGATATAGTGAGTAAATCTACTAAGCAAGGCATCTATGTTGAGGTTTTTATCAATACGCATTCAGCATGTCATCTTGATCTTGGTTCTCAGACATCAGATGTATTAGGTGCCCCGTATTTTATGGATGTGTGCACAAGGGCAAGTGCTAGTCATAAGCTTAATGTAAGTGTTGGTTCATCCAATATTATTGAATTCCCAAGTGTCATTCTCAATGGTTTGGAGATCATGAAAATAAATAATGCTAGGGGCAGTCTTGATCTTAACATCTCCTCAAGAACTTCCAAGACCAAGGTTTTGGTTATAGTTGCCTTGGCTGTTGGATTGTTTGTTGTCGTCGTTGTTTTGGCTGCAGTTCTCTTCCTTTTCTGCAGAAGAAGAAGAAAACCAGTTCCAGGGACAGAGGAGCACGTTTCCATGAATAAAGGACGAAAAGTTTCTATCACAGGAAGTAAATACCCCAATGGGACTGCCATATTTTCCAGCTCAAAACTAGGCTATCGCTTTCCTTTTATGGCAATTGTAGAGGCAACTGATAATTTTAGTGAAAACTTAGTTATTGGGGCTGGTGGTTTTGGTAAGGTTTATAGAGGAGTGTTGAGAGATGAAACTGAGGTTGCAGTCAAACGGGGAGCTCCTCGATCAAACCAAGGTATTTTGGAATTCCGGACTGAGATTGAACTGTTATCTCAGTTCCGTCATCGCCATTTAGTATCTTTGATTGGTTACTGCGATGAACAAAATGAGATGATTATAATCTATGAGTACATGGAGAATGGAACACTCAAGGATCATCTGTATGGCTCAAGTCTTCCTGGCTTGAGTTGGAGACAAAGGCTCGAGATATGCATTGGATCAGCCAAAGGACTTCACTATCTTCATACGGGTTCTGCTAAGGCGATAATTCACCGTGATGTCAAGTCTGCTAACATACTACTTGATAAGAATTTCGTGGCTAAAGTTGCTGATTTTGGACTTTCAAAGACTGGTCCAGATATTGATCAGTCACATGTGAGTACAGCTGTGAAAGGAAGCTTTGGATATCTTGATCCGGAGTACTTGACAAGGCAGCAACTAACAGAGAAATCAGATGTCTACTCATTTGGGGTTGTTTTGCTTGAAGTCCTTTGCGGAAGGCCTGTTATCGATCCGTCTCTCCCGAGAGAAAAGGTGAATTTGATTGACTGGGCATTGAAGTCTCACAGGAATGGGGCATTGGAGGAAATTGTAGATCCTAGTCTTGTTGGTCAAATAAAACCAGACTGTTTAAGGAAGTTTTGGGAGATATCTCAGAAATGCTTGGCGGAACATGGCATTCATCGGCCTTCAATGGGAGATGTCCTATGGAAGTTGGAGTCAGCACTTCAACTCGAAGGGAATGAAGAAAAACCCAGTCACAATGGAGAGCTATCTTCTCAAATCAGCCATGTCAACCCCTTGGAAACAAGCCTAGAATTCAGCAGAGCCAGTGTTGTAGAGGACCTTGCTGGTATATCAATGAGTACAGTTTTTGCTCAAATGGTGAGAGAGGAAACGAGGTGAATGAACATTACGTGCTTCACTTGAGTTTCTCTCCCTTCTGTACTTCACCATTTAAGAAGCATCTCAATTATCTTTGTTCAAGACTGCAAATTCTTTAAAAACCTGTAGTTAGAGTTGACGTGTGCAATTGGCATCTAGTTTTTTGCTTCTGTTCTTAAATGTTTTGTCAAATTTAGGCATCTGGTTTTTCTATATGTTCTAAAATTTTATGTCAAATTTACCTATTCTTTTCTCCGGATTAATGAGATATATTATTAAGAGTTTATATATGATGCACTGACAGTGTATAGTTTCTATACACTGTCAATGCATCAGAGGTTGACACCTCATCAATAGGCCCTTATCGGCAAATTTAAAAAATTTATTTATATTTGCATATAAGGGTCTATTGATGAGGTGTCAACCTTTGGTGCATTGACAGTATATAAAAACTATATACTGTCAGTGCATCATATATAAATCCTATTATTAATTACAAATAAATGTTTTGTGAGCATTAAATATATGAGTTTATATATGATGCACTGACATTGTATAGTTTCTATACATTGTCAATGTATCAGAGGTTGACACCTCATCAATAGGCCCTTATGGGCAAATAAAAAAAATTTATTTATATTTGCATATAAGAGCCTAATGATGAGGTGTCAACCTCTAATGCATTGACAGTGTATAGAAATTATACACTGTCAGTGCATCATATATAAATCCTAAATATATAGCTGGAGTTAGAAGTATGGTAGAACACAGTCAGGTTAATACAATGAGAAGTTCAAACTCAAATTGGATACAAATTTTGGAATTTGGAATTTTATTTGAAGTTGATTGAATTTTACCTTTTTAACTCAAGTGTGATTTCAAATTTCATGGTCTAATATTGAAAATAGAAATTATGTTTGTAAGAAAGATTACTCAAAAAGTTTGAAGGTTCCAATCACTATTTCCCTTATATTTTATTATGAACTAATTAATCGCAAATAAAATTTATTATTTAAAAATAGAATTTATTAATACATTTTTTTAATAATAGAAATACTACAAAGGAAAAAGAAAGACCTTCGGAATATCAATTTTCTTCAATCAAAGAGCAAAACAACAAAAACATGAATTAAAGTAATGAATAATAATAAATTTAAAGGTTCGTATGCATTAACAACGGAACTTCTATGATCAGCAACGGAACTTTTACTATGATCAACTGTGGTAAAAACTTCCATCGCGCTAATTATGGGCGGCAAAGTGGACGAATCGGAAGCTGACAGCGTTACATTTGCGTTAGGACCCACAACCGTTTCAGGATACACCGTCACCGCCTTACATACGTTGACTTCGACGACCACCTTGTCTTTCATCACACCGTTGATGTAAATATCAACCATCCTTGTGTCGGTGGGGAAGGGCTTGATTGCTATCTCAGTACAAAGTAAGCTGATTGTGAGGTTGATTGAGGGGGGAAATCAACGGTCATGATAATAGGAGAGGAGCTGTTGATTGATGCGGAAGAGCTGCTTAACACTAAAGCAGGAGGGTCATTTTCTAATTGGGGTTTAAAATCTGGTAGGGTAGGGACTAGGTTATAATTTGGTGGGGTGGGTCCAGCTGCCCATATTCTGTAGTGCTTTTCATCTGATAAAAAACCAGTGTACCTGTATGCAAAAACTGAATTATTTTTTTCTTCATGCAAATTTATGACAAGAAAGAAGAATTGCATAAAAAAGAGTTAGCTTGAAAATTTTAAGCCGCTCAGTTAGGTATTTTATTTTATTTTTCTTTTTTGAAAATTGTTTCTTACTTTCTAGAGGAAGGTTTTTTTTTTATTCAAGAAAAGAAAAATGTAAGTATTAATATAAGAATTATTTCAGACTCATAAAATATTTGTACAATATAAAAATGACTATAATTATTTGAATAAATGTTTATGATCGATATAAATGCATTTTTATTTTTATTTTTTTACCATGATCATTTCTACTTTGCTATACTGTTAAAATTTTGGAGAATTATATGCTATAAGAGCTCCATTTTCTGCAAATTTGACATACCTGACCTCAACACCAGCAAAGTTGGTTCTATTGACCAGAAAATATGTAGCATCACTTTGCATTTGTGGGTACAAGTTTGGGAACATGTTGAGCCCTAATGGCACAATCTCTAGGGAAGAAATGAAAGGCACCTCCCCATCCCTTGTTTGCTTCAAGCACACATTAACAGAACTTGAACCATGGGTTGCATACATGACCTCCCGGTACACTGGGTTTATTGCCGATTATGTGTTGACTGTTGACCATTTTTTGCCGTCAATTGAAAGATCGAACGTAGGAGGATGATCAAGACCATCATAGTTACCGTAGAAGAATCCAGCCGGAATAAGTTACCTCAAGACTTTAGAGTCAGTTGGCAAAATGTAGCAATTTTGGTCACTTGAATGAGGAAAATATCGGAGGGTAAACATTTCTACAAGGGGCTGGAGCACCAGAAGGCGCTTGTTTATCCCTACTTTGGTGAATTCTTGGTCTGTACTCCATGGAAGCCCATAGATGCTTGTTGCAGCTTCATTGCCACAATCGATACTTACCTATCCAGTCGTTAACTCTGAAATAAAGAACAAGATGGAATATCAAAGTACATTTATATATTTTAGAATGAGAGATAATTGAATTCTCTTATATAAGCTTTGGCAAGAAATAAAAGCTTCACTTCATGAATATATAATTGGTATTTTCCTACCTTCTAATCAACACAATTGCATAGTAGCCAAAAAAAAAAAATCCTTTCAAAGTAATTAAATGGTGTAGAAATTGCATTACCTTGAGAAGGAGTTATGAAGAATTGAAATGCCAAGCAAAGAATCCATACTAAATTCTTCGTTTTCGGTGGGGTGGGAGATGAGAAGAGAGACAAATTAAAAGAGATGGTGGATGTTTCTTCATGTATATATTTACGTGGAATTAGTCCAAGGAGATGTTAATTAACAAGAAACTGAAATCATATACACTTTGTAATCTTCACCATGAAAAATCTAGCTTCGAAATCACCGACTTGTTTGATCACTCATTTATATGTTTAGAAAAACATTTACATATCCATGTTTTGTCTACTTAACTATGAAAGTATCGATTGCCAAAACATTTGTACTAATGTTCAATCTAACACTTCAATTACTATGTTAGCTTTTACTTTTAACAACATTCGAAAAATATAAATTGTGAATAAAAATTAAATGCGGTAAGAGAAACACAAAAAAATTCCAAGTTATTATCTAAAAAGTTTCCTTTCTATTCCTTTCAAATTTTGTGTCTACTCTTTGTTCTATAGAAGAGATAGCAATATATGTATATTGGTTTTTATACGGTAGGAAGACATCAAATTTAATTTTCATATGAAAATTCATCAGACTTGAGCTAAGTAAAGAGAGGGAGTTACGTTATTTTCTATCTTGTTGATCCCAATTTCTCATTTTCGTAATTTAAATCTGAAAGTTCAAGGAGATAAATCAAATTTATTGTTTTTATCAATCATAAGTTTATTAGTAACTCAATGATTAAAATATTCTCTAATTTTAATTCCTGCTTCAAGTTCTTCGGTAAATTTGTCACTCATCAAACTTGAACTATACTTTCTTCCAATTCCCAATTGTCTATGCGTGTGACAAAAAGAAAGGGTAACTCCAGGCAATGGCTGCAATAGCGAGTCCTAAGCAAGGAGACAACACCTCATATCCGCCGGTTAGGAATGCAACTACCATGCCAGCCATGGCATTAATGGTTATAACTTACCCTATGAAAAGATAGTGTAAAGGTTTCTATCTTGATCTTAGAAAAAGATAAGGAGGTTATACCTTAGCCTATGAAAAGGTAGTTGAGGTTTCTATTTTAATTCTTAGAAAAAAATGGGGATGTTATACCTTGGCCTTTGAAACGATATTTAATATTTCTATCTTGAACCTTTGAAAAAGATAGGGGGTTGTATAGGTTAAACCTTGTCCTTAGAAAGTAATTCAATTTAGTGGATTTGAAACACCTTTGTGTGGATGCTAAGGGAGATGATGTAGGCTTGAGGTGTAGCCAAACTTCTATAAAATCATTGTGTCAATTCTTTCTATCTCTTATCTTTTACAATTCAATTATGTCTTTAACTTCTTATATTATCATTGAATTGTACATTTCTCACCAAACTTAATTGTACATTTCTCACCAAACTTTAATGTAAACCAAAAGGTGGGAAAATTACGAATCAATCCTATTCACCTGTAACACCCTCGGAAGCTAAGATTTTCAAGCTAACTTTTTCCTTTACTTACTGTGTTTGTCACTCTAACAAGTAGAATTCTATTTGTTTAATTATTTAAGACTAGTTATCTAAAATCCCATTAAAGTCTCCTCGAAATGCGTGCCAAAAACCAAACTGAAAAATTTCGCCCTTACTTTGGACTATTATCCATCCCCATACACAATCCATCACCATTTCAACTTGTGGAAATTCCATTATCAATGTAGCATCTAAAACATTTCATATCCAATGATTTACTATATATCGAGATTACAACTCAATTGTAAGGCACAGTTTGTTTACAGACTCGATACTTACCTAGTACTTACATCTCAAATCCTATTGTTGCGTCTAAAACCTATACTGCAAGTTCACGGATTACGACAAGTAATAAAGTGATGAGTAGAGTATCGTTCCCACAAGGATTAGTTAGAATTGCTATAACTAAGTACTAAAATTGGTCATCCTAGGTTTATTCAAGCAAATGAGCATTTTCAACTTAACTAACTATTAAAATACCTAAAATACAACATAAACTATATATGCATAAATAAAAACAAAAAAAATAAAAGAAAAATAAAAAATAAATGCAAAATTAAATTGATGATATGAATTAAATTACCCAAATATAATTTACTAACTAAATACCTAAAGCTAATTCCACTTAAACTACAAAAAAAAACTAATGAACTAATAAACTAAGTAATATCTAAACTATTATAACATAAAATAATATATTTAAACTACCGAATTAATAAAATATGTAAAACATTAAACTAATGAAACAATAAAATCAGTATAAAACGTGGCCTTCATCATGTAATCTCCTTGCCCTTACAGCCACGCAGCAGTAGCCATCCAAGCCAAATGCCACACGCCTGCCACTGAAACGGCAGCTTCTACCCATGCGCGACACGCTTCAGCTCACGCCCAAGCCACCGAACAGTAAAGGCAGCACCAGCCCACGTCCTGCTTCTGCTTCACGTGTCCATCTAGCCCCTTTCTTCACTTGATTCAGCAGCAAATGCCCAGCTCATGCATCCATGCGTCCACTACAGCAGCAACTGCTATGCACCGGACCATGCGCAACTGACCAGCAAACCTTGCCACGCTCAGCAAACAGCAAGGTTCTGAGCAACAGCTACAGCACACTTAACAGCTGTTAAGTAACAATATCAGAAGCAGAGCAGAGAAGTAGAGAGCTTAAGCTTCGAACCAGAAAAATAATCAAATAGGTTGTAAACTATGAATGCAGAAAAAGAAAGAAATAACACAGTGAAAAGATTTTAAATCAAAACATGAATTTTTAACAAGATCATAAAGAAACTAGAACAGAAATTAATAAAACATATTAGCATTAAAGTAATTAAATAAAACAGAGCATGGGAAGAACAAGAAGAGAAACTGTAATTTCATTGAATCTAAATTTAAAACAATTTGTAGTTTGATGTAAAACTTGACCGCTTCAACTGAAACTAAATAAACAAAGAAAAATAAAAAAATAAAACTAAAGAAAGAAAAAGAAACATGACAAGAACGTTAGAGAAGCTTTGGCCACTGTCACTAGCCTTCTCCTCTCGCATCACCCTTGTCGCACCAATACATTAACTAATGAAAGAAAACTACTCCTAATCTTCGAAGAAAATAGCAAAGAAAAAAAATTGCAAGTGCATGTTGTTAGTATATCTCCATAATTAGGGAAATAATTGTTTGGTTGACCAATTCCGGATATGGTCCATAATTTCACGCTGAATCTCAACTCAATATTTGGCTATTAAAACACGATTTTGTGATGGTTAAAACGTGATTTTATTGCCATAATTAGCATGCCCTCGTTAGTAATATAAGAGGGCTCCTTCCGGTCCCCAAGTACGTTAACCTGAAAAACATACAAACACCATCTAGTGAGGTTTTGAGTGCTTGGAAGATTTGGAAGGTCTGTGATCGACACAGAGTAGACTGTCAGATTCGGCAATTGCTTCAACAGCAGAGTTACAGAGTGCAATGGCTGGAGGTTAGATCCTATCGCTTCCGCATTTTATTTGTTTAACATGTTTCATATTGTGTAGAAGCATGTTAGGCTTGTTTGATGTACTTACATTTGGCATCAGAGCCGTAGTTTAACCTCTGTCTTGTTAGAGATATAAAACCCATATTTTGAAACTTTAACTCTTGGATTTCTTGAAACCCATTCTGTTTTCATGTATTTTTGGCTTAAATATTTTAGATCTATTGTTGTAAAGCTCTAGGGATGAAAAATACGTGAAAAACGGGACTGTTTGAAGGGTTTTGTGCCGGGTCGGGTCGAAAAGACCCAAAAATTTTGGAAGAAGCCCTTTCGGGTGAAGAAGAAGATCGGGCGCGTGAGATCCACGCGCCCGATGGTGTAAACGGGCGCGTGGATCTCACGCGCCCGATAGTGGAGAAGCGGGCGCGTGGTTGTCACGCGCCCGAGGGTTGAAAGCGGGCGCGTGGCAACCACGCGCCTGCCTTGGTTACACAGTACAACCGTACTGTAAAAAAAAAAAAGGAAATTAATCCTTATTGAGCTACCCGGTTTTGGGCCATTATTTGGGCTATTTTTTGTTAGTTTTGGTTCATTTATTTTGGGCCATTTGGTTAATTATTTGGACATATAAATTAAATAAAAGGCTATTTGGTTTATTTATTTTAGGCCTTAAGAATTTATTTAATTTAAGTAATTTAAATTATTTAATTTAGGCCAAATAATTATATTTTTGATAGTTTTATCAAATTTTTAGTTCTGTAATTTTCATAATTTTATGAATAATTGGATTATTTTCACAAAATTAATATAATTATGAAAACTTCTCATTATTTTGGATTTTATGAGGATTTTTCATAAATTTGAAATTTTTTATAAAAGCTATAATTTTAAATTGAATAATTTTTGTGAAAATTATCATAAAATTATGATTAAATTATGAAAATTTGATTTGAATGTGTATATGTGCTCATTTTGAATATGTATAATTTTGTTATTTTTATACTAGAAGCACATGTAGCTAAGTTATTCATATTATTTGGAATTAAAATTGCCTTGTGATAATTGCAATTTTTTAAAATATGAATAAGCTTAGAATTTTACCAATATGTCTAAGTGATTTATAATTTATTTAATTAGGGCTTAGCCACAGCAACCTTAATTAAATAAAATTATTTTTGTAAAATCACATAATTATATGAGACATAAATTGTGATTAGTTATAAGGTTATGATAAATTTTATCCCACAGGAATTTTTATTATAATTTTATAACTAATTAGGATAAAATATCAAATTAGTTTCTTAATTTACCCACAGGAATTAGGAAATGATATAATTTGATAGTTTTATTATTATGATATAAATCTATTAGAATTAGAACTTTAGCCCACAGGCAAGTTTTATGTCTAAGATTTATTAATAAAATATGTTTACATTGGTAGACATAATTAAGTTTGCCTCAAAAATTCTAGATACATAAGCATGTGTTTTTTCTTTAAGCAGTATTTCCTCGAACTAATATTTACCTAGAAGTTCCCAAACTAGATGGAGAGAACTACAAGGTTTGGAAGGAGAGAGTTCTCCTCCAATTAGGGTGCATGGATATAGACTATGCTATAAGGAAAGACGAGCTCGTATTGACAGAGACCAGCACTCCTGCTCAAGTAGCTTTACATGAACGTTGGGAGCGATCCAATCGCCTTAGTGTCATGTATATAAAGACAAAGATATCTGCTGGGATACGTGGTTCAGTCGAACAGCATACCAACGTTAGGACCTTACTGAAGGCCATAGATGATCAATTTGTCACTTCAGACAAAGCGTTGGCCAGCACCCTGATAATGAAGTTCTCATCGATGAGGCTCACCAATGTCAAAGGAGTGCGCGAGCACATAATGGCCATGAGAGATATAGCGGCCCAACTCAAGAAGCTAGAGGTGGAGATGTCTGAGTTTTTTCTTGTGCATTATATATTGAACACTCTACCAAAGCAGTACGGACCATTCAAGATATCCTACAACACACATAAGGATAAGTGGACCATCAATGAATTGATGACCATGTGTGTTCAAGAGGAGGGAAGACTGCTTATGGAATCGGGTGAAAGTGCATTTTTTGCAAGCCAAGGAAAGACCAAAGATCGAGCCAAGAACAAGGGAAAAGGGAAAATCCCTGCCCAAACTGACATTAAGAAAGAGTCCAAGTGTTTCTTCTGTAAAAAGAAGGGACACATGAAGAAGGACTGTGCTAAGCTTCAGCAGTGGCTCGTTAAGAAAGGTAATCCACTCTCATATGTTTGTTTTGAATCAAATATGGTTGAGGTTAATCATAACACATGGTGGATTGATTCTGGATCTACAATTCACATTTCAACTTCCTTACAGGGTATGACAAACCTAAGGAAGCCAGTGGGAAATGAGGAGAGCATCTATTCAGGAAATAAGATGCGCTCGCATGTTGAAGGCGTTGGAACGTGCACTTTAGTTCTTAGGAGTGGTTTTGTTTTGCAATTGGAAAAGACCTTTTATATTCCTAGTTTCTCTAGAAATTTAATCTTTGTTTCTAGGCTGGTACCTTATGGATATTCCTTTCAATTTTCAAATAAATCAGTATTGATATATTTTAAGTCTGATATTGTTGGGAATGGTACCTTATGTGATGGTCTTTTCTCTATTGATTTGTAAAATGACGCTGCTCATAACGCCTTGCATGTTCAAACTGGCACTAAAAGATGTGTTATGAATGAGGACTCCTCCACGTTATGGCACCGGAGATTAGGTCATATCTCCATAAATAGAATTAAGAGATTGGTAAATGACGGAATACTTAGTACTCTCGATTTTACTGATTTCGACACTTGTGTGGATTGCATTAAGGGTAAGCAAACCAACAAGTCTAAGAAAGGTGCCAATAGGAGTTCAACCATATTAGAGATCATACATTCTGACATATGTTGTCCAGACATTGATGCATATGGTCAGAAATACTTCATCACCTTTATTGATGATTACTCGAGGTTTATGTATCTCTACATGCTTCATAACAAGAACGAAGCATTGGACGCCTTTAAAATATTTAAGGCTGAAGTAGAGAAACAATGTGGGAAACCCATAAAGATAGTAAGAACTGATAGAGGTGGGGAGTATTACGGTAGATACACTGAAGATGGACAAGCACCTGGACCATTTGCGAAGTTCCTTCAAGAAAATGGGATTGTTGCCCAATATACCATGCCTGGTTCACCGGATCAGAATGGTGTTGTAGAAAGAAGGAACCGAACTTTGATGGAAATGGTGCGTAGTATGCTTAGCAACTCGAAGTTGCCTAAGTCCTTGTGGATTGAAGCTCTTAAAACGGCAGCGTATATATTGAACCGGGTTCCAACCAAGGCTGTTCCAAAGACGCCTTTTGAGTTATTCAAAGGTTGGAAACCGAGTTTGCGTCATATGCGCGTTTGGGGATGCCCTTCTGAGATAAGAGTTTACAACCCACAGGAAAAGAAACTGGATCCTAGGACCATAAGTGGGTATTTCATCGGATATGCCGAACGGTCCAAAGGCTACAGATTCTATTGTCCATCTCATAGCACTAGATTTGTGGAATCAAGGAACGCGAAGTTTCTTGAAAATGACTTAGTTAGTGGGAGCGATCAATCTCAAGACCTAGTTTCTGTGAGAGATCAACCCTCTACCTCGAGTCAAGGATTGGTTATCATGAACAATGTCCCTTCAGTACAACTGGACATTGAACAACCAATCGTTGAAGATCCACAAGTAGCTGATAACTTACCAGTAGACGAGGCTCCTCTGGATACACCAGAATTGAGTGAGCAACCAGTTGAACAACATGATCCTTCGGAGAATGTTGAACCAACATTAAGAAGGTCTACTAGGGAAAGGAAATCAGCTATTCCTAGTGATTATATTGTGTATCTACAAGAGTATGATTTCAATATTGGGCCCATTAATGATCCAGAGACGTTTTCACAAGCCATGAACAGCAAAGAATCAAAACTTTGGTTCGATGCTATGAAGGATGAGATGGATTCGATGGCATCTAATGGAGTATGGGATCTTGTCGAGTTGCCTAATGGGGCCAGGGATATAGGCTGTAAATGGGTCTTTAAGACCAAGACTGACTCATTAGGCAACATTGAGCGTTATAAGGCAAGGCTTGTAGCCAAAGGATTGACTCAAAAGGAGGGAGTCGATTACAAGGAGACCTTCTCTCCTGTATCTAAGAAAGATTCTCTCCGCATCATAATGGCGCTTGTTGCACATTTTGACTTAGAGTTGCAACAAATGGATGTGAAAACGGCATTTCTCAATGGTGATCTAGAGGAAGAGGTTTACATGAAACAACCTGAAGGTTTTTCCTCTAGCAATGGTGAGCATTTGGTCTGTAAGCTGAAGAAATCCATATATGGGTTGAAACAAGCTTCCCGCCAATGGTATCTAAAATTCCATGAAGTCATCTCTTCATTTGGTTTCGTTGAGAACATCATGGATCAATGTATATACCAGAAGGTCAGTGGGAGCAAGATTTGTTTTCTTGTGCTATATGTGGATGATATTCTGCTTGCAACCAATGATAAGGGGATGCTGCGTGAGGTGAAACAATTTCTTTCTGAGAACTTTGATATGAAGGATATGGGCGATGCATCTTATGTCATTGGCATTAAGATCCATAGGGACAGACATAGAGGTATATTAGGTCTGTCACAAGAAGCCTATATTAATAAAGTCTTGGAAAGATTCAGAATGAAAGATTGTTCACCAGGCCCAGCTCCCATTGTGAAGGGTGACAGGTTCAATTTGAACCAGTGCCCGAAAAATGATCTTGAGCGGGAACAGATGAAGAACATTCCATATGCCTCAGCTGTTGGAAGCATTATGTATGCACAGGTCTGTACCAGGCCTGATATTGCTTTTGCTGTGGGAATGTTGGGTAGATATCAAAGTAACCCGGGGATGACCACTGGAGAGCTGCGAAGAAGGTGCTTAGATATCTTCAAGGCACTAAGGATTACATGCTTATGTATAGACAGACCGATGAGTTAGAAGTGATTGGCTACTCAGACTCAGACTTTGTTGGCTGTGTTGATACCCGGAAATCAACATCCGGTTACATCTTCATGCTTGTCGGTGGAGCTGTTTCATGGAAGAGTGCTAAGCAGACACTGACTGCCACTTCTACTATGGAGGCCGAGTTCGTTTCCTGTTTTGAGGCTACCTCACATGGTGTATGGCTTAAGAGTTTCATTGGTGGGCTTAGAGTTGTTGACTCCATATCTAAGCCATTGAGGATATATTGTGACAATTCAACTGCGGTATTCATGGCTAAGAACAATAAGAGTGGAAGTCGAAGTAAGCATATCGACATTAAGTACTTAGCCATTAGAGAACGTGTTAGAGATAAAAGAGTCGTCATTGAACACGTTAGCACTGAATTGATGTTAGCTGATCCTTTGACTAAGGGCATGCCACCATTTAAATTTAAGGATCATGTAGAGAGAATGGGACTTGGTCCCACGTTTTGATTGTAATTGAAACTCTTATTAATAATATGATGTTTCTCATTTTTGATTTGTATACACTAAAGTTTATTTGAGAAATATCCTTGTTGTTTGGACCGAGAATAAACATAAGGTTTATTCATTAAGTATAAATGAGTTGATTTAGAAACATTTTACATAGTAATACATGGAAGATAATACTCACCATTAGAGGAACTGTCGCCATGATTCATGTGATTTGTTTCTTCTATAAGTGAAATATATGGACCAAGTGGGAGAATGTTAGTATATCTCCATAATTAGGGAAATAATTGTTTGGTTGACCAATTCCGGATATGGTCCATAATTTCACGCTGAATCTCAACTCAATATTTGGCTATTAAAACACGATTTTGTGATGGTTAAAACGTGATTTTATTGCCATAATTAGCATGCCCTCGTTAGTAATATAAGAGGGCTCCTTCCGGTCCCCAAGTACGTTAACCTGAAAAACATACAAACACCATCTAGTGAGGTTTTGAGTGCTTGGAAGATTTGGAAGGTCTGTGATCGACACAGAGTAGACTGTCAGATTCGGCAATTGCTTCAACAGCAGAGTTACAGAGTGAAATGGTTGGAGGTTAGATCCTATCGCTTCCGCATTTTATTTGTTTAACATGTTTCATATTGTGTAGAAGCATGTTAGGCTTGTTGATGTACTTACATTCCATTGCACTCTGTAACTCTGCTGTTGAAGCAATTGCCGAATCTGACAGTCTACTCTGTGTCGATCACAGACCTTCCAAATCTTCCAAGCACTCAAAACCTCACTAGATGGTGTTTGTATGTTTTTCAGGTTAACGTACTTGGGGACCGGAAGGAGCCCTCTTATATTACTAACGAGGGCATGCTAATTATGGCAATAAAATCACGTTTTAACCATCACAAAATCGTGTTTTAATAGCCAAATATTGAGTTGAGATTCAGCGTGAAATTATGGACCATATCCGGAATTGGTCAACCAAACAATTATTTCCCTAATTATGGATATATACTAACACATGTTGGTGAGAATCGGCTCCTGTCACCAGCCTCCTCTCCTTCACTTTGGGCTCTTCAACCTACGACTACTCTCTTTTTGTTGTTATAGGTAGGGTTCCCTTCAAGTCTTTGGCTGCCTCCTTTCCTTCACTTTGGGCTCTTCAAATCCAGCCTCTTGAAAATTCTTTTTGGGCTAAGATATCATGTAAGAAAAATGGTTAGTTTGGGTTATTGGCTTTTTTTTTTGGGGTTTAAGATGGACTTAAAGTGTATTCATGAGATAGAGTTTAAAGATGGTTATGGTAGGGAAGGGTTTATATTTAAAGTTTAAACAAAATTTTGGCTTTTTTTTTAAGGTAATAGGAATAAGGTTTAGAGTTTGGAGAAGGCTAAGTCTATCATTTTTAGGTGTTAAACACCAAATCCAACCATTGTTCTTTGATTTTCTTGCCATTTTCTTGATTTTCTCATTATTCTTGAAATTCCTACACATGAAGACAATTTAATTAAAATAGGAGAAAATTATATTAAAATTTCAAAATTTAAGCAAAGTTGATGTAATAAAATACTCTAAAAAATATATATTTGAGAGACTTATCACCTATACACTGTGTACACAAGAATTTAATCTGGGATATAAACAAAAGAACAAAAGAATTATACCTTTATCCAAATTATAACTTTCTGCAGCTTGTACAAAACAACTCTCAGTGCACCACTCTCGCGCTGAGTCTACCTGAAGTAATTTGTGAGGTGGAAGAGGGAGGGTGAGCTAATGCCCAGTAAGAAAAATATGTTAAGTGATGTTAGGCTCCTACTCTGCTTAATGCATGTTTATACGTAAACAAATGCGCAAAGCTTATGTTTCAATGCGTTTTATTGAAAATAGTGCAAAGTCGATATGCCATTATTTATAAGCTATAAAACGCTATACCGAGTTATTTCCAAACATATTAGTGCTCACGCATTCATAAAATCAAGATACAGTAGAAATAGAAATGATGCATTCGTTCATCTTTGTAACAGTATCGAGATATACATTTAAAATCATTTTTATGAGACGGGCATACATTTATGAGATGTGGTAACGTAACCAAATCTTTGGAAATATAACCAAGAATCTTTCCATGAAAGCATCCACTATAGCTAGCAATGGTCACAGTCCCATACCAGGGCTCTATCCATGATCATGAATCATCCTAACACCAGTGATCATCTAGTAGTTGAGGTACAAGTCACGACTAGTTGTTGGACAATATACGTAATTACTGCTAACTATTTGCCACACAGGCGGGATCCATGATGCAATTACGTATACGACGCCTCAATGCCACACAGGCATAATTAAATGCGCTGAGGTACAAGTCACAACTAGTTGTCGGACAATATACGTAATTACCGTTACCCATTTGCCACACAAACGGGATCCATGACGCAAGTACGTATACAGCGCCACAATGCTACACAAGCTTAATAATTTCCACACAAGGATAATAAACACCACACAGGCGAGTGCCACACAGGCATTATCCATCATCATGTGTCTCATGAGTCAAAACTCGTTTAGAAATAGCACTTACAATATGAGTTGAGTATTGAAAGCATGAATCATTTTAAAAACTTATAGTTTTAAAAATCTCATCGTGCGAAATCATACTTAAAAACCACTATCTCGATAAGAAGTAACGATGCTAAATATGCATGAAGTTTTAAAGGCATTTTATAAATCTAAATTAATTCAATGAAATTTACTTAAACGATTTCTAACGAAATTTCGGCATTATGACAGTATGGGTAGAATACTACCCAGCGTCACAACCACAACCAAATAACCTACAAAAAACTTCAGCAAGCAGTATATTTTATTCACCAATCCAACACAATTCAAATCTCAAACATTTTGCACTTTTAGCTCAATCCATTATATTTTGAAACTCAACCAAGAATGCATTTAGATCCATAAGTATTAAATAACATTAATTTAGACATACATAAACATAGCAGACAAACAAGCATTTACCGTATATTCTCTTACCTAATGTTGCGCAATATCGCGATCAATGACACCACACTTGCACAACTTACTACTTAAGCACTTTCTCAGATTCTTTCTTCACGTACCTACACTAAAACCAACATCTTTAACCTTACTATAGCAAAAACCAACATTCCTTAACAATCCACACTAATTTAACCATAACCGTAATCAAGAGAAAGCTTATCACCTTTTTAAGGCTCTTCCAAGAAAACCAAGCACCCTTATAACCATGTTCTTCCTCAATTCAATTTGCCATTGAAATTCTCTCCAACAGCTCTACATTGATGTAACATCATTTTCACTTAGCCACCTAATGCTATTTCATGACTCACAATCAATAAGCTATAACTACTTGTGATCACCTATTCACCATGACATATGAATACTATTTAATCACTTGAAACAAATAATATAAATATAGTAACTTTTGTATAAAAATCTTACATTAATAAATACCAATATAAGCATAACATCATCTTGCATATAAATCTTACCTCTTATGCCAAAGCTTAGTTTTAGCAAAATCACTTAGACAGGCATGGTCGATTGCCATTTCTTGTACCTTCTTCTATGAGCACTTCTAGGCCTCGAGCCTCTAGAAGACCTCCTTGTATTTTTTTACAACCAATGTACGTCAACTGTTTAATATCCTTGTGTATTTCACATGGGCAATAGGGATTAAATTAATAAGATCCTTCCTTGTCATACTCATGATATGTGCATATACACACACACACACACACACACACATCACCCTTAAGCCTAGGTAAAATTTTCTTGTACCTCTAATTTGAGATTATCCCTCTCCCTAACAACACTTATTTATCACCATTTAAATGTAACAATTATCTCTCATCATTCTAATATTAACTTCATATTTACCCACTTTTTACTTTAATATATATATTTTCTGGTAATATATAAACATACACACACTGAGTCATAATAAAGGCAAAGGGTTCTCACCCTCTCGATCAGCTCTTGAGTGGCTATCGCCTCTCACGGTTGGCCACCTTCTTTCCCTATTTGCTGCCTTGCAAATAGCTACTGTCTTCTCCACACTTTCAACTGATCATGCATTTCTCTTGCAGCCTACATGTCCCCTATTTTGCATCCTCGGTGCCCCTCAATTTCAAGCCTTATAATCCCCCGTCACTGCCCTGCTCCAAAACCGAGAGAGGGGCAGCTTCTTGCTGCTGCGATGCAGAGAAAATGCAATAGTTTCTTGCTTCTGTTTTGTCTTCCGTTTCTGGTCTATTTTCAGCCCTAAGAATCAAGCCTTTTCGGTCTTAATTCAAGCCCTAAAATCAGCCTCAAAACTACCTTTAAAAACACTCTAACTCTGCCTTGTTTCCACGTCATTTTCAATAGCACAAAAGTCCAGTCTTAACCCGCTTGTGATTGTTAGCTATGCACCGAGAAAGGGAAAACCAGCAGCCTTTTTTGGTTCTGATCAGTTTTGCCTGAGAAGATCCCTTTCAAACCTCTCGTCTGCTGCATTCACTCATTCTTGTCTATTTTGGCATGAGAATGCTTCAGCCGAGACACATTCTCTTCCTTTTTCCCCTTCGATCTGGACATTCCTCACACTCTTGTTCTATTCCGCAGACAACCCATTTTTCTTCCTAAAATTTTTGCAAGCTTCAGCCCTTGTTTTTCCTCGGTTTCAGCACCCATAAAACCACCCACTTTAGCTCCTTTCCTGGTGCCAAAACCAACGCCTGAAACAGCAAGTTTCCACCCCAATCAGCATCTGAAACGCCATTAGCAGCAACCCATAACCAGCTCTATATCAGTGGCATCTCATCCTCAAACACAGCCTTTTATCAGCTTCTGTCTTCAAGCTCTGAAACACGCCACTTCCAGCACCTAAAATCGACAACTTCCAGCCTTTTTTCAATACCCATTCACTCTCGGCAGCCTCTCACTCTCAGCATACTCTTATTTTTCTTTTTCTTTCATCATTTTCCTTCCTTTTCTTTTCTTTTAATCCCATCTCTCTCTTTTCTTGTCTTGTCTTGTCTTTTCTTTTCTTTTCTTTTCTTGTTACTTGGCTTTGTTTTTAAGCCAATAAATTTATAGTGGTCTGCCACGTGGGTTTGGTGGAAAATTTTCCACCAAACTCCATTAATCCTTTTTTTTTTGGTTACTATTATTTAGTTTTATTTTATAATTATATGTTTAATATACATAATATACATATTTTAATGTATATAATATATATTCACTACACATAAATTTATATACATATACATATGTATACACTTGATTTATATTTATATATATACACACTCATTATTATTCTTTTATATGGACACATATATTTTCCTTATATTAGATTTATATACATACATATGATATATGTATGTATTAATTTTATTGATAATCCTACTATTTAGTAGCATACATTCTTGTTATGTACACTAAAATTTAATTTCTTAATTTCCTCATGACATTTCAATTTAATTTACTATTTTATAATTATCCTAATTCTTTTAAAAATTCCATAAAATATCCATTTACTCCAGTTCAATATATTGATTTATATTTATTAAGTAGGAATTTAGGGTCATCACATCATCCCCCTTAAGGATTGCCATAGACACTTGAGTTAACAAGCTTGACCATGTTTGTCATCTTTCAAAGTGGTTTGAATAGTCTGAATATGGATCGGGTGCACATAAAGTTCTACCTTGGTCGAAGACTCATTTAGATACTTCAGTTAAATTAACTTATTTACATAGTCCTCAATTCCAACACATAGCCTGATTCTTTTACTTGTGGATAGCTTCTAATAGAAATGATGACTGACTCATAGTATTGCTTGTCAACTTTTTGATTTAGGACTTACCTAATAAGCTTAAGTGGTGTAGGATTCTCAACATCTTCACTCAACACCTCTTAAGGTAGAGCTTGATAAGCAATATCAAATGTGTCCATTGGCTCCAAAGAAGGTGATGAATGACTTTTATAGTTGCTCGAAGAATAGTTCGGACGATTCTCCCAACTACAAAAATAGACATTGGAGGGCATCTCTCGCTAGCATGGCTCCCTCAACATACTTCACAAGAAATAATAGGACTTTGAAAGACTTTATCAGGTAAGGTAGCTACTCGAGAGGTGAAGGTCATAATAGGATCAAGCCTCTAAGTGTTGATGATCCTCTTAGGTGTAACTTTTTTTAATTGCCATTGAAAGTCATTACCTCTATTATTTCATATACTTCCACAATCGACTTCCCCATTCGAGTTCCACTTGTTGCTATGTCAATAATTTTTCTTGATGGATCACTCAAACCATTATAAAAAGTTTGTATTTGAAGGTACATGAGTAATCCATGTTGAAAACATCTTCAAAGTCAGTCTTTAAATCTTTCCCATGTTTCAGATAAAGATTCAAAGTCTTATTGCCTGAAAGACATGATTTCATTCCTCATCTTTACTATAATTGCGGGTAAAAGGAATTGGCTAAGAACTTTTGAGTTAAATCATCATAGTAGTGATAGAATGATGAAGAATTGACCACAACTAATTCTTGGTCCTATCCCCTAGTAAGAATAGGAAGAGTCTTAGCCAAATGGAATTATCAAAAACACCATCATTTTTACATGAGTCTCAAATTTCTAAGAAGTTGACAATATGAATATAAATACCTAATTTTGTCCAGAACTACAAGCAATTTGAGTCGAGTTTTGTTTCGATCATAACAATAAATTTGATTTAATCGTATGTTTGAATTGATTTGTCAAAAACAAACTTTGAATGAAATAATGTTGAAAATTAATATAAAGTTCAAATCAATACAAGCATTGTGAAAATCAAATTCTATATTTCATGATCGACTTCATATTTGTCTTAAATAATCGAGCCTTTTTCTTTGATTTGTTAAAATTAAGTTATTTGGGCTGAAGCCCCAAATCCAATGAGCTCAAATTAGTTGAGGTTAGCCTATCTTTTTGTTGTGATTTTTGAATTTATATTGAAATAAAAATAAAATAAAAAATAAATTAATGTATAAATGTTTATTTATTAAAATGAAAAAATAGGAGGGAATGTCGATGTCGACACCAGCATGAGAGGCTGTCAGCTATACTCAGACTGATAGTCACCCTAAACCTAGCCCTGCCATCTCCATCAACCAATTGACAAAGCCATTGAACTTGAAAGTCATCTGCAAAATGGATTACAATATCTGAATTTCATGAATTTCATCCGTCATTTTTTTTTTACTAAAAATGCCTATTAAATGGCTTGAAGGAGGTCGAAGAATGGGGATCAGACAGAACTTTTCAACACCCAAAATCACACCACACTCAATAGCACAGATTAAAAAAAAATTGAAAATCTCAACTTCAGTTCAAAAATTGAGATACCTAAGTCCAAGTTTAAACCAGAGATCATAAGACACATTCAAAAAAAAAATAGAGAAAATTTAAAAACCAAAGAAAGAGACCAGCGACTGTAGTTTGGAGTTTGATAGAAACAGCGGCCAACTGAGCTCAGGGATGCATGGTGGTAGTAGCAATTAGAGGCTGACAGAACCGATGATTAGCAGTGATAGGCGGCACGAACGGCAGCTGGAACAGTAAAGGAGCGGCACGGGGCTCTTGCATCTGTAGATCAGATGCGATTGGGAGGAAGGTGATGTGGTGGTGAGAGGAGGCTTTGGTCTGATCGGCGGCGACTTGTGAAGAAGAAAAGAGAGACCTGATAAAAAAAAAGAAAGAGAAAGGAGGAGAAACCTTACCCGAACCAATGCTGTGAGTATTCTGTCTAGAGGTGGCAAAAACTGGCCCGAGCCTGAAAACCCTCATGAGACCGAACTAGGACAAGCCCGAATTAACCAAAAAAGTCAAATGCCCGTAACCAAAAAAGCCTGTAATCGAAAAAGCCCAAAACCGAAAAAACTCAAAATTGAAAAAACTTGAACCCGACACAACTCGAACCTGACATAACCTGAGCCCGATACGATCTGAAATCGAGATCGATCCGATCCGAAACCCATAAAAAACCGAATTTATAACCCGAGAAAACCCGAATTATAATTATATAATTATAATTTAAAAATAAATAAATAATTGATATACTTTTTTACTTAAAAAGTTTAAAATTTTGAAAAAAAATTATTATTTATTATACGATTTTATCAATTATGTATTACCTGCAAATAAATATTGAATCTTTTTAATTCATTTAAATTAAATTAATTTAAAACACCATAACATATGATATCCAATAATTTTTAATATTATACTTATTGCATTTATAATAATAAATATATTATTAATTTTACCATTTGATTTTATTATAAAAATCTTTTTAACATTTTATTATTTTTATTTTATAATAAAAATTTAATTTTAATACAATAATAAATCAAATATATAAAAAAATATATAATTTCAATATTTGTTTTAAACATTGAATTTGATATTTTGTGCAACACATTAAAAATTTTTTAATAAAATTAAATTTAAACTATATTTTCTTAAAGTTTCCAGTATAGAAAGAGATTAAATTTATATTAAAAAAAAACTAATCTTAAAACTAAAATTGAAGTTTTTAATATTAGAAAAAGTTAAGTAATTAAATTAAACAATATAAGTACAATTTTTTTATAAGCTTGGGCATCATTAAAGAGAAAATTATAAATCAATCTAGTGGTAATTTTATTTTTAGCCTTAAAACAAAAGACATTAATAAATCAAGCTAGTGGTAATTAATTATTTATTATATTATAATAATCTTATACATGAATAAACCAATTTGGTATCTTATAATAATGATTTGTATATTATATTATAATAATCTTTCAAGAATAAATTATGTAATCTCTTAGTGTGTAAGTATTATTTTGATAGAATTAAGTATTTATTAAAAATAATTTATTAATTTATTATCTATTAAATGTAAAATTAAAGTGTGGATAAAAATAATAATTCTAATAGTAAATTAAAGTGTAATTTAATAATATATTAGGGTAGTATTACTGTGTAAGTGGTAATTTTAATAAAATTTGTTTTTTATACTTTATTAATATTATTAATTATATTTAAATAACTAGCATTATATTAATTAATTTAGTAATATCTATTATTTAACATTTTAATTAGATATTCGATCAATTGGTGTATATATAATATTATTATATTAATGTGAATATGAAAAAATTAGTACTCAATTAGTGTATAACTGTATATGATATGATTATATCAAATATTATTATTTATAATATAATGTCAATTGGTGTATATAACTTGTTTAATTTAACGTTCTAAACTTTTAATGAGATATTTGATTCATTAATGTATATGAGTACGATTATATTTAATATAATAATGTTATATTATGATTTATGTACAAACTAAAAACAAAATAAATATAAAATTGAGGTAATTAATTGACCAATTATTCATAATATTAAGTATTTTTTTAATGTATACTATAATTTTATTCAACATTATAATTGAACAATTAGTTAACTAGTTATGTGGTTAGATTTAATTTAATTACTAATTATGTTGATATTTAAAAGATAGAATAAATGTAAAAAAAATTCTTAAAAATTTAAAATTTTATTAAAAATATAATGTAATTATTAAAAAAGCTAATAAAACAAAGTAAAAAAAGAAAAAGAAATCTATTGAACTAAGAGTGTCTAAATTCCAATGCCCAATATTGACCCAAAAAAATACAATAACCCAATAAGTTATTGTTAAGAGTATAAAGCCATTTATATAAATGTTTAATTGTTTAGTGTGATTTATTTATAATTTGTTAGTTCTTTATTTGTATAGCTAATATTTTTGGATTTTCACTTTTAGTTTTACTATATATATTTGGCTCACTTAAAAAATAAAGTTTTATATAATTATTAATATATATAATTATATATTTTATAACAAATGTGAATATCACAGGCAATTAAAAAAATAAATAATAATTGTCAAGTAATAAAAACATTAAAATGTAAAATTTATATTTATATAAATATTTATTAAATTTTAACTTTAATTTAGTATTTCTATTATATTTTTATTTAACTATATAAAATTAAATTAATTATTACATTCAAAATTATAAAATATTTATAATTTATAAAATTTTAAAATAATTTGATTAAGCCCGCTAAGTCCGCTCTATTAAAACCAGACCAAACCCAAAGTTGGACCGAAACCGAAAATAATCGAACTCGAAAATATCCAAAACCGAAAAATTCGAAACTAAAAAAACTCAAAACCGAAAAAAATTAAAATCGAAAAAATCTGAACTCAAATATAATTCGGATCGAACCCACCCAAACCGGGCCGTTTTGCCACCTCTAAATTTCTGTCTTCCTCGTTTGCCTTTTATTTCTTTTTTCCTTGCGTTGCTTAGGCCGTCATGGCTTTACCTGATGAGATATTGTTTTGTTAGATGAGATTATTTAGGCTAGGGGAGTGCATTCGGTCGGTTCGGTTTTTTCGGTTCGGTTTTGTGAAAAAACCGAAAAAACCGAAGTACTATTGAATAAAACCGAACCAACCGAATTTAACTATCAAACCGAACCGACCGAACCAATTAAATTTCGATCGGTTTGGTCGGTTTTAGAAGGATTGGTCGGTTTTCTTAATCCATTCCTGTGCACTTCTTTTTTTTTCAATTTTTCAATCAACTAACAAATAAATAACAACAAAACTTTACACCAAAAAACATAATAATACCAGTGAATTATTTAACAAATAAAACTTAACAACATTTTTTTTGCTAAGCAAAGATATTATTCAATAGATTAAGTTTTGTTGGTTTTTTTACTAATCTAAAACTATAAAACTATGAACTACTCAATTAAATGTTTAAAGAAATATCATTTTTCTTTCTTTAATTCTGTCATTGAAAGACAAGATTTTTGACAAGTATGAACTACCTAGTTAGCAACTAAATCAACTCCTTGGAAAGAGATTAGAGAATCAAGCATCAACCATAAACATAGAAAATATGCACTGAAACTCCCAGTGAGAGCCATTTCAAGGTGAAAAGCCAAGACTTTCAACATCTTAAAGAGTAGATTCTTAAGAGTAAAAACAACCAAAACAAGAAATACTTGAACCATCCTACTTTCAGCCGATCCATCACCAACCCATTTTCAATAAACTCAATTCATCCACCAAAATCTGCACCTTTCCCCCCAATAAAGAAACAAACAATAAGTTTACTCACCAAAAGAAAGATAAACCAACAAAAGACCAGAATTCCCAGAAACCCCTAAAAAAAAGTAACAAAGAAGATAGGAAGCTGAAAAAACACCAAAGAAGGGGAACAACAGAACAAAGGAAGCTGCACAATGAGATAACAAGACCCCAAAATAGGAAAGAACAAAATCAAAAGCCAAACAGAATATCTTAAAAAATAAGGAAACACATCGAAGCAACAACATGGAGAACTAAATGAGAGCAAAAGATCCAAACAGCTTGGGAAAATGGAATTGCTAATATAAAAAGGCCAACCAAGCAACAGTCAAAGATGCCTAGAAATCCACAGCACAACACTAAAAGGAAACAAATAGAACCATCCCCACCAATTACCAGTTACCAACAAGCTTAACAACATAAAACATGATACCTCAAATTTCAAACATTTAGCTTAGCATCAACAGTCAGCCACAATATTTCAGAATAGAGAAATATCCAGAACTAGTACAAACAACAAAATATTAATAAACAGAACAAATGTAGACAGCAAGCAAGCAACAGCTCCGACAGAACAAATGTAGACAGCAAGCAAGCAACAGCTCCGACTCCAAGCAGCAATTCCAATCGATTCCAGCCTCCAAAAGAACCAACCTCCAAGCATGACAATGACTACAATTCAAGTATTCAACAACTAAAATTAATATAAAGATTAAATTTAAATATACTTTCAATATATGAAAACATTTAAACTAATGAATATTGAATACTAATATTACCTCAATTTAATATGATCAACACATTTTCTACTCTAGTACAGGATCCAAAGCAATTTTGGACAAATCTAAGAATAAATAAACAATATATAACAGTATGTTAGCTTTAAATAAATAACCAAAATATTTTAGAAATAAGAATTGAAAAAAAAACATGGGGTGGTATAAACAAAATATTTACCTAAGTCAATTTGGTCAAGTTGTGCAATTTCATCCTCAAAAGCATTTGGATCGAAATGTGAAGATCCACGTAACCAATCTTGAGCACATATAAGAGCTTGCACAAGTTTAGGAGTCAAAGAACTCCTATACGGATCAAGCACACGGCCACCAGTGCTGAAGGCAGATTCAGAAGCAACTGTGGATATTGGGACTGCCAAGACATCGCGAGCTAGATGAGAAAGAATAGGAAACCTAGGACAATTGAGTTTCCACCAAAGAAGAACATCAAACTCTACCCCTTTCTTAAAAGTATCAAGCTCTTCATTCAAATATCTATCCAACTCTGTCTTGTTCTCTTCTTTTCCATTTTCCATCCTATACCTCTTAAACTCATCCATAACAACTTGTGAGTCATCTCGATCCCCAATCATAATATCATCGTTGAATTCTATAACTTGACTTGCTTGACTACTACTACTTTCACCAACTCTTTCAGATTGAGGTTGCACCATTTTTTTGTATTCATCAAACAACTCACTTAGTGCTTCTTGCACTTTTTTCATCATCAATAAAGTTTGCTCTTGAGAATACATTTTCACAAAACAAAATTCAACAAAGGCAAGCTTTTTTCTAGGATCAAGAATAGAGGCAATATAAAGCAGCATATTCATTTTCTCAACATTCCCCCAATATTTATCAAATTTTTCTTTCATTTTCTTTGCCATAGCACTCAATACAGCATCATGATGCAATTGCCAATCTCTCAAAATTCCATAAACCCCACAAATATCATCAAGAAATGTATTAGCAGTGACATAAGAAGAACCAGAAACTTTTATTGTGAGCTTATAAAACTTTTGCAAAAAAAGACATAATCTCCTAACACTTGCCCAATCATTTTGATCGGGCATCCCATCTACCATTGATAGCTCACTTCTAAAATAAGGATCAACATCATCAAAAGCCTCAAAGGCTCTTTCAAACTTTTGAGCTTGTTCTAACATCAAATAAGTGGAATTCCACCTAGTGCTAACATCCAAACACAACAAGCTCTTACTTTGAATTTTTTCATTGGAAACACATTCTTTAAACTTAGCTAACCTAGAGGGTGATTGTCTAATATATCTAACTGCCCCTCTAACACGAGCCACAGATTCACTCATTTCCTTCAATCCATCATGCACAATAAGATTAACAATATGAGCAATACATCTCAAATGAATATATTTGCCTCCTACAACACTAGTTCTTGCATTGTTAAATTTTTTTCTCAAGTGTGAGATTGCAACATCATTTGAACTAGCATTATCAACTGTAATGGTAAAAACCCTTTCAATCCCCCAATCACGCAAGCATTTCTCAATTGACTTCCCAATAGCCTCACCCTTATGACTGAAAATGGGACAAAAGTTTAAAATCCTTTTGTTTAGTTTCCAATCATTATCTATAAAATGAACTGTAAGACACATATAGTTGATTCTTTGTAAAGAGGTCCATGTGTCAGTGGTAAGGGATACTCTCACAGAAGAAGAAGTCAATAATTGCTTTAGATGAATTTTTTCATCTATATAGAGTTGATAGCAATCTCTAGCAATAGTCCATCGTGATGGTACACGAAATCTTGGACATGCAAGAGCCATGCAACGCCTAAATCCTTCACCTTCCACAAATCTAAAAGGCAACTCATCTATAATAATCATCTCAACCACACCCCTCCTAATAGCATCTTGATTAAACTTCCAAGTGCATAAAGACACATCTCCCGAGCCTACAACTATTTCTGTTTGGGAAGGATCAGAACTAACTCGAGGAAACTTGGTACAACGAATCATGTGACCCTTTAATGCAGATGTACCATTATGTTTTGTATCAGCAAAGAAGTCTCTATCACAATAATTGCATCTAGCTTTGTTCTCACCTTTGTCATTAACAAATTTAGTGAAATGAGTCCATACCTCCGACCATGAGCTAGGTCGTCTCCTTTTGGACCCTTGCAGAGAACTTGCAGCTTTACTTTTTGCTGCTGCTCCTCCATGATGTGTGTTTTCTTGAGGGAATGATGATTGCACAGCCTCCTCTCCATCAGCAGTAGACGACATCTGTATAAAAAAGAACATGAATTGAATAAAATAATTTCTTACTAATTAATCAGAGTTAATAAACAAGTACTACTATTTTGTAATTACCTTTGGTTTGGTGGCTCAGATGAGAGACTAAGAGTACTGTTGGCTGTCGAAACTCAAATGGTCGAATGGGAGACTGAGACAAGATAGCGACAGAACAGAATCGGAGAAAGGAGGCACGATGCAATGAGGAGACTGGAGAGACAGAATGGGCACGATGAGGAGAGACAGAAAGGGGAGAAGGAGACGTGATGAATGAGAGAAAGAATTGGAGAAGGAGGAGCGATGAAGGAGAGATAGAAAAAGGAGAAGGATGCACGATGGCGATGGAGGAGAGAAAGAATAAGAGAAGCTGAGAAGGAGGAGCGATGGAGGAGAGAAAGAATAGGAGAAGCCCAAAAGGAGGCGCACAATGAAGGAGACAGAATGGGAGCAGTTGTAGACCGGGGAACAACGTCGACGGGGGTAGGCGACGGCGACAGTGTTTGAAGGGTGAGATTCGATCGATTTACAGATTTAGGGTTAGGAATAGGATATTGGGAAAGCCGGAAAGGTAGATCGTGAGATGGAAAAGGTTGTCTGGTTGGGATTTGGGAGGGAATATGTGGGAGGGACCGAGGGAGTGGGATGGGAATATTATAAACGGTTTTTACACATAACTATAATCGGTTTATTCGGTTAATTCGGTTCTAAAAATTTTAACCGAGAACCGACCGAATAAACCAAAAAGCCCAATGCTGCAACCGCTCGAACCGAATAACCGATTGAACCGAATCGAAATCACCGTTTTTCTTCTATTTCGGTCGGTTTAATCGGTTTAAACCGATTTATGCTCACCCCTAATTTAGGCTAGGGCTAAATTATAATTTTGGCCCGTTGTATCTATTGGCATGGGGCAATGAACTGGAATGGGCTTAGCTCATATGGTGTGCCTATTATCATTTTGGACTTGATAAAAATGGGTTGATGTTTTAAGCTTGAGTTTTGTCCATAGTAGTTTTTAAAAAATATATAATAAATGATCATGGGCTTAGAAAAGGTTAAGATGATGATGATGATAATAATAATAATAATAATAATAATAATAATATATAAAAATGGTCACGGACTTATGAAAGATAGAAAAATAGATAATATACACAAATAAATAATTATGTGCTCCTAAACGGTGGATGAATAATTTAGTTTAGGTCTTTTTGACATTGGTTGGATGTCATGATTTGGATTCCATAAATATTAGTTAAAAAAAATTGCTTCTTATATAATTTGCTTTGTAATTAAATCTGTAAACCTAGTAATAAAAGAGGGTCATATACAGTAGATTAAAAATAAAATAAATTTTTAATTAAAAATTATTTTCAAATTTGACCAAAGTGTTGGAAAATTTGGAACAAAATTAATAGCTTTAACCCTTTACATTCAACCAAAGTGTCGAAGGATTTAGAGAAAATTTTCCTAAAACTTATAAAAGTTAAATAGAATATTGGTGAATTAGTCCAATTCAAAATTAAAAAATTTAAGAGAGCAAGGATAATGAATAATCCCTAAATAAAAAAATGTAAACTCTCTTAGACAGTGGGAGTGAATGAAAACTGAACCAAGGATGGAATTTTTAAATTTCATGAGTGTGCGATAGTTAGAAAATTCTTAAGTGAGAAGATGTTCCTTCTAAATTTGATCAAAGTGTAGAAAATTTGGGGAAAATAATTTCATATTAAAGGTTTTCATTTAGTCCCAAATTCAAGAGTAAATAAAAATTATAGTGAACTAATAAAAGTCTATAAAAGTAAAATTTTGATGAATTTATAAGATAATTATAAGTAAAATTTTAATTAAATCTTTTCATAAGATATTTAATTAATTCGACGACGAAGCCTCTTTACAAGGACAAATGTGTCTCATGAATACTCTTGAGGTGACAGAATTTCTTTGAGAATTCGATCAAAGTGTTGGAGAATGCCTTAAAGGAATTTTCAATATTTAAATAATTGAATATTAAATAATAAATAGAAAATTTTAATTAAGAATAAAAGACCATTTAAATTAAGATTGCTTAGGAATAAACATGACTAATTGGTACCATTTATTGGACGAGCCTTGTGGGGGTGCTGATACTTTTCTCAAACGTAAGCGTACTTTCGAATCCAAATTTTCGAACATAGATCAGTGTACTTATCATTAGAGTTATATAGGTGGCCAATCACGGCTAAGTGAAAAAGATTGGTGGCGACTCCATAATTTCACGTCTAGTGATTAGGTCTTCAGACTTCTACGTTACGACAATGAACGCATGGGATCATCATTGCACAACCCTCCAAATTGAACTAGATTCAAGACCATTAGGATGATGGCCAGATCGATTACAGAGTTGTTGGCTTTAATTTTGAGCTTATAGCGTCTTCCAATGTGTTCTTGATAAAGCATATTTTAAGATTTAATTTAATTAATTCGGTTAGTTGATCTAATTAATTTAATTTACTAATTAAGTAGTTTAATTATTTAATTAATTTTATTTGTTTTTTATTAGAAATAGGATTAATCATAAAATTAAGCTAGAGAAAAAAAATCAAATTAGATTAGGGAAACATTTTGATTATCAAATCTTTCAAAAAATATAATTAAATTCAATAAATTATGGAGATAAATATAAAGTTATATTGAAGATGAAATAACAAGAAAATTACTCATAGGTAATATTCTTGAAAATTTTTAGATGGGAAAATTTTCTCCAGGGCCTGATTAGTATAATGTAAGGTCTAAAGGGAATTTTCAATAACAAATAGCTTATGTTCACGTTCAAAATAAAAAAAATAAAATATTAATAAAATAAATGAAATAAAAATAAAAATTTATGGGATGACAAAAATGGGTAAGAACTCTAGAGCTTTAATTTAGTAAAAGATTTAAATAATTTCGATAATGGAGGTCCTTCAAGAAAGGTGAATAATCTTTCTTGAATACTTCCAAAGTGAGGAGAAGAGAAGGTTTTAAGTGATCCCATCATCCTAGTATAATGAAAGGATATGAATAAAATATTTTTTAATATTTAATGATTGAAATTAATACAAATTAAAGACAACTTTAGGATAATCTACCACTGGCTAGTGCCATATATGATTGAGGTTTAACTTTTAAAAAAATCAAGGCTTAGCTTAACGATCTTTACCTTTTTTAGAGGATTTATATCCAAAGTTCGATCTCTTATTCCTTCTTTGTACCTCATATGAACAAAAAAAAAAAACTTTCAAAAAAATAATGTTGTCATTAATTATAGTCAATTAGACATTAAATTAAACAAAATTTTTTTATTAAGCGCTAAAAGGTTTCTAGCTTGTAGTCTATTTTTTTTTTTGCTCATAAAGAGCTAAAAAAAGAAAGATGTTCTTGATCCTAATCTCTCATAAAGAGATATAATATAATGTTAGACCAAATTTTAATTGTTTATAATTTAACAAATTTTGACCTCTTTTGCTTTGTTTAATTTTTTACACAAGATGTTATAGTCTTAAAGTGAGATTAGAAAATAAATTAAAGGAGTCATTATGCCGTACCTAGTATATATATTAAAAAATAAAAAAAATTTGAAATTTGATCGGATCCCTTACTTTGAGAATATAGGATTGAGAACATCGGATTTTCATAGTTGGAATATCTAAGGAAGAAAATGAGAAATGTACTAATTTTGTTTCCCCAAGTAATGTTTGAATGTACATATACTATTTTTTAAAACTTTTATTTGACTCTGACGCAGATATTTTTTGTTAGACTTTGATGTAGATATACTTTAATTATATATATTGCATCTTTTCTTGCTAAAAGAAGTGGCCTTCAAGGAAAAGACTGATGGAGAAAGTCCCTGATGAGAATTTTGCCGCTGCGAGTGAGATTAGGAAGAGGACAAAGAAAAAATTAAACGTTCGAGAGTCACAAGTGAGGATTCAGGCAAGGAAGATGTGGGCAAATCGATTCAAGAAAAGCAGACACAGCAAGTCCAAGTCGATGAGGGAGCCAAAACCTCCTATAGAGACAAACTAACTGGGTTGATAGACTCTAAAGACATGGATTGGAATGACTGGAATGATACTGATATGGGGTTTGATGACCAGGTGTCGGATGATGATGAAGAAGGGGAAGCCGCCATTCCTAAGGTTTTCTTCACAAAGGAGGAGAAAGCTTTATTGAGGAAACCGTGGAGTAAAGCCATCATTGTTAAACTACTGGGGAGAACGATTGGATATCAGATGCTATCGTCGAAGGTTAAACAATTATGGCAGCTGGAGGGCAGATATAAGATAATCGATCTTGGACATGACTATTTCCTGTTTAAATTAGAACGTAAATATGATTACGTCCATGTCCTCGAAGGAGGTCCTTGGGTCATTGGAGGACACTATTTGACAGTCCGTCAGTGGTCTCCAAACTTTAATTCTTCTAAGGATATGATTTCTAGAATTATTGCTTGGATTTGCCTCCCGGGTTTACCTATGGAATACTACAACCCCATGGCCTTAGCCAGGATGGGAGCCTGTGTGGGAAGAGTTATCCGAATTGACAGAAACACGGAGGATACAATTAGAGGTAAATTTGCACGTTTATGCATTGAGCTTGATCTTACTAAGCCGTTAGTTTCGAAGTTCTATGTTGGAAGGCATAAGCAAATGGTGGAATTTGAAGGTCTTCATATGATTTTCTTTCACTGTGGAAAGTTTGGCCATAAAGTTGGTTCCTGCCCATTGATGGTGCAAGAGGCGCCTACTGAACAACAGAATAAAAATACACCAGTTGAGGTGGAAGTTTCGA
This sequence comes from Heritiera littoralis, assembly GCA_031772115.1. Taxonomy (NCBI): domain Eukaryota; kingdom Viridiplantae; phylum Streptophyta; class Magnoliopsida; order Malvales; family Malvaceae; genus Heritiera; species Heritiera littoralis. Next base: position 434,826 of record JAPDPK010000134.1, on the reverse strand, counting down.
CTCAACAAGAAGGGCAGTTTGGGCCATGGATGCTGGTGCAGAGGAGGGCTCGCAAACCACGGAATGGAGACGATGACAATAAAGGAAAGTCGAAAGGAATAAGTGATTCTAGGGGAAAATTTCCAATTAAAGAGCCAACAAAAAAGTCTGAGAATGGAAAGGATCAATCTACGCCTTCCGCTTTGGAGGTTAAGAAAGGGGGAGAAGTGATTGATAATCGGAGGAATAAAGGAAAGACTAAAATCGTGGAGGGAAAGAACTCTAATAGGAAAGAGAGCCAAGATCCTGATTCTAATGAATCAGTAGAAGGAGTTGCTTTAAAAAATTCCTTTATGTCTCTGGCTAGTAATTTGGAAGGGGGATTTGTTTTCCATGCTGGATGTTCTTCTGGAGGCACTGTGAATAAGCAACATTATGAGGTGGGCCTCCTACAAAATCAAGCTAACAAAGTTGATGGGCTCCACACGAGGGCTAAATCAAGTTTACGGGCTGCCAAAGATATCGCGAGAAGGAAACCGACAATTGGGCCTGGGTTGGTTAACTCTCTAGAGTCTGGTAAAGTAACGTCCCCTGCTTCTCTGGATGAGAGGAACAGTGTCAATGGGCTGGTGGACTCTTCTTCAGCGTTGACTGGGGGTAAGCCAATTTTTATTAAATGTGCTGAAGCAAACATGGACCAACAGTCGAGTCTGACTGTATTGATGGATACTGAACGTTTTGCTCACTCAAGTAGTGAGCGACAATCGCAACAACAATGCTCAAATATGGAGAGTTGTCTTCTGCAAGAACCAGAGAAAGTGTTGGCGTTGGATGAGCTAGCAACTGACGCCAGCCGTATGGAGGTTTAGTGAAATGCTGCTGAAGGTAGTTCCATCCTTTGTTCTGTTACATTTAATTATGTCAGTAGCGTTTTGGAATTGCAGGGGTGCCGGAAACAAAGGTTTTTTGAGAAATGCCAGAGAGCTTATCTCAGTGCATAGACTAGATATGTTTATTTTGTTTGAACCAAGAATAAGTGGTGGTATGGCGAACTCGGTTATCCGAAAACTAAAATTTGATAAGTCTACAAAAATAGATGCTGTGGGGTTTTCTGGTGGTATCTAGATACTGTGGAATGATAACTTAGGTAATGTTAAAGTGATAGAGAGATGCAGTCAGTTTATTTCCATTAGCATTTCAGACGATAGGGGACATTGTTGGTATGTCACGGCTGTCTACGCAAGTCCATCTTACTCTCAGCGTCGTTTGCTGTGGGATTATCTATTACACTTCAGTGATTTTGACAATGAACCATGGACTCTTATGGGGGTTTAACCAAATTCTCTAAATGGATGAGAAACAAGGAGGGTCACAGGAGAGTGCAAGGAAACTTGAGATCTTGCGGGAGGTTCTGGTGCAACGAAAACTTATGGACGTGGACTCAAAAGGATACAGGTACACGTGGTCAAATAAAAGAATCTATGGTGGGCTAATTAAAAAAAGCTTGATCGGGTCTTTTGTAATGAGGGGTGGAGGCTGAAGTTCTCAGATGCAGTTGTGAGTAATTTACCGAGAGTACACGGTGACCATTGCCCGGTTTTAATAAAGCTCCATGGGGTTTTTGTTTGTAACAAAAATCTGAGGCCTTTTCGTTTTGAAGCAGCGTGGTTGCAACATGAAAATTTCAGGGATATGCTATTGTCTTCATGGAAGCCGAGTGAATCGATTAAAGCTAACTTGGAGAATTTTCAGACCGTGGTCAAGGAATGGAATGTCAAAACTTTCGGGAATATTTTCAGGAAGAAAAAAACTCTTTTGGCTCGTCTAGAATGGGTTCAAAAGGCTTTGGAAACTCGGCCCCGTCCTTATCTTCAACAACTAGAAGAATCTTTAATCTCAGAGTATAACACAGTGCTTCAACAAGAAGAGATGTTATGGTTTCAAAAATCTCTATCGAAATGGGTTCAATTTGTTGACCGTAATACAAAGTTCTTTCATACTACAACAGTGATAAGGAGACACCATCGAATTTTAGCATTTAAACGTGATGATGGTTCATGGTGTGATGATCAGATAGAACTGAAGGGAATGGTCACAGAATTCTTCCAAAAGTTATATACTTTTGAGCCTGTTGAGGAGGAATTTTGGAATTGGTGTCCGAGTTCAAAGTTTAAATTGGATGAGCAAAGGAAGCAGATTTTGGGATAGATACCACATGAGGAGGAGATATTCAGAGCACTTTGTTCAATGCCTTCCATCAAAGCACCTGGCCCAGATGGTTTTCAGCCTATCTTCTATAAAGCAAATTGGGATGTGGTGAAACCTTCGGTATGTAAATTTATACAAGAGTCCTTTGCTTCTGGTACTTTTAATCCTGTGCATAGTAAGGTGCTTGTAGTCTTGATTCCAAAATTGGAGCGTCTTGATTTTGTATCTCATTTCAGGCCGATTAGTTTATGTAACGTGACAGTGAAACTTATTTCAAAAATTGTGGTGAGTCGATTAAGGCCTTTCTTAAATAATATGGTTTCTCCAACGCAATGCAGCTTCATTCCGAGGAGAAGTAGTACAGATAATATTGTGATTATGCAAGAGGTTATCCATTCTATGAAAAGGAGGAAGGGAAAAGTGGGGGATTTAATTATGAAAATTGATCTTGAAAAGGCTTATGATAGGGTAAGTTGGCAATTTCTTCGTTGGGTGTTAATGGATTTGGCACTACCACAGAATTTGGTTGATCTAATAATGTACTGTGTTGCTTCAACTGAAATGAATGTGTTATGGAATGGTGAATTATCCTCGGACTTTAAGTCGGGTAGGGGATTGCGTCAAGGAGATCCTTTATCTCCTTATTTATTTGTTTTGTGCTTACAGAAATTGTCTGACATGATAGAGAAGGCTGTGCTTCAAGGTTCATGGAAACCTATTTCGATATCTAAAGGTGGTCCTTTGCTCTCACATCTGTTTTTTGCAGATGATTTAGTTTTATTTGGTAAGGCTACTGCCCAGCAATGTGAGGTGATAATGGAATGTTTAGACAATTTTTGTTCCATCTCAGGTCAAAAGGTGAATGAAGGCAAATCCAAATTTCTTACATCCCCTAATGTTCCTACTAGAATTATGAGAATGCTTAAAGGAATTACTGGTATGAAATTTAGCAAAGAGTTTGGGAGTTATCTGGGTGTTCCTATTCATTCTAAAAGGGTAGGGCGTGCTACATACCAGTATATTCTCGATAATATGAGTAAGAGATTATCCGCTTGGAAAATAAACCAACTCTCTTTGGCAGGGCGTGCGACATTAGTACAAGCGGTGTCAAGTTCCATTGCAACATATACTATGCAATCTGCTAAACTTCCTGAGTCAGTGCTTAATGACATTGACAGAATCAATAGGAATTTCTTGTGGGGATCTACTGATACAAGGCAGAAAGTCCATTTAATAAAATGGGAGATGTCTGCAAACCTAAGGAAGTTGGTGGGTTGGGACTCAGGCAAGCGAAGGACATGAATGTCGCTCTCTTATCCAAACTCGGATGGAAGTTGGAGATAGGAGATTCTAGTATTTGGGCACAGTTATTAGCTTCTAAATATCTTAAGGTGTTTCTTTTACTCAACTGAAGAAGAAATCTCAAGCTTCATCAACTTGGAGGAGTATTGAAATAAGCCGAGAAGTGGTTAAAAAAGGTTGTGCTTTGTTGATTGGTTCTGGACAGAGGGTTTCATTCTGGCATGATAGGTGGTTGAATGACAAACCCCTCAGTGTTGTATGGGACGGTTGTAACTCACTTGTTTCTGATGAAAGGGTGGCAGATTATTTACTCGCCAATGGTGATTGGCATTTTGATCGCTTGTGTATGCTGCCAAACATGTTCTTAAACCAAATTAAGTTGGTCATTCCAGATTTAATGGAGGAGGACAGAGTTTGCTGGATTGCGACAGCCAGCGGAGATTTCACTGTTAAATCAGCTTATCTATTACAAAGAGAAGTGGTGGACTCGGACCTTAATTGGATGAGAATGTGGAAATTAGACTTATTGCCCAGAGTCAAGTTCTTTTTGTGGATAATGCTGCATGAAAGATTGTTGACCCGTGAACTTTGCATGAAGAGAAATATTTCAGAGGTGGCAACATGTCCTAGATGCCTGGTTGCACCAGAAAACATTCTTCATGTGATGAGAGATTGTACCTCCTCGCAGGCCTTATGGATGCACTGGAAACCAAATGTTAATTCAATTTTTTGGCAGGAGAATAATACCAGACAATGGATATCTACTAATATTTTCTCAAAGGAAAGTGTAGACGGAGTTAGTTTGGAGTGGCCAACTCTATTCAGTTATGTGTGTTGGTTTCTGTGGAATTGGAGAAATAAAGGAGTTTTTGAAGATAATTTTACATGGCCTTCTAATGCAGAGCAAGTTGTTCTTAAATACATCCGTGAAGTCCAATCATACAAGAGCTCTAGTGAGAGAGTTTTGCCGAAAACAGAGACATATGTCTCTTGCAAAGTTCCTCCTTCAAGTTTTATTAAAGTTAATGTCGATGCATCTGTTTATTCAAATCCAGGGCAGTTCGCAGCAGGTGGAGTATTGAGAGATCATTGTGGAAATTGGATAGCTGGCTTTACCAAACGTTTAGGGTGGGGATCTATATTGCGGGCTGAAGTTTTTGCCATCTATGCAGGGCTCCTTGTTGCTTGGGACTTGGGGTATAGACGGGTGATTGTTGAATCCGATTCCAAGGGGGCAGTACACAAGATGAATAGCTCATTAAGGGATAGGGATCCTCTCATTGGTATCCTTAGAGCCTGCAAGGGTTTGATGCAACGTGATTGGGAAGTGTCTATTGTTCACATTTATAGAGAAGCAAATAAGAGTGCTGACTTCATGGCAAATCTTGCACATGCTAGCAGGGTCGACACCATGGTAATTAGAAGTGCTCCTCCGGGAATTGTTAGTTGTTTACATAATGATCGTTTGGGAATAGGTTGTAACAGATTTATTCTAGATTAATAAAGCTTTTGCATATTTACACCAAAAAAAAAGATGTAGATATACTTTGCCGTCAATTTGTAATTTACAGCCGACAAAAATGGCGTGGATGAAATTGACTTGGTTAATAAGAAATCACGTTTGTTTCATTTTTTTTCTTTTGGTTTAAATACATGTAATTAAGGTCTTCGTCAAGACGCTAAATGTATGGTCGAACGATTTTTGAAGACGTAAGGTCGTTGAGCTGTGCGGAAGCTTCAGTGTTCACATGCATTCGACGAAATTAAGTACTCAAGATTTACTAGTCTTTGATTGGATTTGGAACACTTGGACTTGGTCTTCGGATTATTTCTTTCTGTTATCAAAAGAATAGGCATGCTTTATTATCTGATAAAAAGTGTTGGATAATGTGATTGTTCGATTTTTAAAAGAAATTTTTAATATTAAGGTTACTGTTCTTACAGAAAATGGCAGTATATTAACCAAAATGTCGAGAAATTAAGTACCCAAATTACCCAGTCAAATGAGCTGAAGCATGCACATGCATTATAGCAACAGCTTTAAAGGAGGAATATGCTCATTTCCTCCCTGTTTGAACATTTGAATAAAGCTTCCCTTGTCTTTTAGAAATTAGTGTCCAAAAGTTTGAAAGTGTAAAGATGATTTTAAAGAAAGATGTTTGACATATCTGTGAGATGAAATCGTTCAGAGAGTTTGATAATCAAGTATATTTGACGTACAAATTAATTGATTTATAAATAAAAATGAGTGCAAGATGTAATCTTTACATGAAAACTGGATTTGTAGAATTGCTATATAGAGTTGGAAAACCACTGGATTGTATGAGGTAGAAATATTTTTTTTGTGTGTGTGTGTGTTTTTTTTAACAGAAGGTAGGATTTTATGAATAAGTGAAGTCATATGTAAATAAAACTAGGAAAGTGAGCTACTAGATGAGGAGAAAGTGGACGAATGTGTAAGGAGAATGGACAAGACAAGATAGATGAGGAGAAGGTGAACGAGTAAACACAGAAAGTGTGCCTCCAAGAATGCTATTTTTTTTAATTTATGCTCTACGTTTAATCCAATAATTCTTTTATCTTGTGAAGTTTATCTACTATCGAATGATGATGTTATATTACAGTAAATTAATTTACTTGATTTAAGCTTAGTATTTTGCTCTTATCTTGTTATTTATTATGGTAGCTCAATATTTTATTCTTTGTTTTTACTCTTCAGAGCAATTTGAAATGATTTTCTTATAATATTAACCATTTAAGTATACTATCCATGTAAATAAAAATATTTTATTTATAAATTTGAACTTTATAATTTATCTTAAATATTAGATTAATATATTTATTTATAATAAAAAATGCTAAAGACAATCATTTTGATTATCACATTTCAATACTGTCAATCTTATTAAATCACATAACTTTCTAATTTTACATAAAAATTAATTATTCATGTGAAAAATTTAAAAAATTGAAATATGTGAATGTTAAAAAATATTTTGTAAATAACTTATAATAATAAATAACAGATTTTTACATGTAATTAAAAAATAATAAACTTAATAAAATAAAAAATCTTGAAATATGACTATAAAAAATGATCGTAGATAGCATCGCAAGTAAAAAAATTTGAAATCCGTTGCACGGTGCAGGCATTAATTGAAGTCAATAAATTTGTCTGCAGTAGAGTAGAGGAAAGGGAAGTATCCGTTGCACGGTGCAGGCGTTAATTGAAGTCAATAAATTTGTCTGCAGTAGACCCTTTCCTCTACTCTACTGCAGACAAATTTATTGACTTCAATTAATGCCTGCACCGTGCAACGGATTTCAAACTTTTTTGCTTGCTAATATTAGAGGTGGAAAACGAGCGGGCAGACGAATTCGATTTGAGTTATTTTAGTTACGGATTTTTTCAGTTTTGAATTTTTTCGATTTTCGTTTTTTTCGGTTTTGGATTTTTGGTATCGAATTTTTTTGGTTTTGGATATTTTTGATTTCAGATTTTTTTGATTTCGATCCGATTTTGAGTTTGGTCCAATTTTAATCGAGCGGGTTTAGCGAGCTTAGTCAAATTATTTTAAAATTTTATAAATTATAAGTATTTTTATAATTTTAAATATAATAATTAATTTAATTTTATATAGTTAAATAAAAATATAATAGAAATGCTAAATTAAGTTAAAATTTAATAAATATTTATATAAATATAAATTTTTACATTTTAATATTTTTATTACTTGACAATTATTATTTATTTTTTCAATTTCCTGTGATATTCACATGTGTTATAAAATATATAATTATATATTAATAATTATACAAAAATTTATACTCTTAACAATAACTTATTGGGTTATTGTATTTTTTAAGGTCAACATTGGGCTATTGGAATTTAGACACTCTTAGTTCAATAAATTTCTTTTTTTTTTACTTTGTTTTATTAGCTTTTTTAATAATTATATTATATTTTTAATAAAATGTTAAGTTTTTAAGAATTTTTTTACATTTATTTTGTCTTTTAAATACCAACATAATTAGTAATTAAATTAAATCTAACCGCATAACTAGTTAACTAATTGTTCAATTATAATGTTGAATAAGATTATAGTATACATTAAAAAAATACTTAATATTATGAATAATTGGTCAATTAATTACCTCAATTTTATATTTATTTTGTTTTTGGTTTGTACATAAATCATAATATAACATTATTATATTAAATATAATCGTACTTATACATATTAATTAATCAAATATCTCATTAAAAATTTAGAATATCAAATTAAACAAGTTATATATACCAATTGACATTATATTATAATAATAACATTTGATATAATTATATCATATACATTTATACACCAATTGAGTACTAATTTTTTCTTGTTCACATTAACATAATAATATTATATATACAATAATTGATTGAATATCCAATTAAAATGTTAAATAGTAGATATTACTAAATTAATTAATATAATGCAAGTTATTTCAATATAATTAATAATAATATTAATAAAGTATAAAAAACAAATTTTATTAAAATTACCACTTACACAGCAATACTACTCTAATATATTATTAAATTACACTTTAATTTACTATTAGAATTATTATTTGTATCCACACTTTAATTTTACATTTAATAGATAATAAATAAATTATTTTTAATAAATACTTAATTCTATCAAAACAATACTTACACATTAAGAGATTACATAATTTATTCTTAAAAGATTATTATAATATAATGTATAAATCATTATTATAAGATACCAAATTGGTTTATTCATGTGTATGATTATTATAATATAATAAATAATTAATTACCAATAGCTTGAATTATTAATGTCTTTTGTTTTAAGGCTAAAAATAAAATTACCACTAGCTTGATTTATAATTTTCTCTTTTAATGATGCCCAAGCTTATAAAAAAAATTGTACTTGTATTGTTTAATTTAATTACTTAATTTTTTCTAATCTTAAAAACTTGAATTTTAATTTTAAGATTAGGTTTTTTTTTAATCTAAATTTAATATCTTTCTATACTTGAAACTTTAAAAAAATATAGTTTAAATTTAATTTTATTAAAAATATTTTCAATTTGTTGCCCAAAATATCAAATTCAAAGTTTCAAACAAATATTGAAATTATATAATTTTTTTATATATTTGATTAATTATTGTATTAAAATTAAAATTTTATTATAAAATAAAAATAATAAAATCTTAAAATGATTTTTATAATAAAATCAAATGTTAAATTAATAATATATTTATTATTATAAATGCAATAAGTATAATATTAAAAATTATTTGATATCATATATTATGGTGTTTTAAATTAATTTAATTTAATTGAATTAAAAAGATTCAATATTTATTTTGCTGGGTAATACATAATTGATAAAATTGTATAATAAATAATAATTGTTCTCAAAATTTTAAACTTTTTAATTAAAAAAGTGTTTCAATTATTTATTTATTTTTAAATAATAATTATATAATTATAATTCGGGTTTTCTCGAGTTATAAATTCGGTTTTTTATGGGTTTCGGGTACATCGGTCTCGGGTTATGTTGGGTTCGGGCTTTTTCGATTTTGGGTTTTTTCGGTTTCGAGCTTTTTCGGTTACGAGTCTTTGACTTTTTTTGTCAATTTGGGCTGGTCCCAGTTCGATCTCGGGCGGGTTTTTGGGCTCAGGCCAGTTTTTGCCACCTCTAGAAGTGTTGAGGAAGTTCCACACGTCGACAATTGTACGATTTAGTGTGACTTTCAGAAAAGGCTAGTCACATTTTGTCAAAGCCCAGAATTTCATTTTCTTTTCATATGTGAATGCGGGTTATCCATCTAAAACATAACAAAAGCCGCAACAAGACTTTATAACTTGGAATACTTATTTTCTGACCAAAAAAATCGGAATACATTTTGAAACTTTCAAAAGCCAAATCATTGCTGTACAATTGCGCACTTGCACATGTAGAAAGTAGGCCCTATTGGACCTCAAACAACAAATATGCGAAAATAATGTTACAATAATAAAACTTTTAATAATCAATAGTAATATCCTAAGTTAATAGTAATAATAAAACAAGCTATTAAGCCACAAATAATATACAAGCAATAAAACGTAAATAAAATGATACCAAAATTTAATGTGAAAAACTTTTCGGTATAAAGAGAAAAACCGAGGGGCAAATCAAATAAAAATCTACTATGGGAAATAAGCAAATTATAAAGTTTTAATACTCTAGGTTTTTTGCCCAAAGCTCAGGGTTCCAACAATTGACCTAAAAACAATAAAGTTTACCTCTTTTGATTCACCAAGATAATCTACCCAAAGAATACCCAATTGTTATACAAGCTTATCTCTCCCTCTGTTCTCTCTATGGAACAAGAAAAATATTACAAAGCTCAAAACTTTTCTTTTTTTCCCTTGTGTCGCTTCTCACAAGCTCTCAAAAGCTTCTCTCACTACTTTTACAAATTGTTTATGCAACACTTTATATAGAGAAAAAACAAATCCCTAACTAACTCCAAGTAAGACCTTAATAACTAATGTGGGCTAGACCTCACACATCTAATTATCTCCCCCTCCAGCCCCATTAGGAGGAGATTTATCTCCACAATTTGCCACTTGGAGTTCACCTTGGCCAAAGTGTTCATCCAGGCTAAGTCATTGCATAACTCAAGTTTATCTTTGGGAAGTGTTTTCGTCAACATATCAGCTATATTCTTATTTGTGTGAATCTTTTTAACTGCATCTGCTGCTCGTCAATCATTGAACACAACCAATGGTATTGTATATCAATGTGCTTTGTCCTAGCATGATACATGTGTTCCTACTCAAATCTAATGCACTTTGACTGGCACAAAATACCACATACTCTTTCTGACTTAATCCTAATTCAAGAAGAAATCTTTTCATCCAAAGCATTTCTTTGCCTGCTTCGGTTGTTGCAATATACTCAGCCTCCATAGTAGACAATGCAACACATTTTTGCAGTTTGGACTACCAAGATACAGCTCCCCTTGCAAAAGTAAATATGTACCCTAAAGTAGATTTCCTACCATCTAGATCACCTGCCATGTCTGCATCAGTAAACCCTTCAAGAACTGGTTCTGTAGTCCCAAAACTCAAACACATCTTAGAAATTCCCCTATAATATTTGAAGATCCACTTCATCGCTTCCCAATGAGTTTTTCCTGGATTGGAAAGAAATCTGCTCACTACACCAACTACATGAGTAATATCAGCTGTGTGTAAACCATAAAATACATCAAATAACCAACTGCAGAGGAATAAGGAATAGTAGACATAGCATCTTTTTCTTCCTTAGTCACCGGACAAGACTTCTTACTTAAGTGAAAATGATTAGCAAGAGGCGTGCTAACTGACTTAGCATTTTGCATGTTGAATCTTGTTAGCACCTGTTCAACATATTTTTCCTGTGACAACCACAGCTTTCCAGCTTTCCCACTATGAATGATATCCATACCCAAAATTTGTTTTGCTAGACCTAAATCCTTCATGTCAAAAGACGTAGACAATGCCTCTTTCAACCTGCGAATCATACAAGCATCTTGCCTTACAATCAGCATATCATCCACATATAACAAGAGAACAATGATTTCACCATCTGGGAATTTTCTCACATACACAAAAGGGCTTGCTTCTGTTCTTTTATAGTTTTGGCTTACCATAAAAAAATCAAACTGCTTGTACCATTGCCTAGGAGCTTGCTTTAAGCTATACAAGCTCTTCTTCAATTTGCAAAACATGTGCTCATTTCCTTTCACTTCAATACCCTCAGGTTGTTCCATATAAATCTCCTGTTGCAAATCACCATGCAAGAATGCAGTATTCACATCAAGTTACTCAAGCTCAAGATTCAAACTAGCTACTAATCCCAATATCACTTGAATGGAACTCATCTTCACAACAGGAGAAAAAATCTCATCAAAATCAACGCCTAGTTTTTTACCAAAGCCTTTTACCACCAATCGAGCTTTGTATCTCACTAGCTTCTCACTATCCTCTTTTAGCTTGAACACCCATTTTTTTTCTTTAATGATCTTCTCCTTTTCGGAAGCTCAACAAGGTCATAAGTGCCATTTTTCTACAATGAATTCATTTCCTCTTTCATTGCTTTTAACCAACACTCCCTATCTAGAGTATCATGCACATCTTGGAAGCTTTTTAGCTTCCCGTCACTTGTGACGAAAATATATTCCGAATTAAGATACCTGGTAGATGGTCGATGCTCCCTGGTAGATCTTCTAATATGAAACTCTACACTCCTTTGTATCGGGGCTGGCTCCCCATTCTCAACACTCCTTGATTGAGAGGGTTGCTCCTCTTGCTCAAAATCCACTGCATTTGGTTGTGCAATGTTATTATTGGTATCTATCCCATCACCAATTGTGGTTGGCTCATCTGTATCCCTAAGCTCTATATTTTGTGCATTTCCACTATCTGTGGCACCTCTTGGTGGAAACCCTACAGGTGTTGAGTCATCATACTCAACTCTAACCCGTGTAGTCTTTCCACTTTTCTCAAAGTATGTGATGAACTCATTTTCATGGAAAATCACATCCCTGCTTCTAATTTTCTTTTTCTTCTCTAGATCCTATAGCCTATAACCATATTCCTCATCACCATACCTAAAAAATATACATGGAGTAGCCTTGCTATCTAGTTTTGACCTCTACTCCTTTGGCACATGCATGAATGCTGCACAGCCAAAGACCTTCAAATGTGAGTATGAAACTTTCTTCCCTGTCCATACCTTTTTTGAAATGTCAAATCCCAATGACACTGATAGTGATCTATTAATTAAATAGCAGGCTGTGTTAATTGCTTCACCCCATAATGCTTTTGGCAATTTCTCCATCCTTAACATGCATTTGACTCTCTCTATAATAGTGCGATTCATCCTTCAAGCAACACCATTATGTTGTGGTGTTCTAGGTTCTGTCCTCTCGTGCTTGATCCCATGCTTTGAACAATAGGCTTTAAAGTCTTTTGATGTTTACTCACCTCTATTATCTATACGAATACACTTTAAGGACAATCCTGTCATCCTTTCCACCATGGCATGAAATTTCTGAAAATACGCAGTACCTGGCTATTGTTCCTTTACATATACACCCAAGCTTTTTGTGAAGCATTATCAATAAAAGTAACAAAATATCTATTATCACCCCATGACTTTACCTCTATAGGACCACATACATCATAATGAATTAACTCAAGTTTATTTTTCTTTATTTTAGAAGTTCTCTTAAAAGAAACTTTACGATGCTTACCAAATAAACAATAATCACATGAGTTAAGAGAAATACCTTTGGCTGAGTGAATGAGGGACTGCCTCGCCAAAACTTTTGATTATTAGAAATTATTTAATTAATTTTATTTGTTTATTATTAGAAATAGGATTAATCATAAAATAAGCTAGAGAAAAAAAATCAAATTAGATTAGGGAAACATTTTGCTTATCAAATCTTTCAAAAAATATAATTAAATTCAATAAATTATGGAGATAAATATAAAGTTATTTTGAAGATGAAATAACAAGAAAATTACGCATAAGTAATATTCTTGAAAATTTTTGGATGAGAAAATTTTCTCCAAGGCTTGATTAGTATAATGTAAGGTCTAAAGAGAAATTTTCAATAACAAATAGCTTATGTTCACTTTTAAAATAAAAAAAAATATGAATAAATTAAATGAAATAAAAAATAAAATTTATGGCATGACAAAAATGGGTAAGAACTCTAGAGCTTTAATTTAATAAAATATTTAAATAATTTCGATAATGGAGGTCCTTCAAGAAAGGTGAATAATCTTTCTTGAATACTTCCAAAGTGAGGAGAAGAGAAGGTTTTAAGTGATCCCTTCATCCTAGTATAATGAACGGATACGAAAAAATATTTTTAAATACTTAATGATTGAAATTAATACAAATTAAAGACAACTTTAGGATAATCTACCACTGGCTAGTGCCATATATGATTGAGGTTTAACTTTCAAAAAAAAATCAAGGCTTAGCTTAATGATCGTTATCTTTTTTAAAGGATTTAGATCCAAAGTTCGATCTCCCATTCCTTTTTTGGCGTAGACCACAGGTATCCTCATCCGTTTTAACGGTCTGAGACTAATGTTGTACCTCATATGAACAAAAAAAAACTTTCAAAAAAATAATGTTGTCATTAATTATAGTCAATTAGACATTAAATTAAACAAATTTTTTTTTATTAAGCGCTAAAAGGTTTCTAGCTTGTAGTCTATTTTTTTTTTTGCTCATAAAGAGCTAAAAAAAGAAAGATGTTCTTGATCCTAATCTCTCATAAAGAGATATAATATAATGTTAGACCAAATTTTAATTGTTTATAATTTAACAAATTTTGACCTCTTTTGCTTTGTTTAATTTTTTACACAAGATGTTATAGTCTTAAAGTGAGATTAGAAAATAAATTAAAGGAGTCATTATGCCGTACCTAGTATATATATTAAAAAATAAAAAAAATTTGAAATTTGATCGGATCCCTTACTTTGAGAATATAGGATTGAGAACATCGGATTTTCATAGTTGGAATATCTAAGGAAGAAAATGAGAAACGTACTAATTTTGTTTCCCCAATTAATGTTTGAACGTACATATACTGTTTTTTAAAACTTTTATTTGACTCTGACGCAGATATTTTTTGTTAGACTTTGATGTTGATATACTTTGCCGTCAATTTGTAATTTACAGCCGACAAAAATGGCGTGGATGAAATTGACTTGGTTAATAAGAAATCACGTTTGTTTCATTTTTTTTTCTTTTGGTTTAAATACATGTAATTAAGGTCTTCGTCAAGAAAGCTAAATTTATGGTCAAACGATTTTTGAAAACGTAAGGTCGTTGAGCTGTACGGGAGCTTCAGTGTTCACATGCATTCGACGAAATTAAGTACTCAAGATTTACTAGTCTTTGATTGGATTTGGAACACTTGGACTTGGTCTTCGGATTATTTCTTTCTGTTACCAAAGCAAGAAGCTCCCTTTATTATCTGATAAAAAGTGTTGGATTGTTCGATTATCATAAGAAATTCTTAATAGCAAGGTTACAGTTCTTCCAAAAATGGCGGCATATTTAACGAACAAGTTGAGAAATATGTACCCAAATTACCCAGTCAGATGAGCTGCAGCATGTACATGTATTATAGCAGCTGCTTTAATGGGGGAAGGTGCTCATTTTCCTTCCTGTTTGAACATTTGAATAAAGCTTCCCTCGTCTTTTACAAATTGGCGTCAAAGTTTGAAAGTGTAACGATGATCAAGTCTTCACTCGATTATGGGAATTTGTTTCAAATTTTTTAGAAGCTTTGATAAAAAAATGTTTAGACATCTGTGAGATTCATTAAGAGAGTTTGATATTCAAGTTTATTTGATGTACAAATTAATTAATTTATAAATAAAAATGAGTGCGAGGTATAATCTTTTGTGAAAATTGGATTTGTAGGAATGTTATATAGAGTTGGAAAAAAACACTGGACCGGATTATGTGAGATAGAAATATTTCGTGTGCAAGTGTTTTTTATTATTATTTTCAAACGAAAGGTAGGATTTTGTTAACTATTTAACTAGACAGAAAAGCATTCTACAGCATGAAGGTTACATGTATTAATGCAATCTTGTAATCTATTCATGCTTCTATAGTTTGGTGTATTAAAACAAAATTATTCTTGTAAATCTGTGATGCAGTTAAAATCTCCTCTGACAATCTATGCATGAATAATAAAACGTGATAAATTACAGAGATGTTGACTAATAAAATATTTATTATTGTTAAATACTAAACAAATTAATGTAAGTTTAGAAAAATGAATAAATATTTAAAATACAAAATGAATAAATATTTTAAAAATACTAAATAAATATGTTTTCTTAAAAGTAAATGATAAATGAATAAATATTTTAAATACAAAATAAGAAGTTTAATTATATATCAGATGATAATTGATAAATTTAATTATATTTCTAATGTAATAAATGGGTTTAACTTTATCAACAAATTTAAAAATTTGAAAAGTATTATAATTTTTTCAAATAACAACTTTATAAAATAAATTATAATAACTTTTATTTATTATAATAATAACTTAATTAGATAATAACTTTATTTTTATTACAATAACTTTATTAGATATAAAGTATATTAAATAAATAATTATTTTTATTAAAATTAATAATATTTTAAAAAATAAAAAAAGTTAAGTTAAAAAAACCTTAAAAAATTAAAAAAATGTTAATAGCCAGGTTCAGCCTGAGGACAAGCTTGCAGGTTCATCGAGTCGGACTAGTCCCTTATGAGCTTCTTCTGGCTTGGCTCAGCCCAGTTCGATATTTAAACTGGGACAAACAATTCTATTCATTAGTGGGCCGAAACCAATTTAGCTTGGCTCGGAACCATCTCAATTTGGCCCATTAATAGCTTTAGCCTCTAGGTAGTGGATAGAGGTGATCATGGGTGAGCTCCAGTCGGGCCTAAGCCACATAATAATGATTTATATGCAAGCCCAAGCTCGGCTCGTTGACTTTTAGTCCAGGCCTTTTTTTATTTTATATTGCAAGCTCGAGCCCTGCCTGCCTAAATATTATTTTATTTATTATTTTAATTTTTTTATTTATTTTTTATTTTTTTAGTTCTTTTGAAATTTAATTTTATTTGTCAAAATTTACATGTTAATTTTCATATTAAATATATAATCATGTTTATTAATCAATAATATTTTATGTCCTTTTAATTACAATATACTTAGCAAATATATTTTTAAAAAAATTAATTATATTTATATTTCGAGCTGGACCGGGCTCGGGTTTTGAAGAGCCAAGCTCGAGCCAGGTCCTTTTTTAAAGGGCCTAAAATTTTTGCCAATCTATTAAAAGCATTTTAAATTTTTATCCAAATCCAACCAAATTTCGAATAGGCTTTTGGATTTGGACAAATAACCCGATCTTTTAGCAAGTCTAGTAGAGGACCGCCATGTAATTGTTTATGATGCTGTAAACTTTGACATGAATCTTTATCTTACTGAAGTATTCTGTTTGCTTTAAATATATATATGAATAGAGATCCACTTACACATGTGTAAAACAAATTTATTTTACAGAGTTTTATATTTTCATATAGGATTAATATTTTTGCAAACCAACTGTTGGATTTAACAACCTACTCATATTTATTATGTATGTAAAATTTTGAATCAATATGCTATTTCTATCATTTTAATCGAGAATAGTGTTTTTTTAATATATATCAACGGTTGAAATTTTATTTTACGAAATATATAGTTAGACGTATTCGATTAATTTGAAATTTGACATGCATGATTTATGTGAATAGTACATAATATTCAACGGTCGGATTAAAAAATTATAAATCATATAAAAATATATAAAAGTGTGTAAAACTAAATTTGTTTTACACATGTGTAACTAGATCCCTCATATATATATATATATACACACACACACACAAACACACTCTCAATATAAATAAAAATATTTTATTCATAAATTTGAATTTTATAATTTATCTTAAATATTAATATGAAATATTTATTCATAATAAAAAATAAAAAAATTTAAAGCCGTTGCGTGGGGCGGGGTCTAAATTAGCATGTTTTTATTTGAAAAAGTCAATAAATTTTTCCAGAGTAGATGAAACTGTTGAGAAAATTCGACATGTCGACAATTGTACAATTTAGTGCGACTTTCAGAAAAGAATAGTCACAGTTTGTCAAAGGCAGGAATTTCATTTTCTTTTCACACTTGACACAGCCTCAACTAGAACAGAAAATCGAACTTGAAAACATGTAGTACCTTTTGAAAGTACCTTTTGAAACTTTCAACAGCCAAATTATTGCTGTCCAATTGTCAATAACGGCACTGCACTTGCACATGCAAAAACTAGACCCGATAATTCCCTTGGTAGCATCACATAAAAATTTTGGAGTGCACGAGTTTCGCTATAAAAGAAACCCAAAGACTCATGTTGCACGTTGTCTATGCTGCTGCGCGAATATCAGAGCTAAAGAAATCACAAACTCTGGGATCGTGGTCGGTGCTCATTGTCGAAAATGAATCGAAATTTGATAGAAAGAGAACGGAGATCCAACATGAGAAATCTCTTTTCCAGGCTTTTCTCTCTTCTTCCTCCTCAATCGAGCAGGGTATGTGTTCATGTCTCTCTCTCTTTTTTTTTTGGAAAATGAAAACGAATGAATTTCAACTCTACCATCATCTCCACCGTTCTTAGTTCATCGTTTCGACAATATGAACGTTAAGAAAACAAGAGAAATAGAGAAAAAAATATAAATTTAAGAGAAACAGCATAAATCAAAAACATGCGAGCTGAAATGCTTTACTTTTAAGCCGCTTGCATTCTGAAGAATTAGAAGCACATCCTATGCACGATGGATGGGCCAGATTCATCTCTCTTTCTTTTTAATTTTTTTGCTTGAAATATAAAACTTATCCCATAAATCAAGTATTCTTTTTAAGATTCAAATACGGGAACTCCAAACTTAAAATCGAAATCGTAATCAGTGGTGTGTTTAACATTGCCATGGATTTTTGTAGATGTCGACTCCTTGCATGCTGGAGCTAGCCACCTTATACATAAGCCAGTTTCAAAGTCATCTGGAGGAACTCAGGCAAAAGAGGATGCAACTAGAGGAAGTTAATAGAGCGACAAGAGACACGATCATAACTCCAGTTCTAAATATATCACAGTCAAATTCTTGTGTGGAAATGAATTTAATTACGGGATCGGACATGAAGATTTCATTATGTGACGTTGTTAGTATCATTGAGGAAGAAGGAGCTGAAGTTCAAAGTGTTGCATACAATAATTCTGGGAATATGAAGATCCTTTCAATTCATTGCCAGGTAAATGATTTTTGAGGCAGTCAAGGTTTTGGAATATGGGTATGGAAGACTAGGGTTTTTAAAGTTGAGGTTATAGCATACACGTTATTCCTTTTTTGTGCTTATATATATGGATTTTTATTTTTCAACATCATAGTATAACCCTACTAACTTATCGTAATTCTCTGAATCATTATCCCTTGGAATTAAGATGTCAATATATGATTTTGTTTTATCAGATGTTTAATCACATATTAATGTTTGATTTTAGTGCTAAAATCTTCATAATTTTGATTTTCTACAGGCTGCTGTCCATTCTATAGCCGGAATTGAAAGTTCAAGACTGCTTCAAAGGCTAAGGATTATGATTGAAGAATAAAGTTCGAGCTGAAGTTATAGCTGTTTGGCGAGAATGCATTATTTTCTGCTATGAATAAAATCTCCTCAATTAAATGGGGAAAATTTTAGAGTTCTTAAATTCTAGTAGTGTGTTATGTTTTGAATATGGATTATTATTGTCAGTAAAGTTTTTAAACTCTACAAGTGAGATGCGATATTAAAATTGTAATACATGCTCTTTATGAAATATTAAAAAAAAATAAAATAAAATGATATAGGTGTAATTATCTTAATTTTGCTTGTATGTCTAAAAACTCAGCTGATAATATATTAAATAATAATCTCAAATATTGTAAAATGGGATGTCATAATTACCTTTCAATTTAATAACCAATAAGCTTCTTATGGATTACCACATTATATGTATCAATTCTTCAAAAATCTATCTAATCATACCATATCATACATATTATATTACAAGCTACATGCACTGCTGTCAATTTTTTTCTGCTTATATAGCGCTTATATGTTTAGTCTATATTAATAACATGTAAGCACTAGTTATCAGTTTTTTGAATATATTTAAACGATTCATATAAAATCTTATCAATATTAATTTAAAAAAACCGTTCCCTCTTTCCCTCCACAAATTAGGGTTTCTTTTTTCAAGCAATAAATTTATTGAATTAATTAAATGGCTTTAGGAAGATCACATCTTTTTGAATGCCTTTACATCAAAATGAGCTCCCTAAAGAAAGCCCAAACAGCCGCAGGTTAAGCCCGACAGCATTTAGCCACCTGAGAAGTGACCGGCACAAAAACGACAGACTGCTCGACTTGGGCACATTCACGTCCACAAGAAGCAACTACTAGGAGGAGAAGTCAACGCATGAGACACCAGCCTTTGCTATGGGGAAGTAATAAAAAGGGTGAAGTACATAAAATTCTCTATGTTTATATCAAAAAGACACAAATTTCCTTTTAGTTTTACAATACTAATTTTTCCCTTTTTCATTATCCTTAAATTCAAAAATCATAAACACTAAACTTTATATTTTAAACCCAAAAAATCATAAATCATAAACTATAACTCTTAAATTCTAAACCCTAAATTAAAAACTCCTAAATTTTAAATCTTAAACTTTGTTAAAGGGGGGAATATTGGTATTTTGAAACTAGGGGGGGTTTGTGTCTTTTTTGTATAAATATAAGGAGGTTTATGTATTTCACCGGCAATAAAAATGGGAAGCAAAACTTCCCAATGTTAACATCAATCAATATCCCAGAAGCAAGACCAAAGCTACCATGAACTTTTTGCCACGATCTTGCATCAGCTAAGCAGCACTTAATCCGATTCAACGATGAAACTCATGCATTCAGTTAGTCAAGACCACACTTGGTTGCAAGACCACACTCATGAAACTCATGCATTCAGTTAGTCATTATTTTAATTAATGAGGACCAAAAAGAGACATGAACATAGATGTTGATGCCAACTCTAACACCATCATAAAAAAATCAGAACTTGCAACCACAGAGCATGAAGAATAAAAAGGGATAAAGGGTCCAAAGGTGGAAAGAAACAGTTCTACATCTATAACAAATGAAACAAGGATGATTTTGGATGCTTAGAAACAAATACAATTGACCTCCTGGATGAATTCAGCAACTACAGGGGATAGCAAAAAATGATAGCCAGGCAAGGGCCCTTCTGATGAAGTTTCGAAAGAAAATGATGGTCAGTCAGGGGATAACAAAAAATGGGTCTAGTCAAGGCGAAAAAAGGAAGTGATAACATGAATAATTTACACTGATCAATAGAATCACAGAATGTTATGCTCAAAATTTGAAAAAACACTTGGTTAAAAATGAATGCTAAGTGAAAACAGACTCTTGACTTTTACTGCATGCTCTAACCCTCTCTGTGCATTCAATAAACAACACCACCTGCATGCAAGAACCCCATTCACCATCAAGTTACTCTTGATCTCTTTCCTCTAATGCTATTAATTCCTCCACAATTAACTCCTCATTCAGATTTGTTTTAAACCCCTTAAGTTTTCCCACTTCTCATGTAGCACGTGCCATTTTCTCAAGCTCTTTTCTTCGGTTTCTAAAGTCCCCATCAGACAAGGACTCATTTGCAACTTTCTCATTGCAGGGGCTAGCTTTCTTTGGCTGCTTCTTTTTTCAATTTTTGAATTTCTTTTTACCCTTTCTTGATACTTTAAACCTTATACCATCTTGTATATCTTCAAGAAATTTGAATTTTCTTGTGCTAAGGGAGGGAGGCTTACCAGATGTTGCTCTTTTTGTACCATTACCGACAGGAGAAGCTTGGTGCAAACTGAAAATGAAGTCTACAAAGCCACAACGCTCCACAAATTAGGTTAACTCATATTTCACCAATGGTTAATTTTTTAATAACCACTAATTGTCAGTTTTTTAAATAAATTTGAAATATATATATAATCTCATCAGCTATCCGTTTAAGATTGATTTAAAATCAATTATCAATCTCTTTAACATACAATAAAAAAGAATAAAAAGTCTTCTCTGCGGCAGTTACATTGTGGAAGAAGTTTGTTTTCATTTTTCATTGTCTGGTTTTCTTGTCTTATCAAGATAGTGGTTTGATTGAGTGATCAATTCATAATGATTACTTAATTGTAGTTGTGGCATATCCAGTTTCTTCTCTTATCTTTTCTTTATATTGTTTTCTTTTGTTGAGCGCTAATAGATGCGGTGGACAGACTGTGTTCAAAATTACACCTCACGGAGGAGGAGCAGGATGATCTGGAGTTAGATGGGGTGAGCGCTTCTCTCCAGAATGAAGGACAGCGGTGGTTGATTGAGAAATTATTCACACGGCGGTGGTTTAATAAGGATGTATTCCTTGTGACATTGAAGATCATTTGGCACTTGTCTCAGCAACCCACCATTCTAGTTCTGGAGAATCATTTGTTTCTTATCAAGTTCCACACGCTTAAAGATAAACAGAGGGGGCCCCATGGTTTTTTGACAAGTTTATTATCTTGTTTGCAGAATATAATAGGAATTTGAAACCATCAGAGTATCGGTTCACCCAGGCAATATTTAGGGTACATGTGTATGACCTCCCGTTGTGGATGATGACTGCACCCATGGTAGACATAATTGGAACCAAACTTGGGAAGTGTGTACCAACGGATTCTTTAGAAAGTCAACTAGTCTGTGGGCAGTTTCTCCGACTCAAGGTTGCTATTGATATTACTAAACCGCTCAGGAGGGTCATTCCAATTGAGGATTCCATATAGAAAGAAGTTTTCTGGGGTCGTTTGTCTTATGAGCGACTTTAGAATTTCTGTTATTTCTGTGGCTTATTGGATCGTGTGGATACTGAGTGTGACAAGACGGATAGGGTGGAAGTGGGAAAAAAGGAGACTTTATTGTATGGTGCTTGGTTGCGAGCATCTCCCATGAAAACACGAGGATATGAACAAGTGGGTGTTACTATAGAACTCTATAGTCAACATTGGTTTGGAAGGCCGACCAACACTGGTGGTAGTGTTTTGGGTGGAGCGAACGACGGTGCTGGAGATTCTAGATCCTCCGAGACCCATGCAAGAAGACAGTTACTGGAGTCACCAGGTTTACTGGAAATGGTTATATCCGGTAAACACCCTGTTTTGTCTGACAAACATACAAATGTAACTGTTTGTGCACCAGTAACTGCACAACTTACTGTCAACCTTACGGCGCATGTGGACAAAGGAAAAACCAACATGTCTCAGCCTCCAACAATGATTAATCAAAGCACATTGGGTGTTGAACCAATTTGACATGTATGGAAGAGATGGGCCAGGGAAAAGGCTGTATGTAAAATTGGTGATGATGGAATGGGTGGTAAAAGAAAGGCTCCGGAGGCTTTAAATGATGACAATTATAATTGCTCTGCTCATTTTCAGAGTAGTTGGGAAGGTGACCCTGTGTTGATGGACTCTACAATGACTGACAAGGCGGAGACTGGGTTCCAATCCTGCCCTTCGCCATGAGGATGCTACTGTGAAACTGTCGTGGGCTTGGGAACCCATGGGCAGTTATAGCTCTTTTGGAGCTTATCAATCTACAAGATCTTGATGTAGTATTTCTCATTGAAACAAAACTATCTGTTAATAAGCTATCTACTATAAAGTTTTGGTGTCGCATGGAGGGTTGTATTGGTGTAGATTCTAATGGTAGTAGAGGGGGGCTGGCACTCTGCTGGAAAGATTCTATTACTGTGACGTTGCTATCTTATTCACTGCATCACATAGATGCGGTAGTGAAGTCAAATGATTTGGACTGGGACTGGAGGGTTACTGGTTTCTACGGAGATTCGGTTTATAGCCAAAGACATCAATCTTGGAGCTTGTTACGGTCTTTATTGGGGCATAGTGATCTCCCATGGCTTTGTCTTGGTGATTTTAACAAGATTATGTGGGATAGTGAAAAATCTGGTCACCGTTTGAGTCGAGAGGCTGCTATGCAGGCTTTCCGCAGTACACTCTCTGATTGTGGCCTTCATGATCTTGGTTTCCATGGAAGTTGGTATACTTGGGAACGTGGACGAACTTTGGCTACTCTGGTTCGTGAGAGACTTGATCGCTATGTTGCCACTTTAGCATGGCAAGAAATGGTCCCTAACTACCAGGTACTCATTTGACAACCTCTATTTTCGACCATATTACTGTTGTTAGAAACCGATCATACACAGACATTAAGGCGAGGTGGGGCTCTTAGGCCTTTCAAGTTTGAATCTCTTTAATTAACATATCCTGATAGTTATGATGTTGTTAGTCAGGCTTGGGGTAGCATGTCACATGATACTGTGTCTTAAAAAATACAACATGTAAGTCGTAGGCTTAAACAATGGAGTAATTCCATGTTTCAACCTACTCGCCACAAAATTAGAGCACTTCGAGAGGAGTTACAGCAAGTACAACAAAATACTCCCACTGATGAGACACTTCAGCGTGAAAGGGTGCTAAAGTTTGAACTTAATAGATTATTAGAGTGTGAGGAAATGTACTGGAGACAACATAGCAGAGTTACGTGGTTGCAGGAAGGGGATCGAAACACTCGATTTTTTCATCAACATGCAACCATGCGAAGGAAGTGCAATCTGATCTGTGGCCTTGAAGGAGATGATGAGCAGTGGTGTTCTGATTTTAACGATATGGCTTCCATTGTCAAAAAGTATTTCAAAGTGTTGTTCATGTCGACACAACTGGCTAATTTTGGGGACATTCTAGATATGGTGGAACTGAGAATGACAGAGGATATGAATTTTACATTTCTGAAGGAGATTAGCCGACCCAAAATTGAGGCTGTCATTCATCAAATGCATCCTAACAAAAGTCCAGGACCAGATGGAATGCAGGCCATGTTCTACTAGGCTTATTGGGATTCGGTGGGAAATGACGTGGTTGACTTTTGTTTGGCATGTTTGAAGGGAGAGTGTTCATTGACAGAGGTTAATAGAATGTACATTTGTCTAATTCTTAAAGCGGGGTCTCTAAGCCAATTAGCTTTTGCAATGTCCTCTATAAGATTATATCCAAGGTTTTAGAAAATAGATTGAAGACCATCCTTCCCTACTGTATTAACAAATGTCAAGGTGTATTTGTGCCCAGGAGATTGATGACTGATAATGTTGTGGTGGCATATGAGTTGTTGCATGCAATGAAGGGTCGAGCGAAGGGGAGAACAGGTCATTTTGCTCTAAAATTGGACATGGCAAAGGCTTATGACAAAGTGGAGTGGAGTTTTTTGGAGCAGATGATGATAAAGTTTGGTTTCCACTCTCATTGGGTCAAACTTATTATGCAATGTGTCACTGTTGTTTCTTATACTGTGTTGCTCAATGGTACCCCTACGAAGTATTTTCTGCCAAGTAGAGGGCTAAGGTAAGGAGATCCCCTCAGCCCTTATCTATTTTTGTTGTGCTCAGAAGATTTTCATCTTTACTAATGAGGAAACATAGG
This sequence comes from Heritiera littoralis, assembly GCA_031772115.1. Lineage (NCBI taxonomy): Eukaryota > Viridiplantae > Streptophyta > Magnoliopsida > Malvales > Malvaceae > Heritiera > Heritiera littoralis. Next base: position 410,078 of record JAPDPK010000134.1, on the reverse strand, counting down.
GATGGGTTTCTCCATGGTATGCAAGTTTGTCGACACGGTCTGCAAATGTCCCACTTGCTTTTTGTGGATGACTGTATCTTATTTGTTGTTACCTATTCACAATAATTATTTTTGATGACATATGAATCTCAATTTACGTCTTAACCTGTCTCCAAGAACTCTGCAAGAAAGAAAACCATCAGAGGGCACAGGGGCTTTTCTCTGCACGCGCATTCCGATGCTTAAGTCAGATAGGATTTAGGAGGATTTTTATAAGCAAATAGAGATTAGGGTTTAAAAATAATACCTGTGACTTATTTATCGGAGTCAATTTGCGCATAATTATCTTTAAAACCCACAACTTAAATGGTCTCTTAATGGATCTTTCATGTTCTTCTTGAGTCCTCTTTCCATTTGGGCTCAATCTATCTTTGGGCCCAATGATCTTTAGTTTGACTCATAACAAGGCCCAAGGCCCAATAATTCTTAGTATGATTGTCATCAATTGCTCCCCACTCTTTCGCACGGTATACCCTATGAAAGAGTATGTATGATTTTTTTTAATTAAAATCATTATGGGTCCATAAACTTTTCAGATTCTCTCGCTACCCTCTTTTTGGAATTATTGCAAGAGACTTTTCATCTTCACCTGTAGGATTAACTAGTGAGTTTCATCATAATTTGTAATAGGAACGGAGTTGTGCTGTTACTTCTTTTGTTAAGTGCTTTTTCAAGGCCTATAGATTCTTTGAGTCAATGATTATCTAGAAGGCCTCTGAACAAGAATTTCAAAATAGATTTTTTAGGGAGCTTCCAAGTAAACTTCACAAATATAAGTATGTTTAGTTCTTCATTGAAATCCTAGAAGGTTTAGATATTGCTACCCAATTGGTTATTCGTGGGAAGAGATCCTCTGAGGATTGGATTTTCTCAATCTTGAAGAGATTGTACAGTTAGCAGATTAATTGGTTATGTTATATAAGAGAGACTGGTCTATTTACTTTCTTCACCAAAAAGAACATCCTATCACTAGTTGAGGCATGGTAGATGCTCTCATGAATCCATAAGTCCTCTTTTAGAGCCCGAGGGTCCATTAATCCAAAGTGTTGGGAGTGCTTTTTTACAAGAGGAAGGATATCGAGCACTTCTTCTCCTTTTAAACTGAAATTACTCATTCTTGAAAAATGAGTTTGCTTCAAAGCAATGGTTACATAAAACACTCGAGCTCGTACTCTTCTCATGCTCATAATGAGGAATTCAGTTCCTTTCGATCCCTTAATCATAGGAGGAGTAAGTTTGTTGTTAGTAAATCACTAGTGATCAATTTTGGTGAACAGGAGGAACTAGAAGTCACACAGGCAGAATCGAGCCAAGTGCAATATATTCAAACTCCTTATGAAAGATAGGAGGAAGCTATTCATGGAGTTGTCAATGAAAGACATGCTTGTGCTCCAAAATTGTTTCTCTTAATGGACATGGCTATTTTAGAAGTGATGAGAGTAGGTTTCAAATTCTTTATTTCACGTTAATGTGAATGTCTTGTGAGTTTACTAACTCGTTTTGCTTGTTTGCAAGCCTTGCAACAAATAATTGCTCTTAATGCTTAACACTTAGTGTTTAAGGTGCAAGCCGTAAGAGAACTTGAGCAGCTGGAGCTGCCTCATCTTAAAGACAATTTTGAGATGAAAAAGGCCAAGATTGCCTCTTCAGAGCATTACTGGTATATGTTTTCCTCTACTTCAATTGAGTTGAATGCTCTTTAAGTGGAGTATATCACTCTTTTCTTCGAATTTAAGGTTCTAACTGACCGAAATCAAGAGCTATAGGGAGAAATTACAAGATTATAGAGCCACCAAAGCCTTCTCTTAGCTAAAAGGAATAAGATCAAATCTAGGCTAAGGCCGTGAAGGCACATCCTCAAGAACTGCCACAAAAGGAGGCATATATTCTTAACTGATTTTATCAAATGTGATTTGTACATGGCATGCTCCTGATTGGTCAAAGCTTGATCCAGATGCTAAGGATTTGAACCTTTTCTGAGGATAGGCACTTATAAAGATCTATCTTTTCTCATTGGTCCTTAGGAGCCTTTTCATCGACCCGAAGTGGTTGTGGTTCTCACAGGCTTGGACAAAGATGATTTCGATAATCCAAAGGCTAACTTTTCTAAGGATCAAGCTTCTGATATTATAGTCCCTTAGGACGCACATGTCTAGGTGCCTGTTAATATCGATACTCCTCTTACTGTAGAGGTTAATCTAGAAGTCACTTATTGTAATGCAACTCTAGAGTTGAATGAATGAAAAATTCCACTTTCTCGTTTTATTTTCATGCTCTAATCTGTATATATGAACATAGTAATTGCTCCCTAGTTTTTTGTGAAAGAGCTCAGTCTTTTATAAAGAACTTTTTGACGACTACACATTTACCTTGCACTTATTTAAACTCATCTTACATAATAATCAAACTTACGTCGCTCACTTTTTGCTTTAAGTCCTTACATTTCACGTGAGTGGTAGCATACTTTTCACTTCAAGCCTATGTACTTTTTTGTCTTTCACCTGCGTGGCTTACGTAACATATTTTTCACTTCAAGCTTTTAAATTTCTCATGTGAGGCTTACTTACGCATTTTTCGCTTTAAGCCCTTTACTTTATTTGTGGCTTACCTCGTGCATTTTTTTCATTTCAAGCCCATGTGTCGCCTATCTCGTGCATTTTTTGTTTAGGGACTTTTATTTCATTCACGGCTTACATCGCGCATTTTTTTCATTTCAAGCCCATGTGCTGCTCATCTCGTGCATTTTTTGCTTATGGACTTTTATTTCATTCCCGGCTTATCTCGTGCATTTTTTGCTTTAAGCCCAAGTGTTGCCCATCTCGCGCATTTTTCGCTTAGGGACTTTTACTTCATTTAGGGCTTACCTCGCACATTTTTTCCTTCAAGCCCAAGTGTTGCCCATCTTGTGCATTTTTTGCTTAGAGACTTTTATTTCATTCACGACTTACGTCACACATTTTTCGTTTCAAGCTCATGTGTTGCCCATCTCGTGCATTTTTGGCCTAGGGACTTTTATTTCATTCACGGCTTACCTCGCGTAGTTTTCGCTTCAAAGCCCATGTGTTGCCCATCTCGCACATTTTTTGCTTTAAGCCCATGTTTTGCCCATCTCACTCATTTTTCGCTTAAGGACTTTTATTTCATTCACGGCTTACCTCGCGCATTTTTCGCTTCAAGCCCATTTGTTTCCCATTTCACCCATTTTTTGCTTAGGGACTTGTATTTCATTCACGGCTTACCTCGCGCATTTTTCGCTTTAAGCCCATGTGTTGCCCATCTCGCGCATTTTTTGCACATTTTTTGCTTAGGGACTTTTATTTCATTCACGGCTTACTTCGCGCATTTTTCGCTTCAAGCCCATGTGTTGCCCATCTCGCGCATTTTTGCTTAAGGACTTTTATGTTTGTTGTCCGTTTCGCGCATTTTTCACTTAAGGACTTTTTTTTTGCTCGTCTCGTGCATTTTTTGCTTAGGAATTTTTTGTTTGTTGCCCATCTCGCTCATTTTTCGCTTAGGGACTTTTTTGTTTGTGTGCATGGCTTACCTCGCCCATTTTTCACTTCAAGCACTTGCACTTTGAAAATGAGTAGCCTACCTCGTGCATTTTTCACTTTAGTTTATTTGCATGTTGTGTTGTATTTCTCATTCCTATTACGAGACTTCTTTGATTGATTTGTTGTGTTGCTCCCCAAGTGCCTTCATTGTCGAACAAGGCTTATAATAGAGTGCTTGACGAGTAAGGCTCATACGAAACTGCATGTTAGCTAACATATAGGATATAATGGATTATGTACTCAGGATCATGTATATTATAGCCAAAACAAGCTACAATAAAAAGATAAGGTGTTCAAACTTAGCAAATAATGTAAGGTATAAACACATCGTGTCATGATACTAAGAACGAATAACAATAACCCAAAGATGATAAATGTAGATATTTACTTCTGTAGATTATATTTGTCATAGAATGTAGCTTGCAATGAGATTACAAAAGAGAGGGATGGTTACCACCCTTTCATGCTTGCAAATATCCATGATTAGCAAATTTGAAAGGACCATCATATAAATTTTAAGGCTTTCAAGGTAATAAAAGAATTTATATTCAATATAAATTCATGAATAAATGACAAAATCGAGTTAGCTTAATGTGGTATCATAACGAAATTCTATATGATCGAAATTATGATAATACAAATGCAAATTTTTTCTGTTATTGGTAATATAAATGAGCAAAAAATAGAATAAAATATTCTTGGAAGTACTCATATAATTGAGCAATTTCAATTATAGATTATCAAATTTGATGAAATCATTAAAAGCCCATTTGCACGTCTTGAAGCGGAGTGGACAAAATTGTAATTTTAAAAGCTTTAGAAACCAAAATGTAATTAAATGGGCAAACATGAGAATACATAAAGAAGGTTTGATAAGTTGTAACTTGTAACACATGAAACCCGTGGGCAAATATAAAAGCAATTGCAACATGTGAGATAAAAGGCAAAAGCATGAGGGAATATCATATCTTGGTGTTCACTAACCACAATTGTCTAATGGTTTTTTTTTTTTAATAAGAGAAAAAACAAAAGCATATTCCCTCATCTAGTTATAATTAGTGCAAAAAACTGCGACTCGCTTGGTTTTATACGAGTTATTCAAGAGATTTACTCAATCACTAATCATATTTCACACATTTAAAGATAGATCTACAAAGCCCAAGTATTATTTTGAAGCAAAATAATGTAGAAAATGAAAAATTCAAGCAATCGAACACTGTTGCAAACGAGATGGGTTTCATACCTTTTTCTTTTTTAGATATTGAACAAAAAAGAATTTTGAATAATATTGATTTTAGGCATAGCATTTCAATATGTCATTAGAAAAACCCATTAGGAAATTGAAAGCTAACTCATTTTTGGATAGAACATTTTAGATCTGATTGAATCGTGATGAGTACCTGACTTATTTCGTTTTCTACAGACGGTGCCAATTGTTGTTACCTGTTCACAACAATTATTTTTGACGACATACGAATCTCTATCTGCGTCTTAACCTGTCTCCACGAACTTTGCAAGAAAGAAAACTATTAGAGGGCACAAGGGCTTTCCCTTGCACGCACAATTCGATGCTTAAGTCAGACAGGATTTAGGAGGGTTTTTATAGGCAAATAGAGATTAGGGTTTAAAAATAATACCTGTGACTTATTTATCAAAGTCAGTTTGTGCGTAATTACCTTTAAGACCCACAACTTAAATGGTCTCTTAATGGATCTTTCATGATCTTCTTGAGTCCTCTTTCCACTTAGGCTCAGTTTATCTTTAGGCCCAATGATATTCAGTTTGACTCATAACAAGGTCTAAGGCCCAATAATTCTTAGTATGATTCTCATAAGTGCAAGTTAAGGAGATGGATGCAATAGGTCCTTAGAGCTGTTAAAGTATTTACTGCAGTGATATGAGACTTGTTCTGGTCAACAAGTCAATTTTACTAAATCCACCATCTTCTTCTCATGGAATGTTGTTGCTCAGACTTAGGAGGCGCTACAACAAATTCTAAATGTACAGGTTTCTCGTTGTCCAGAGAAGTATCTGGGTTTGCCGTGTGTTGTTGGATGCAATAGGTATCGTGCTTTCAGAGCCATTAAGGAAAGAGTGGCCACCAAGTTGGAAGGAAAAGGGATGAGATAGCTATCCAGGGGAGGGAAAGAAATATTTCTTAAGGCGATAGTGCAAGCGATATCCTCTTATGCTATGGGATGCTTCCTGTTGCCAAAGATGCTGTGCTTTGAGATTAATTAGTTAATGGCAAAGTATTGGTGGCAGAATAATTCAACACAACGGGGGATCCATTGGTTGAATTAGTCTGCGGTTTGCAAAAGAAAGAGTGAAGGGGGGCTGGGCTTCAGGGACATGTGGTTGTTTAACCAGGCCATGGTAGCAAAACTTGGATGGCGAGTGCTGGAAAACCAAGACTCCTTGTTGTATTCTATCCTGAAGTCAAAGTATTTTCCGCACACCTCCTTCTTACAAGCTAACTTGGGCTATTGACCCTTACTAATCCGGCAGAGTATGTGGTGCACCAAGCATATCCTCGATCAGGGGTGTTATTGGCGAATAGGCAATGGACAATCGGTGCGTGTTTGGAAGGATAACTAGCTCCCAAATGCTACATCCAGGAAACCATTGTCGAATGGGGTTATCAATCCAGATTTTACTATTGCAACACTGATTAATCCGGAGTCCAAAGACTGGGATTTGGATTTGGTAAGTAGCTTGTTTACTATTGATGATGTTCAACAGATTCTCGCTTTGCCACTGTCGCGAAATGATGTACGAGATGTATTGGCCTGGAAGTTCTCCCCAAATGGGAACCACTCAGTCAAAAGCGGGTATCACATGTTGGCTGATGCGGATCCACCTAACAATTCAATTGTTCCTGGTCCTATTTGGTCAAAGATCTGGAAGGTAAGAGCCCCAGCAAAGATGAGAGTTTTCCTCTGGAGAATGTTAAGGGGCTTCTTGTCAACCAATTCGATTTTAACTTGTCGAAGTACTCGAGACTCAAGCATTTGTCCACGCTGTGATAGGGAGTGTGAGACGCTTGAGCATGCCATTTTCCTGTGTCACCATGCAGTCTCAGTGTGGCAACATTATCCAAAATTTAATAATACTAGGGTATGCCCGCTCGTTGATGCGGGAGTGAGCATGCTTTGACAGGTTAAGCTTCAAAAGATGATCCAAAGATGAGAAAAGAGTATGATCAAAATATAAATTAGTAACTATGTAAGATCCCATTACAATTCTACTGTTTGGGTTGCAAGGAGGGTACAATATTAGCTAAATGAAATAATTTTGTAAGTGATTTTGTCTCATGATAACAAATATCAACAAAGATTAGGTCCATTCAGATATGGAGTCATTTTTCTGCAAAATGACAGGCAAAAAAAAAAGCTGACAACAGGACATACAAACACTATATCCATCAGTTCTATCAGTTGTTTTGCATTAAGGAAAAAAAATTCAAAAAGTAGACACGATAACAAACCAGACATGCAAAGGATATGGCATGTTTAGTTTTCATGAAAAGCTGATATCATTGCAAAGATAGCTCAATGATAATATCTGTAGTAAAAACTTTGGATATATGGGAGATTTTATCTTGATTATCAAATGCTTATCAGTCCTTGCCCCTGTAACAGTAAAGAAAAAAATATTGTTGGAATAGTTTAAATATTATTCACTTGTTTTCTTTTCATTCCTGGCAGATAAACAAAGAAGAAGCAATAACCGAGTATTAATTTTGAGAGATAGGGAAAAGGAAAGAACATGTTTATCTGAATTACTTTGATTAATTTTGACCTATAAAGCTTCGTTTTTGCTCGTGCAGCTGGAATTTTGTCTTTCCTTTGAACCTTTGCTGGCCCAGTTCTTGAATGCTGGGAATGAAAACGCAATGTACATAAAATGAATGTTTTGTCAAGTGTAGAGCATATGAATAGATAAACGAATGTTAGGAATGTTTCCAAACTTGATTCCCTTTTGTGTTAAAGGTGATTGAACAAAAAACATATCTAGAGGTGCATCAAGAATGAGATTTGGCATTCTTTGGACTTGACCACTACCAGTTGGTATTGGATTGAAGGGATTGTCAGCAACTATTTGAGTAGATGTAGTTTTTTTGGTCTCAAAAGTATTAGGGTGTGATAAATTTTTAAAATAAAAAGGAAACCAGAAAATCAAACAAAATCGATAATTAAGTATTTTCAGCCGATTACTTAACAAATCCTAAATTTCGATAAAAAATTTTAAAAAAATTATAACTGTAATATACCTCAGACAATCGATTCTAGTTTTCATGATCAGAACATCTGCAAGCAAAAAAATTAAAAAATAAATAGAAAAACAAAAATATGAAGAAATGGCAAAAGAAAAAAGCATTTTTCCAAAAAAAATTTCTCCCCAAACCAAAATAAGAAGACCCACATCGAAAACTTCTAGGATCAGTCCACTTGATTCAAAGGATTGTCTTGCAAGATTAACCTTGAAGAACTCTTTTAATTCTTTTACACAGTTAGGCAAGACTTGCTGATGCAGATCTTGTTCCTTGGCCTCTTAGTAATAGTTCTTTGGATGAGTTCTTCTGCTGCTTTTCCAAAGAGCATAAGATATGTTTCAATAGTGTGGTCAGGGACATTGATTGAAATTTTGCAACTGTATCATAAAAAAAGAAGGAAGAAGAAGAAATTAGAGTCAACAACAGAAGAAAATAAATAAATTGTTCCAGAGATAAACTAACTCTAAGTAGATAGAAATATAAGGTATTTGTCTTACATTGTTTGGGTTCTTGGTCAGCATGGTCAGCGTTAGGGCTGGTATATTTGTTGTCTGTTAATTTCAAACCTTTTGCATATGCCCAACAATTGTGAAACTAACCTTCAGATAGATCAATGGTGTGATTGTTGTTGTGCATGTGGAAAAAATGCCACGAATCAACCAATTAAAAATTTGAAATCTTATTATAACATAAATGAGATTGGATGAGTGAAGAAAAATGGCTACTAACTTTCAAAATAAAAATGTTGTTCAACCTTTGATGGTGAAACGTCTATCTTCAGGAGTTTAGCAATGGTCATTCTAGTTTTTAATATCATCTCTGCTAGTTGTCTTAATTGTTGTTGATCATTTATGTGATCAAGTACCAATGGTTGATGTGCATACCTGTAATTGAAGGAACAACAATAATTTAAAAAAAATTGGAATATAAACAGTTGGAAAGTAGGTAACATGTAAATTCAAAAATTGTGTACTCACACATCATCTTGTATTTTGAGATTTTGTTTATCGACAGGATCTGGACTGGTTTTTGTGATTCCTTCTGTTAGAGGTCCAAGGCCAATCAGCATTCCAATCACATGTAAAAATAATAAAGAAGTTGACAATGGTAAGGATAAAGACAATTGTAGAATAGTTATTTATGATGCAAATAATATAACAAAGTAATTAATGGCAAAATAACATGGATGGAGGACTTGTAAGACATAATTATTATCAACTTGCTTGTTAAGTGAGTCAAAACATTGAAATTCAAAATAAAACATAGGACTGTATTAGTTGGTTTTTCGACCTCTATTATTTTTGTATGGTGCAAAATTAATCATAGATATAACAGAATTTGGTTTTCCTAGAAAAAAAGTTAGTAATGTCACATACATATCCTTCTTTGACAAATTGCCTAAACATTGATTTGTCTTTTTTAGTTGTTCCTGTAGAGCATTTTCCTAAAAAACATGAAAAAGATCAGTGCAAAATATAATATAAAATGATTAAATAGAGCATTTTAAAACAATGCATTGAGGATTATTAGCTTACCTTGTCATGAACACCAGGAGATCAACAGATAAAATTTTTTTATCAGATGTTGATAGGATTGTATCCCAAATCCTGACAGCAAGAACTCTTATTTTGTCGATGGCTCTAATTCGCTTAACAGTTGATAACTCATAGTCAGTCCTAGCAGGTTAGAGAGGAAATGAACATAACATTTGTAAAAATGGGAGGTAAATAAAACAAATTTATTTATAAAGCCCCACAAAATTCAAAGACAATAAGTTAATCGTATATGGAAAAGCAATAAGTTGCAATAAGGGAAATGTAACCCCTCAAGGGAAGCAGATGGTATGGGTGTAAAAATACAATGTGAAGGAAAGAAAAAAGAATAAGCAAGCATCACAAAAGCATTAATAAGTTAGCACTATATGTTTGAGCCCCAATAGATGGCAAAACAAATTGGTATGCACAAGTGCAAACCAAATAGCAAAAGCACAAGTTTGCTTAAAAAAGGAAATCATCATTTTATTCATGAAATGTCAAGACAAAAGACATAGCAAGGATAAGTTGAATTTAAAAAAGTGAAAAAGAACAAAAAATAAAAAGTGAACTATAAAAGAGGAAATATGTGAAGCATAAATTACATGAAACATGAGTAAGAAAAAATTGTTTGAATAGAGAATATTTAATGGTACAGGGAAAAAAAAGAATAAGAAAAGTTAAATGAGCAACACAAAAAAAAAAAATAAGTGGTAAGGGGACAAAAAGATATCCCTAAATAAATTAAACTACGGGGATACAAAAGACAATAATGAGCCCACAAACATTGCAAACAAATGAAGATCATTGACTGGAACATAGTGAGAAAGGAAAAACAGTTTAATACCTTGAAGGTTGAATAAAGAAAGGAAGATAAGAAGTTTGTGTATATCAAGATATGATTACTGCATGGCAGAAGCAGGAAACAATAATAAAAGCAAGAGTGAGCACCAAAATGAATAAAGTATGATCAATGATGTGTAATGAAAAGCATAGATAATAAAGGATGATTTTAGCAATGCAAAAAAATGTAAATATGACAAAAGAAATATGTGCAGGAATCGAAACAGAGAACCTTTTGGTAGATCATCAAATATTTCAGTATAGACAATATTTTTTGTCAAACAATGTGGTTTAAAATTTGAATTGTCAATTAAGATTTTCAAACCAGTTCGTTTGGTAACCCTGGAGATTGCAACATATAATTGACCATGAGTGAAAACAGGTTTTGGCAAATATAGGCCGACACATTCAAGGGTTTGGCCTTGACTTTTATTAATAGTCATGGCATATGATAATCGAAGTGGAAATTGTTTTCTCTTTAAGACAAAAGGCAATTTTAGATCTTTGATGATAAAACAAATCCTAGGAATAAAAAATTTATCACCAATATGGCTTCCAGTTATGATTTTTGCTTCAATAACATTTGGAGCCAATTGTGTGATGATGAGTCGAGTACCATTACACAAGCCTGCTATTTGGTTGATATTTCTAAGTAACATGACAACACAGCCTATTTTCAAACAAAGGTGATGATTAGGTGCATTGACAAAATTCAAGGAATTCAAGAATTCAAGTGGGTATAAGATATCTTGATCTGTAAGTTCACCATCAATATTTGAGATTGAGTCAAATCTGAGATAAACTTTTTGCTCGCCTGGTATCAAGGAAAGCATCTCACTACTTATTAAATCAACAGTGTCATTAAAAGGTGTAACAATAGCATGCTCCCTAAGATATTGAGAATCAACAAATCTATTCTTTAGATCTCCATAAATAGCATCTATGATTGTCAAGATAGGAGTGCTTGTAGGAGGAAGCAGCAAATCAAATGGGATTTGAATCCACATTCCATTTTCATTAATATCAGGAGATTCAATGCCAACCTTACCATCACCGACATCTAAGATCCATTTTGCAAATTCCTCTGTTTGCCTTCTTGAATTAGGATCAAAGAACCCAGATCTTAATCTCATGTTAATGCTAAGAGTAAAAACATGACAATGTTTCCACAATGGAGATCTGCTAATGGATGCATTAATAATTTGACTCCGTGTACCACCTGTAATAACAGGTAATATTTGTCTGAAATCACCACCGAGCAATACAGTCTTTCCACCGAATGGTCGATCAGGTGCACCATTGACTCCAGATAGCATGATATCACGAAGGGTTCTTTCAAAAGCCTCAAAACAATGTCTGTGTACCATAGGAGCTTCATCCCAAACAATCAAGCTTGCAATGTTGATGAGTCGTCCAAGTTCCGTTCCACGCTTTATTTGGCAAGTTGATATTTCATCTACATTCAATGGAATCTTGAATCTTGAATGTGCTGTTCGACCTCCAGGTAACAACAAAGATGCAATTCCAGAAGACGCAACTGCTAGGACAATTTTTCTTGTGGATCGAATGGCTGAAATTATTGTCTTCCATAAAAATGTCTTGCCTGTTCCACCATGGCCATACACAAAGAACATTTTGCCCTCATCATTAGAAACAGACCTCAAAACAACATCATAGATTAATTTTTGATCATCATTCAACATCAAAACAGAAGATGCATGTTCATTTTCTAGTTCATTGATGTCATAATCCATTTCTTGTCTAACCAGTCTATCTTGAATTGCATGAATTGTTCTGATTGTTGGAAAAGGAAGAGCATAATTTGACAAAGATGAACCATTTTTGTTAAATAACTCTTCAAGAGAAAGCAAAATCTCATTTTTCAATTCCTGCTCTGATATATGGAAATGATTTCCGCCATAAGCACGATTCATGTTATATTCAATGTCTTCTCCCAAAAGCATCCAATGTTTTTCCCATAAAGCCATAGGGTTCTCTACCTCACAAAAAGAATAAGAGTCATACAAACAATTGTCTTAATTCAATACCAGTAGCACACAAAGATGTTTGTTCCAAAGCATGATCCCATTCCCTGTCATCTCCAAGCAAGCCAAAAGCACGGCATGCAGATTGAAATGAAGAATGAATAACACCATCAATTGTTCTAAGATCTTCAAAACTGTTGCACCTTTGATAACATTCAATAGCATCCTTAAAAAGTATAATTCACCTGCAGCAGGATGCACAAAATTGATTCGACCTATGGCTCTTCCTTTTTCTCTTTGCTTCCAAGCCTTTTCTTTTTGTGACCAAACCCACTGTGTTGGGAAATCAGTGTATGTTAAGTGTCGAGCATGTGGATATAGCTTATTTGCTTCCATCCACTCTGTGAACATTGTTTTGTCTAGCAAAGGTTGCCGCAAAACATTTGACAAATTTGAATCTTCAGGAAAGTGATGTAGTGTTGATTGGGAAGATGTACAGGTAGACGTATCACAGCAGGGTCCCTGTGGTGAACATCAAAGCCAAAAATTCTCCAGCAAGCTTCATGAGATGATATATATCGACAATCAAGAAATGTTTTGATCTCATCAATTTCATAAGAGTTTCTTTGCTCATCAGTTAAATCAGCAGTAAGTGTTTCTTCGATGACAGCCCTTGCTCTATCAGGCCCTTTGTTCACATACTTGAATAAATATTTAATTGATTTGGCTTTTGCACATACTTCAACGTTGATATGAGCTTGGTGCCTCACAAGTAAATCAACATTGTATGGAACAACAAATGTTGTATCAAGAGTGATTCCATTTTTGGTAACAATCATTCTATCACTTGTTGGAATTCTTCTTCTATATGTAACAATTCCATTCTCCCCAACAACAGTTTCAACTCATATGGCTTTGGAAAAAACTTTGAGCATTTCCATCTTTCATGCATGGCGATCGATTATTGAGAACACCACATGGACCATGGATCATGAAATTTGATACAGCCTCATATGCAACAGGATCAAGATTTTTATCAGGGATCTCGCAGAAATAATTCTATCTATCTCTTCAGGTGTTGTATGCTTATCATGGGGATGAAGCCACAAGAGGATATGAGTGTGTGGTAGGCCACGCTTTTGGAATTCAATGGTGTAAACAACTACAAAAAATTAAAGAAGAATGGGATAGGAAAATTAAAGACAAATTGCAAAATAATAATAATAATAATAATAATAATAATAAAATAATAATAATAATAATAATAATAATAAAAGCTATAAGAACAAAGGAGATAAGCATAACAATGACCTGCCATTGTTTGCCCAAAATGTTTGTTCTTTATCAAGTCATCCATGAGACATTTGAGCCTGAGTTTGAATAGTCTTGCTAGAATATCTGGTCTATCTTCAATCCTCTGACCAGGAATCATAGATAGGGCTTGATTGATTTCTATCCACTTTGGGTTACAGGTGAAAGTAATAAAGAGGTCTGGTTGGCCAAATTGCCTGCATATAGCCATAGCATCCTGATAATTTTGGAAGTGGAATCGAGGGCTAGATACAAAGCTTGATGGCAAGATTATACGCTTGCCTATAGCATGGCTATCACATCACCTCTAGTGACAGCATCTCTAACACCTTGGTAAATTTCAGATCTCAATTGTGATTGATTCTCGAATCCATTGTAATCTCATTCGTTCAATACAAAGGAATGCATCAACGACAAACTGCTGAAATAGTCTCCCTCCCCTGAGAAGTGTATGGCCAGTGGAAGGTCGTTGTTGGATGAAATAACATAGTACTCCATCATTGTAAGAGCTTTTCGTTCTTTATTGCTCCTAGAACCTGTATCTCTATATTTGATACCCAATTGAAAACCATTTTCACCAAAAGGGAATAGAATTGGGTACTGCATGGACATAAAGCAGGATGGAGCTCGCTAATACGCTTTAAGCCATCAGACCTATGTTCCACAACTATATCACGATCATCTTGGGGTCCTTCATCTTCACCCACAACCAAACCAGCTACTTCCATACTTGATGGCAAATCATATTGCTGGTCGATTCTATTCTACTACTCCCCAATCAAAAACCGAAGTCGTATTGAAGCATAATTATCATGAGCAAAACGATCTCTGGCCATTCTAAAAAGCTTGACGATTGCATTAACTTGGTCAAACATATGCATCAAACCCTCAACAATGTGAGAATCAATCACATCAGTAGAATTAAAGGCTTGAAAAGGTCTAATTCGATTTGCCACTTCATTTTGGGTATCACAAATGTACAATTGTGCAAACTTGGGTTCTTGACGAATAGGTGGCAACAAAAAGCCCATTCGATGGTGTACTTGACCTCCAATCTTAAACACATAAGGAGCAGAGCCTGTATTCACATGATTATCAACCTTGCCACAAATGGATGTAAACTGGAACATTGAATTGTATGCTCTGATATTGTCCCTAAAAGTTTTTGCTCTTTCTCCTCCCTTGTAATCTAATAGGCAGTCAAGAAAAGGTGGTGTGATCCTAGTGGAAGGTAATGCAATGGTGCCTTCTTTACAACATAATCCAAAGATAGGAGGATTTCGACCACTTGACTTATTGATTCTTTCCTCATGCCACATTTTGGCACCACAATGACGGCATTCATAATCTAATCCACCCAAATCAAGAGGTTTGAAATACTTTCCTACAAAGAGAAACATGAATGCAACAATCTTTTTTTCAAAACAATAAATGAATTAGAAATGTCTAAGAATATCAAATTGCAAAACATAAAAAGAAAAAAGTAGGGAAGCAGAATTGAGTTAGTGAATAAAGCATCTTACGATTGGGAGGACAAACAGTTTGTCTTGTAAGCAGCAACACATCTGAATCAGCAAGAAGGAATATGTGATAAGAATGGCACAAAGTGAGCAAAAAGAATGGGACAAAATAAGAGCACAAGAAAGAATGGACTGTAAAAATGAATAGGGAAAAAAAGAAAAGAATTACCAGTATCAGTATTTATCGATGCAACAGAAGGAAGTGTCTCCATTTGATGCATAGATAAGGCAGATATGTCAAGTTCTTTAGTCGATCTATTACTATGAAATTGTGTGTTTGAACTACCAGCTCTTGTATAACGCATAGAAGAGTTTGCATTTGGAAATGAAGAAGATGAATCATTTGTCCTAACAGCATAGATATCAGTTGAAGATGAAACTGTTTCTAGATTGCCATCCATATTCACAGTTGAACACAAATTAATTGATCGAATAAGCTTGCAACGTTTTGGCTGTACAGGTTCTGGTTGTTGACGATGATGGTCAAAATTTTGGCTCAATGTTGTTCTAACATCCATAGAACACTAAGATTCCCTACGTCTAGTTCTTTGAGATCGAAGATATTGACTTCGATTTGATCTATTTGATCTAGTCAACCCTTCATTTAATCTATCCAAATCAATAGGCTTAGAAGGATCATCTGTAAATGAAAGAGCCAACAACAACAAATATTTTCATAGGGAATCAAAAGACAGAAAATGTAGACTATAATAACCAAGAGGAACAAAACCAAAAAAGCAATGCAGATAATGTTAATCTTACAATTGATAGGTTGAATGATAGGTTCAATTGATGGTAAAGAAGGTATAGTTGAAAAAAAAATGCATCAAATAAAATGCAATAACAAAGAGATTTGAAAAGGAAGAAACAGGAAAAGAAAACATAAATACATAAGAACGAAAAATCTGAGGGAAAATTACAGAATGAAAAAAGAGAAAACTAATTACCAACTATAGTGCTGGCTAGAACAACTGCTGAATCACCATTTGCTCCATGAAAATGACATTGCATTCTTTGGGAAGTTGAGCCAACATCATTTACAGAACAACCATTCAAATCGACAATATCTTTATGGTCCCTATGTCTAGCCCTTTGGCATCTAAGTTGTTGGCTTTGTTTTAACCTATTGCTTCTACTTCTCTCCTGGTCAACCATCTGATTATAATTAAGCAACACATGGGATAAGAGAACTAAAGATCATTGTACATAAAAAGTGAAGGAAGTAAAGGTTGATGGAAGAACAAAAGATCACATCAGAAAAAAGAGCAGGCTGGCAAAGGCCAGAGAATGGGATACGAAATATTAGAAAAACTCAAATATGAAGGGAAAAAAAACAGGAATAAATATCAAATGCAAGCGGAAGATTAAAGCAGCAACACAAATTTGATTTTCTTATTAATAACAAAGGAAATGGTTACCAAAGAAGAGCAAACAAACACAATAGAAACAGGAACATGAAGCAAAAAATGAATGACAATTGGGAATTATGTTTACTTAAAGAGGTAGAAAAAAGCTTAATATTTGGCATTCTAAAAACAAACAAAAAAAAGAGCAAATTGTAACCTATAAAACCAACAAAGAACAATCACAAGCAAAACAAAAGAATGTAGCGAAAGGAATGCCAAAACCCATCACAGAGAAAAGCGAGAAAGGAACAAAATAACATGAACAATAGGCAACAGGCAGAGAAAATAGTAATTAATTTTAGTAAGAATCATCAAAACTCATTTTCCACCTAGCATGCAAATGCCAAAAGTTAACTTAATCCTGAAACACAAAAGGAATTACACAATCATCAACAAAGCTAAGATAATGAAAAAAAATGCAATAAAATGCTATGTGAATAATAGCTTACTATAAACAACAGATTTTTTTTGTTGGAGCATGTAAAAAAAAAAGGAACAGTCAAGATAACAATGATTTATTTACTGAGAAGCAATGGCAAAACAATGTAGCAGCAAAAAAAGTCAAAATAAAAACCAAGTAAAACAAAAAGGACCAGAAATATAAGAATAGTATACACAAGGCAACCAGTGGATAGCGTGAGGGGGGGGGGGGGGGGGGGGCGCCTAGGAGGGGAAATGGAAGAAGAAATTCAAAGAGAGAGCAAGCAAAAAAGAAAAAGAACGCACATAAGATAATCCATTATATGCAAGACAGATTGCAAACCCTTGAATCAGTAACAAACATAGCCATTTAGCAAATAACCAAAGTCTATATTAATATGATAAACTTGAACCAAACAATGTAAAAAACATAGACCCAAAATCACATTTCACGTAGCAAAAAAGAAAAAGAAAAAACATTAGTCACACAGGACAATAAATCTCAGTCTACTTATAAAAATTTTGATTTACACTAATTGAATTTTACAATGTAAAAAAATGTTCTTTTTTTAAAAGGAAAAATGGTTTTTTTCAGGGTTCAAGAAAGAAGAAAATATACTCAAATTAATTTTAATCCTATGGATGCTCAAGTGATGTTTTTATTTTTATATTATTAATTTATTGTATATTTATTCAGACAACTAAAAAAAATATTTTAGTTTCGGGTTTTAGACTTTCAAATATGATTTATTATTCAATAAAATATTATTTTATGTCTAGTATAATAATTCTAATAAATATTTATATTTAGAAAGTTTAAACAAAATTAGTGAGTGAAATCTTATAAAATATGCAAGTAATAATATAGACAGGAACATGTACATACAAAAATAAAAAGTAAAATGAGGTATATAACATTTCAATATACACCGACTATAAATTCAAACAAAACTCAAATAAATCAATATTAATATGATAATTAACTTGAGCAATCAAGATATATGTATGATATAGAAAAACCAAAAAATATGTTATAGGAAAAAAGAAAATATAATAATTTAAAATTGATAGTCATTCATTGTCATTTTTTACCTTATGAAATATACAAAATTTTAATATACAACCTGATATTTCTGTATTATTGTATAAGTTATATTAAAAAAAAGGGAAAACCAAAGAATAAAAAAAATCATACTTTTTAACAATCATAATGGGAAATTAAAAGAAAAATAATTTAATAAAATTCACATATCTAGCAAGTGTATGCAACTTCAACCTTTTTGTATCGAGCACTGGCCTAAGAAAAGACAAATGTGCACTTTGCCGATCATTTTCTTGTACAACCTTTCAGAGAGAAAAAAAAAAGAAAATTTGTGAGCCTAGTAGAAAATCTTTTTTTTTCTCATCCTTTTTCCCTTATCTCGAACGTCCTATAATTTGAGATAATGAAGATGAGGAAGAGAGAAGACAAGTTTGAGCTTGAGTTTTGACTTTTCAAAGGTCATAAAAAAATACCAAAAAAATATCAACAATAGCCAAAGCCACCAACAATACCCACAGCCAATGAAAGACGAACACCCACAAGTTCCCTGTCAAAGTTTTAAATAACTAAATAATATTAACCACCGAGAAAAAGCAAAAAAAAAAACAATATTCACAACCGTTGCAATTCTTAAACAATCTGTTGATTTTCATAACCATACTTGATCATTTGGGGGAAAAAAAACCTTACTCATGGTGTATAAGATAATTGAGGCCTATTTGAAAGATATTTATCGTTTTATTTTAACAATATTTATAAACAAAAATAATTCATATGAAGAAGCAAAGATTAAATTTTTTCAACATCAACAAAACTATTCTATAGGGGGAAGAAACGCACCTTGCATACGCTGGAGACGACAGGCAGCGCGAGCAAGCTAGCAAAGCTAGCGGACAAAGTCAGCCCTTACCAGTACTAACAGGAACTGCTAAGGAGTGAAAAAAAGAAACGCGAGACAGAAAGAAACAGAAGAAAACAGATGGAAAACAGTCAAAAACCCAAAGAATAGGCAGACAAAGAGCAAGGAACAGACCAAATAAACAGCAACAAAAACTGGGCGCAAGAGAGTGTGGCAACAGAAAAACAATCGAGTAAATTTCAGTCATCATGCGGCAAAAGGCCAGAAAAAAATGGCGGCAAGAAATACATCGATGCAAGAGAAATGAAGCAAGGATCAAAAGTACACCAACTCAGCACTCAAGTCAGAAACAAATAGAAGCTTCCCTAAATTGAGAGGCCCACAATCAAACAAATGAGAAAAAAAGTCCGGATAAAAATCACAAAATGACAGCTTTGGTAATCAAAACCAGTTTGATTTACAAAGCAAACCAAGAGCAAAGGCCAAAGAAATAAAGGGTAAAAAGAACATTAAACTACAAACATGAGGGGTCCACAAAAAAATAAATGTTGATGAGCAAAAATAAATGCTGCTAAAACGGACAGTGAAAAGAAAGAAATAATGACATCGTGGAAGGAAGAAATAGCGAGAGGAATAAAGGAAAAGATCTCAAAACAAAAATAGGCAGGAACAGGAAAATAGCCATGTGGCGAAGAAAGAAGCGGAGATAAGCATCAGAATGTAAAAAGAAAAGCGTAAACTTGCATCAACAGGTAAAAGAAACACACGTGGCAGCAAAAGAAGAGATGAACGCATTTGTTGAAGAGACAAATAACGTGGCCCAATCAAGATCCAAGCTTGGATCCAAATTTTATTGTATAGATAGATGTCGGGTTTGATGAAGGAAGCTGGGTTAGGTGCTTATATGACATCACTCGGGGACTCGGCTTTACAACTCTTTACTTTCATTGCTTGGATGGTATGGAATGATCGTAATGTGGCTGTCTTTGATCCACCAAGTAGGCCGGCTCAACAATCCTGTCTACAAATCCATCACTATATTACTGAGTATAACTCTGCGATGGCTAGTTCAATGGATAATAGATTAAGGAAGTCTGTTGATCACTGGGTGGCCCCGCATCCAGACTTTTGTAAAGTAAATTTTGATGCCGCCACTGATCAATTAGAACATTGTGGGGGATTGGAGGTGGTGATGAGAAATCATGTCGGGGAATGTTTGGGAGCAGCGGCGGTACAGGTGTGTTGGAAATCTAATAATACTCTTATTCTGGAATGATTTGCGACAATTTGGGCTCTGCAGCTGGCGCATGAAATGGGGTTTCGGTCCATAAACTTAGAAGGGGATGCTCTTTCTGTGATTCAAAGACTGCAACAAGACCGAGAGGATTTGACTCCTGTAGGCTTCTTACTTGATGAAGCCAAGTCTCTATCTTTGGCGTTCGATGTGTGTGTGTTTCAACATACTAGGAGGGATGGTAACAGGGTGGCTAATAAATTAGCTAAGTATGGGTTGCGTTGTCCAGAAGCTAGGATATGGGTTGAGGACAATCCTTGTATCATAAATAATGAGTTAGTTGTCAATGCCCTGGACATCCAGATTTAAGTAAAATGCCTTTGATTTAAAAAAAAAAAAAATTGATATAAAATCTTATCAACCAGCAGTTAAACTCTCAAAAGAATATCATAACCACTGTTATACAAAAACTAATTTACTAATTTTTTTTCGTTTAGTTAATAGATATAATGGCATTTGCTTTCGTTTCCGTTCACTGAATTGTTTTCCTTTTTTAAAAGTGTTCATTGGGTGCATTAAAAAATGGAAAACTGTTTACAAGTGGATTCCTTCTAACGGTGGCCTCGACTATTTGGAGGTTTTCTCTTCAATCATTGCTTCTCCACTTATAATTACATGAACTTTTAAACTCTGATATTGTTTTTATTGATTTCTTTTTTTTTTTTAATTTTCTTAAGGCGCAAAGATGTTTAGTTAAAATTATGCAGTGAGTTTGAAATCCAAAAAATTGACAGTAACTTCATATATTTTTTTTTGTATTTGCAACCGCGATCAAAATTATAACCGCAATAAAAAAGTTAATTATTTAAGAGCTTTTGAGTTCTCACCAAAACGATTTTTGAATTTTAAAACTTTCAATTTTTATTAGTGGAATTGTAAAAATTAATTGATTCAATTAAAGTACTTGTTTTATTATTTTTTCTCTATATAATTATAAAGTTGGGAATAGATAGGATCATTTTTATCTAGAACTTAACCGGTGTTTTATAGTGATCTTAGAAGCCATGAGAGGTTAATTCTCATGTCTATGCATGTGGAAGATTATTATGCCTTTTCTCTCTTAGATGACAAGACCATGATTATTTAGTTTTTCATACTATTCTCCACTTCTATTGGCTTTTGTAAGTGGAATAGGCTAAATGTTGGCAATTCAAGCAACTTTGATTAATTCTACTTTAGAAGGACAGCAACTAGGATAATCTCACATAGTGCAAAGTTGATCCCCATTTATAGAGATTTATTTATCACAGATAGCAAAGAGTTTTATGATTGTTGATATTTTTTCATGATTGTTTGTTTTCATTTATTTATTTGTTGAGATCAGATAGGTTTTTACTTGGTATTACATATCCTTTATTTTCATTTTTCTTTTTAAATATTAATGTAATGTATATATTTTGATACTTTATTCAATTTTATTGAACTGCCTTTTTAAAGATTAAAACAAATAAAAGAAATCTGAGCATCCAACGAGTTGTAATCTAATATATCTATAGAGGAAAGATACACTCACATCAATGTAAAACTATTTTAGTTTCATATATTTTTAATTTTTTATACAATTTATATATTTTTAAGTTTATTGTTGAATTTTATGTTCTATTCACGTAGGTCATGAACATCAAATTTCAAGTTAATCGAATATATCTAACTATTTGTTATATGATAATAAAATTTCAACTTTTAATATATATTAGAAAAATATTATTCTCGATTGAAATGATAGAAATATTGGATTAAATAAAAAATTTCTGTGCATGATAAATACGAATAGATTGTTAAATCTAACAATTAGTTTTGCAAAAAAACATTAATCCTACATTAAATATAAAAAGTGTGTCAAATAATTTGTTTTACATTGATGTAAGCAAATTTCTCCGCATATGTATGTATGTATATATGTATGTATGCATGTATGTATGTATGTATGTATGTATGTATGTGCATGTAGACACCCCATTTTGTCTTGACTTTTGTAGGTTGAATCATAGGTCAGGTTTAGATTATAAGTTTTATTTCTGATTGTGTAAATTATTTTAAGTTATTAGGTTAATTTGATTAATTAGTTAGTTTGATTAATTAAGTCATTATAAACTAATTTGATAAGTTGGATTATTTTAATTAATGAGTTAGATTATAAGGATTAATTAAAATTATTATGCTAGTTACAAGGACGTAACTAGGTACTAAAAGTGGAGTCATTTGACCCCACTGAAATTTGAATGCCTTTATCACTATATCACCCTACTAGTGACATTTGTCAATGTGACCCATTATCATCGTATATCTTCTTTCTTGCATGGCATACCTCTCTCTTAAGATTCAAGAAGCTTGTGAAGATAATATGTGAGAAACTTTCCAAATCTGTCGCAGAGGTCCTAAACTCTCTCATTTGTTCTATGCAAATGATCTTATCCTTATAGGTAAGGCTATTGAAAGAATATGCAATCCATGCTTTAGACACTTGAAGAATTTTGTTCGAAATCTGGATAGAAGGTTAATACCTCTAAAACAGTCCTTTACTTCTCAAAGAATGTGGAGGAAGAAAAGAAGAAGCGCTAAGCCAACTTGTTGGAATTCAATTTGCGGAAGAACTTGAGAACTATCTTGGTTTCTCTATCTCAAAGAAATGGAACAGTACCAATTTCCACTTCATTGTTGGTAAAGTTAAACACAAATTGGCGGGATGGAAATCAAAAACCCTCTCTCTTGCAAGAAGAACAGTGCTTATAAAATCTGTGTTAAATGCTATTCTCAGCTATTACATGCAAGTGACTAATCTTCATACGGGTTCCACTAAGGTGATAATTCACCGTGATGTAAAGTTTGCTAACATATTACTTGATAAGAATTTCATGGCTATAGTTTCAGATTTTTGTCTTTTAAAGACTGGTCCAGATATCACTACAAGAAAATTGATTTTCAGCGATGGAAATTTAGCTACGGAATTTTTCTGTCGCTGAAAAGTGATATTAGCGACGGATTAGCGATGGAATTTAAATCGAAATTAGCGACGGATTAGCGATAGAAATTCGTAGGTAATTGGCGACGGAATATTTTCCGTCGCTAATTCTGTCGCTAATTATGGCAGGAGATACTGTTCAATTGCGCCAAAATATTCCGACGGAATTAGCAACAGAATTTTCTGTCGCTAAACCCAAAACATGTATAGACATTAGCGACGGAATTTTTTCGTTGCTAATTCCGTAGCTAAGGACCTTTAGCGACGGAATTAGCGACGGAAAAATTCCATCGCCAATTTCCCTTCATATTGCCAAAGGAAAAACTGAATAAAATTTAGCGATGGAATTTTTCCGTCGCTAATTCCGTCGTTAAATGTCATTAGCTACGGAATTAGCGACGAAAAAATTTGGTCGCTAATTTTATGCACTTATTTTTCGACTATGTACGTGAAAAATAGAAAGAAAGATTAGCGACGGACATTTTCCGTCGCTAATTCCGTAGCTAAAGGTCATTAGCTACGGAATTTGCGACGGAAAATTCCGTCGCTAATTTCTTTACTTATTTTCTCAGATAATATGGAAAGAAATTAGCGACGAAATTTTTCCGTCGCTAATTTCGTAGCTAAAGGTCATTAGCTACGGAATTAGCGACGGAAAATTCCGTCACTAATTTCTTTACTCATTCTCTCAGGTATAATGGAGGCAAATTAGCGACGGAAAAATTTCGTCGCTAATTTCTTTCCATATCATCTTAGAAAATAAGTAAAGAAATTAGCGACGGAATTTTTCCGTCGCAAATTCCGTAGCTAATGACCTTTAGCTACGGAAAAATTCCGTCGCTAATTTCCCTCCATAATGCCTGAGAAATTGAGTAAAGAAATTAGCGACGGAATTTTTCCGTCGCTAATTCCGTAGCTAATGACCTTTAGCTGCGGAATTAGTGACGGAAAAATTCCGTAGCTAATTTCCCTCCATATTATCTGAAAAAATAAGTAAATAAATTAGCGACGGAATTTTTCTGTCGCAAATTCCTTAGCTAATGACCTTTAGCTACGAAATTAGCGACGGAAAAAATCCGTCGCTGATACCTTAAATCAAAAAAATAAAAATAAATAAATTTCCTTCATTAAGCATCAGCGACGGATTTTTTCCGTCGCTAATTCCGTCGCTAAAAAGCAACAGCGACGGAATTAGTTACGGAAAAAATCCGTCGCTGATGCCTTAAATCGAAAAAAATAAATAAATAAATAAATAAATTTCTTCATTAAGCATCAACGACGGATTTTTTCCGTCGCTAATTCCGTTGCTAAAAAGCAACAGCAACGGAATTAGCTACGGAAAAAATCCGTCACTGATGCCTTAAATTCAAAAAAAATAAAAAAAAAATTTGAATTTTTCCCGCCTGAGTTGTAGCGGGAAATATTTTGACATAGCATTAGTGACGAAATTTCCGTCGCTAATCCGTCGGTAATTCTGTCGGTAATTCCTCTGTATGCGCGCCAAAGACTATATATATTCTCATATTCTCTGTTTTCTCTCCTCTTTAGTCCTCTCTATCTTCTTTTTTGTCCATCTTCTCGTTTTTTTCTTAGTTTTTCTTCTTTATCCCTCTTTCCTTTTTATTTTTTTTTCCTTTTTTTGTAAATTTACTCTATTTTTCTTTTATATTTATGTTGTCAATTTTTTTATATGATAAACTTTAATACTTATATTTTTGTTTTTTACTTACAGATGATGATGATGATACGGTGAGGTGCTGGTGGTAGTGGTGATAATGATGTTGAAGATAATGTATTTTTGTTTTTTTTAGTTAATTTATTTTAAGATAATGTTTATGGATTTAAGTATAAATATTAGGTTTATTTTAAATGTTTCTCTTTCTCTTTCTCTTTCTCTCTCTCTCTCTCTCTCTCTCTCTCTCTCTCTCTCTCTCTCTATAAATATAAATATAAATATAAATATAAATATACATAATTAATTTCAGAACTTTTTTTTTTGACAAAATTCATAGAAATTAGCAACAAAATTTGTTAAATAAGTGAAAAAATTCATCAAATTAGCGACGGAATTCATAACATTAGCGACGGAATTTTCGTCACTGATGCTCTTTAGTGACAGAATATTTATTGAATTAACAAAAATAACAAACTATCAGCGACGAAATTAGCGACGGAAATTTCGTCGCTGATGTCTTTTAGCGACGGATTTTTTTATAAAATAAAATAATAATAAAACTATCAGCGACGGAAATTTCCGTCGCTGATGCCTTTTAGCGACGAATTTTCATGTAAATTAAAAGACGAAATTATGTTTTTAGCGACGGAATTTTTCGTCACTAATGACATAAAATCCGTCGCTGATGTAAAAAAATTTCGTTGCTAATTAGCGATGGAATTACCGACGGAAATAAAGTTTTAGCGACGGAGTGAGCATCAGCGATATCGATTTTTCCAACAGAAAAATTTTCATCGATAATCCGTAGGTAATCCGTCGCTGAAGACCATCAGCGACGGAATTTAACTATCAGCGACAGAATTTTCCGTCGCTAATTCCGTCGCTGAAAGTTCATTTTTTTGTAGTGTATTGATCAATCGCATGTGAGTACAGTAGTGAAAGGAAGCATTGGATATCTTGATCTGGAGTACTTGAGAAGGCATCAACTAATAGAGAAATCAGATGTCTACTCATTTGGGGTTGTTTTGCTTGAAGTCCTTTGTAGAAGGCCTGTTATCGAT
This sequence comes from Heritiera littoralis, assembly GCA_031772115.1. Taxonomy (NCBI): domain Eukaryota; kingdom Viridiplantae; phylum Streptophyta; class Magnoliopsida; order Malvales; family Malvaceae; genus Heritiera; species Heritiera littoralis. Next base: position 384,299 of record JAPDPK010000134.1, on the reverse strand, counting down.
CCATCACTCTCGAGAGAAAAGGTGAATTTGATTGACTGGGCATTGAAGTCTCAAAGGAATGGAACATTGGAGGAAATTGTAGATCCTAGTCTTGTTGATAAAATAAAACCAGAATGTTTAAGGAAGTTTTGGGAGATATCTCAAAAATGTTTGGCGGAACATGGCATTTATCGACCTTTAATGGGAGATGTCCTATGGAAGTTGGAGTCTGCACTTCAACTCCAAGGGAATGAAGAAAACCCAATCACAATGGCGAGCTATCTTTTGAAATCAGCCATGTCAACCCTTTTGAAACAAGCCCAGAATTCAACAGAGCCAGTAATATAGGCGACCTTGCTGATATATCAATAAGCACAATTTTTGCTCAAATAGTGAGACAAGAAATGAGGTAAATGTGCATTACGTACTTCACCTAAGTTTCTCTCTAATATAGGAAAGCCCAAATTAAGAAGGCCTATCATGAAGTCAGTAGGATAGCCACATGGCACACTCTTATTAGGCCATGTGGCTACATCGGTGGGAGACACCCTCCCGCTCACAGGAGGGAACCTTTCGCAAGGTGGGAGAGAGCCTCCCGCCTAATCACAGATAACCTCCCACCTCCGACAAAGAAGCCTTTCGCATGGTCATTGTAGCCTGTCGAATTTTGGAGAAGGCTTGTGGCGGGAATCCTCTCTCTTTTGGGAACAATAGGCATTGAAGTTTTTGGGACATATAGGGAACAAACTCTCCAGAAGCACAAAAAGATAATATTGCCTTCTGGTAATTATTGCTAAAGTAATGGTAATTCATTTGCCTATAAATAGGTCACGGGTATCATTTTATTCTTTAATTTTGACTACTTCTTGTGATTACGTATAGTTCTTCTAAGAGTACTTGGTTGACTTAAGCATCGGAGTGTCTACGCATAGAACCACCTCCTGCGTCTTTCTGACTTCTTTGTTCTTGCAAAATCATCCAGTGTCACGTGTGTAGAAGAATCAAGTTACTTACGTCAGCAATTTTTCATTGTTGTTTTGTGCAACAACACTCTCATTTATGCACTTCACCATGCAAGAAGAATCTCAATTATCTTTGTTCAAGAATCAAGACGGCAAATTCTTTAAAAACTTGTAGCTAGATTTGATATGTGTGCAATAGGCATCTAGTTTTTTGCTTCTATTCTTAAATGTTATGTCAAATTTAGGCATTTGGTTTTTCCACATGCTTTAAAATTTTGTCACAACTTCCTATTCTTAATTCTCGGGGTTAATGAGATATACTATTAACTACTATAATCAATGTTTTGTGAGCATTAAATATATACTTGGAATTAGAAGCATAGTAGAATAGAGTCAAGTTGGTACAGTGACAAAATTCAAACTCAAATTCAATACAAAATTCGAGATTTGAAATTTTACTGGAAATTGATTGAATTTTACTTTTTTAACTCAAATGTGATTTGAAATTTCATGGTCCAATATTGAAAATAGAAGTTATGTTTGTAAGATAAAAGTTATTACTTTTTAATACATAAAATAAAAAAAAAAAAGAAATAAAATTGATAACAATTAAAGTTTGGTATAGCAATTGTTACCATTATTAAGAAGGATTGCTTAAGGTTCGAATGCTTCAAATTTCCTTTTTCCTTTATATATATATGAATTAATAAATCATAAAAAATTTATTATTTAAAAAAGATATTTTTAATACTTTTTTAATAATAGAAATATTACCAAGGAAAACGAAAGACCTTCGGAATATAAATTTTCTGCAATCAAAAAAGCAAAACAACAAAAAAAATGAATTAAAGTAATAAATAATAAAATCAAATGTTCGTCTGCATTAACAATTGAACTTTTACTATGCTCATCAACAATTGTGAAAACTCCATCACTCCAATTATTTGGCGGTAACGTGGACAAACCGGAAGCTGCCAACGTTACATTAGCGTTGGGACCCACAACCGTTTCAGGATACACCGTTACAACCTTACATTCGTTGGCTTCAACTATCACTTTATCCTTCGTCACACCGTTGATGTAAATATCAGCGATCCTTGTGTCAATGGGCTTGGCCTGATTGCCATCTCAGTGAAATAAAATACAAAGTAAGCTGATTGTGGGGTTGATTGAGAGTGAAAATAAACGGTCATGATGATAGGGGAGGAGGTGTTGAATGACGTGGTGGAGCAGCTTACACTAAAGCAGGAGGGTCATTTTCTAATCGGGGGTTAAAATCTGGTACGGTAGGGACTGGGTTATAATTTGGTGGGGTGGGTCCAGCTGCCGTATTCTGCTCTGCTTTTCGCTGATAAAATACTAGTGTACCTGTATGCAAAATTAGGATTATTTTGTTTCTTTGTGCAAATTTATGACAAGAAGGCAGAATTGTATAAAATGTCAGCTTGAAAATTTTAAGCCACTCAGTTAGGTATTTTATTTTATTTTCTTTTGTAAAAATTGTTTCTTATTTTCTAACGAAAGATTTTTTTTATTTAAAGGAAAGAAATATGTAAGTATTGATATTAGAATTATTTCAAACTCGTAAAATTTTTTTATAGTATAAAAATGAATATAATTATTTGAATAAATGTTTATGATCGTTATAACCGTATTTCAATTTTTATTTTTTTACCATGATCATTTCTACTATGCTATATTGTAAAATATTTGGAGAATTATATGCTGTAAAAGCTCCAATTTGTGCAAATTTGACATACCTAACCTTAACACAGCAAAGTTGGTCTTTTTGACTAGGGGTTCATTTGGTTGCCTGGTGGGCACTAGTGTGGCCCGATTGAAGCAAAAAATGACAAAATGCAAGAAGATAAAATTACCCTCCTATCCTTGCTTGAATATTTCTTTTTATTATTTTATTTAAAAAGATATATCTTTAAACGTTTTTTCATTATTTTCAATAAGCATCTTTTTATTATATTTAATATCATCGGAGCCAATCTCACCGCTCATCCAAACTAGCCCTAAAAAATATGCAATATCACTATGCATTTGTGCGTACAAGTTTGGGAACATATTGAGCCCTAATGGCACAATCTCTAAGGAAGAAATGAAGGGCACCCCCCCCCCCCCCATCCCTTGTTTGCTTTAAACACACATTAACAGTACTTGAACCATGGGTTGCATACATGACCTCCTGGTACACCGGGATTATGGTCGACGATGTCGTGTTGACTGTTGACCATTTTTTGCTATTGATTGAAAGATTGAAGGTTGGAGGATGATCAAGACCATCATAGTTACCATGGAAGAAGCCAGCCCCGAATAAGGTACCTTAAGACGTTAGGGTCTGTTGGCAAAGTGTAGCAATTTTGGTCACTTGAATAAGGAAAATATCGAAGGGTAGACATTTATACAAGGGTTTGGAGCACCAAAAGACACTTTTTTATCCCAACTTTAGTGAAATCTTGGTCTGTGCTCCATGGAAGCCCATTGATCCTGTTGTATATATTACCAAAGAAACATGTTTTATAATCATTTAGATTGCATTTGTGTTAAATAAAATGGTTTTGGAAGTATAAAATTGAGTTTAGAATGAAGGAAATACTAGTTAGTCGACTGCCCTATGTATTGAAGCGTTCTGGAAATAGTTTTGGCATGAGAAGTCGACTTCCATATAAGGCAGCCGATTGCCCTAAAAGGGCAACTAACTGCCCCAAGTAAAATTAGCTTCTGTTTTGAAAATACACTAGGGAAGTCGATTTCCCTTTTGGAGCATTCGATTTCCCATAAGTAAAATGGCTTTTGTTTTGAAAATACTCCCCTTCTTGGGCATTCGACTTTTCATTTTGGAAATTCAAAAAATGTTCTCGTTGGACATGTTTCTTCATTGCAAAAGTCATGGTTCTTCATTCAAATGATGTCTAATAATGAAAGACTGTTTCTAACATTGTTTTGAGTCTATAAATACTTCCACTTTCATGGAATTTAACATAATCTTTACATTCATTCACTTTAAAATCAGATTCTCTTCTTACACTCGATATTTCTCTGGTTTGGTTCAAGTGAGTTCAAAAGAAAAACTTAAAGTGCAATTGATTTTCTCTTAGAGTAGGCATTGTATCCTAAGAACAACGTTTCCAAAATCACTTGCATCAATGTGAGAAAAATATTGTTCTTAAGATAGCCTCCTGGAAGTGCCCTGTCTACCAAAATTTCTTCTTCAACTTGTTTGTAGCAGTACACCATTCACACTGAGGAGATTTTCATACAATAGATACTTGTTGCAACTTCATTGCCACAATCAATGTTTACCCATCCAGTTGTTAACTCTGAAATAAAGAATAAGACTAGAATATCAAAGTACATTTATATATTTTAGAATGAGAGGTAATTGAATTCTCTTATATAAGCTTTGGCAAGAAATAAAAGCTTCACTTCATGAATATATAAATGGTATCTCCCACCTTCTAATCAACATAATTGCATAGTGGCAAAAAAAAAATCATTTCAAAGTAAAAAGATGTGTAGAAATTGCATTACCTTGAGAAGAAGTTCTAAAGCATTGAAATGCCAAGCAAAGAATCCATACTAAATTCTTCATTTTTCGTGGGGTGGAAGGTGAGAAGAGAGACAAATTAAAAGGAATGGTGGATGTTTCTTCATGTATATATTTACATGGAATTAGTCAAAGGAGATGTTTAATTAACAAGTAAAAGAAAACATATATACTTTGTAATATTCACCATGAAAAAGCTAGCTTCAAAATCATCAACTTGTTTGATTACTCATATGTTTAGAAAAACTTTTACATATCCATGTTTTGTCTTCTTCGAAAGTATCGATTGCCAAAACATATTTACTAATATTCAATCTACACTTCAATTACTGTGTTAGCTTTTACTTTTAACAACATTCGAAAAATATAAAATGTGAATAAAAAATTAAATGCAGTAAGAGAAACGCAAGAAAATTCCAAATTATTATCTAAAAAGTTTCCTTTTTTATTTCTTTCAAATTTTGGGTCTACTCTTTGTTCTATTGAAGAGATAGCAATATATATATATATATATATAATATATATATATATATATATATATATATATATATATAGATATATGGTTTTTATACGGTAGGAAGACATCAAATTTATTTTTCATATGAAAATTCATCAGACTTGAGCTACGGAAAGGGAGGGAGTTATGTTAAATTCCATCTTGTTGATCCCAATTTCTCATTTTCGAAATTTAAATCTGAAAACTTCAAGGAGATAAATCAAATTTTATTGTTTTTATCATCCATAAGTCTATCAGGATCTCAATACTTAAAATATTCTCTAAGTTTAACTACCTGCTTCAAGTTCTTTGCAAATTTTGTCAAGCACCAAACTTGAACTATACTTTCTTCCAATTCCCAATTTCAAACCCAATTGGTTTCACTTACAAATTCAGATAATATGTCTACAATTCACTTACAATTGGTTTTATATGACAATTGGTTTCTTAAATCGCTTCCAATTGATTTAAGAGTGTACAAATCTACTCGTTAGGTAATATGTGTGGCAAAAAGAAAGGGCAACTCCGGGTAGTGGATGCAATGGCCAGTCCTAACTCCCAAGCAACGAGACAACACCGCATATGTGCCGGTATGCAACTATCATTGCAGCCATAGCATTGACGGTTTTCAAGGCCAATTTATATAGTGAAATGAGCATCGTCTTGTTACTTTTGTGGGCCATAATCATGTGGAAGAACACAGTAAAGCTAGAAAGCATCAAGGCAATTGTACCAGAAATAACAAAGGCTTTGAACATCCAAATCTTTTGTCAGAATTGGCTGGCCTTGATCCAGGTCGCTTTCATCCTTTTTTAGCCGCCGGCAAAGGTAAATCCTTTTGAGCTTTTTTCTTTTTTTACGGTAGATGTAGATGAACTTGTTTTGCTTCTAATATTTTGGTCTTTGAATTTTTTATTGAACTCTAATAAAACACGAATAAATATAGAAATGACTTCAAGGCGTGTTATTAATGTCACTTTCCTTAAGTTTATTTTGCTTCCACCAATTACGGTATGTAATAGGGGTTTGTCCAATAGTCAGATACAATGAAGTCAACATTTGAAAGCACATTGCACTTATGAAATAAAACCACTAAATACAATTGACTAGTACAAAAGTATATTATCTTAGCCATTATTTTCTACAGTAAACAATGTTTAGGAGACTTATTTCTACTTTAAGAATAAAAGGGAAGAAAGACAATATCACATATTTGATATTCCTTTTTGTGTTTTATCAAGTGTCTCAAATATATCTCAAAATAAACTTTGACATCTATATTTATAGAAATTCAATCCAAGAGTTGTGTCCTCACGATCAAATGTTGTGATCTTTCAATTGTGTTGTTTGATCTAATAAACACAATTATTAAATATCATCACTACTTTTGGAATCTAATGATTATGTTTTTCAATTATTCACAAGTGAAAGAACACCTCTTCAAATAATACGTAACTCTTTGGAAAAACTAATCATTAAATAATTATATTTAATTTCTTTTATTTTGAGTAATTATATTTAATTTCTTATTCCAACTATTAAATACATATTTAGTAGATAAAATTAATTATATATAAAAGAAGGGTTTATATATGATGCACTGATAGTATATAGTTTCTATACACTGTCAATACACCAGAGGTTGATACTTCATCAATATGCAAACTAAAAAAATGTCAAGCCCTTAAATTAAAAACAAATAAAATTTTTTCAATTTGCTAATAAGTGCTTATTGATAAAGTGTCAACCTCTTGTGTATTGACAGTGTATAGAGTCTATACACTATCAGTGCATCATATATAAATCCATAAAAGAATGCATATATATATTGTTGACACCTAATTTTGTCCCATTTATTATTATATTATATATTTATTTTTATTTTTTTATATGGTTTGTCTGTCATTATTATTATATTATTGCTATTAGAATTATTTTTAGTTTTTATTTTTATGATTATTATTTTTGTATGTTATTATTATTATTGTTATTAATTAATATTATTATTATTATTTTACACTTGCCACCAGCCTCCCAAATCTACCATCAGTCCTATCTCATTTAATACCCAAATCTGCAGCCCACACTACCGCCGGCGACCAGATCTTTCCCTCTGTCTCGAGCTCCACCCAGCAGATTTCCACCTTTCCCTTGCCGTGAATCCCGCTCCAACAAAGACTTATGGATTTGGTGACTCTGAAAGGCTAGGGGAAGGGCTCCAAAATCGTTATAAGCAGACCCCCAAGCAAAGAAACGGGACTTCTTCCAGAGAGAAAAAAAGGAACCGATACCCCAAACATCATCACCGATTCCCAACCATTCGACAACCACCAACCCCAAGCACCACCACTATAAGCGTCCATCGCCATCACCAACCATCACTCCGATCATCATCATCATCACACCACTACCCAAATCCCCCTAACTCAGATCCAAAAAGCCCTTAAATCAAGACCCCCCCCCCCCCAACCCAGATCTAACATCTAAAGCCTTTACAAGACCTCAAAAAAAAAGGAAGAAGCAAACCAGAAGCAAACCAACAACAACACAAACCAAGTCAAAATCCAGATCCCAGCAGATTTAAAGCAAAAACACAAAAGAGAGGAACCTTCGGAGATGGTCAGATTGATGAAGATGGAAGTGTTTTTGGGCTAAACGAGGCTTGGATCGGAGTAGAAGAGAAGGAGCGGAGTGTTTCTAGGTACGGGAAAGAGACAGACGCAAGGTAGTACACTGTAGCCGGCAATAGTCTGGAAATGGAGAGGCGGAGAGGATTTTCGGGATTTTGAGCTTTTAAGGAAGAAAGAAAAAAGAAAGCAAGTTTAAAGGGGATAGGGGTCGCCCGTGGCAACTGAGAAAAAGGAAAAATAAAAAGGGATCCGCATGCGCACTCGACCCGACACGGAAACCGCGACCCGTTCACGAACTCGCCCGCCAGAGAAAAAAAAAGTCCGCGTACTCGCCCGCCCACGAGTTCGCCTGCCTGTGGGAAGCAAAGCAGGACCCGCATGTTGCTCTCATTCGCCCGCTCGTCAAAAGAAGGAGAAGCGAGATCGCCCGCCTGAGGACAGAAAACCAAGATCCGAAAGTTCGCCCGCCAGCGAAGAGGAAAAGGAATCCGCGTGACCCGCAAGCTCGCCCGCTCGTGGAAAGAGGATTGGGATTCGAGGGTTGCTCCCAATTGACGCGATTGAGATCCGCGAGTTCGCTCGCCCGCCAGTGTGAAGAGACAAGATCCGTAAGTTGGATCGCCCGCCCAAGGAACTAGATCACCCCAGGAGCTCGCCCGCTCGAGGTGTTCGCCCGCCTGAGTAGGGTATATTCCCTTTTCTTCGTTTATTCATTTTGTTTTATATAACTATTTGTTTAGGCATTTTGATGTATTATCATGGTAAAAATAATGATAATAATAAGTAAGTAAATAAATGGAATAATATAATCAATAAAAATAAAATGGAATTCTCCCGAGGATGGGATGTCATGAGACTCACAAGTAGTGATTTCTTGACTGATCCCTAGGTGAGAGGAATTAGCTAAATGTTACCAGAGTATTGAGATATTTAGTTAAATTTCTCAATATTAAGAATTTCATTAATAAAAACCAAAATATAAAATTTCTTTTCGTAATTCCATATGCATCATAAATCATATGTTTGCATCATGTGCATAAATAAATAAAAATAAAAATGGAATTCTCCCGAGGATGGGATGTCATGAGACTCACAAGTAGTGATTTCTTGACTGATCCCTAGGTGAAAGGAATTAGCTAAATGTTATCAGAGTATTGGGATATTTAGCCAAATTTCTCAATACCAAGAGTTTCATTAATACAATCAAAATAAATAAAATTTCTTTTAAGTTTCATAGGCACCACGCATCTTTATTCATACTACATAAATTCGATCAATTATAAAATAGCGTGAGCACTACCGAAGACGGGACGTCATGAGACTCACAAGTAGTGATTTCTCGACTGATCCCTAGGTGAGAGGGATTATTTCAAATGTTACCAGAGGATTGGGATATTTGATTTAATTTTTCAATAAATAGTGTTCATGTCGATTTTCATAATGAATCCCTTTATAACAACAATTTTTCAAGCAAATACACTAATTTTTCATATAATCAAAAGCCAAGACTATCGCACTAAAATCAAAAGATACCATGTAATTAGGATGGTACCGTTTTTTTAAAGGGCGTTGTGGGGGTGTTAATCCTTTCCCATGCGTAATCGTACCCCCGAACCCAAATTTTGTTTTTCGCAGACCAAAGAAATTATCTTTTAATAAAACTTAATTAATTTGAGATTTTGTTAAAAATATAAATATTTTAGGTGACCAATCACACCTAGACAAAAAAGATTGGTGGCGACTCCCTTTTTGTTTTTAAACGCTTTTTTTCGAAAATTCGTCGAACGCGAAGCCGTTACGACATATATATTATATGTATATAAAATGCATATTTATAATTATAATTTTTTAGATTAATAATATAAATCTACCCCAAAATGTTGCTCTAACACTTGAAAATTTTTAAAATTTACTATTAATTTTTATTTTAACATTTTTTATGTGCTTAATAATATTAGTTATAATATTTTCATTTTTTATTTTTCCCAAAATTTGTTATTATTATGTTTTGAATTTTATAATTTTTTAATTAAAATTTTACGTTGCATTGGATGCTTCTTTCTTCTTTTTGAAGACATAGCAATCCCTTTTGAAGTGCCCTGGTTTTCTATAGTGGAAACATGCACCTTTCCTCTTGAACTTCTTGCCTTTGGTGGAAAGTTCTTTCTTCTTCTTTGTGGATTTTTTGTTGGAAACAGTATCCTCCACCACATGGACTTTGGAGATGTTAGTCTCCTTCTCCTTTTCTTTGTCATTCTCCTTGCGATATTGCTCTTCAATCCGAAGATAGTTTGCAAGGTAATCAAGAGTGATTTCTTCCTTTTTGTGTTTCAAGGTTCTCTTGATATCCTTCCATGATGCTGGAAGTTTGTCAATTATAGAGGACACTATAATTGACTCATCCATGTTCATGGAATACTGCTTAAACTTGTTAAGGATGACTTCAATCTCAGCAAACTATTCCATAATAGGTCTGGAATCATTCATTCTAAAAATGTTCCAACTTGTTACCAGGAACTTTTTGCTAGTTGCGTCTTCCTTCATGTATCTTGCATCCAACTTTTCCCATAACTCTTTTGATGTGTTTATTGTGATGTAAGTATCAAATAAAGAATCAGACATACCATTTAGGATGCATCCTCTACAAGTGTAGTCATCGTTGTCCCACTTTTGTCTTTGATGCACTTCCTCATTTGTATCATCTTCTTTTTCTTCTGGTCTTGGTGTTGTGAGTACATAGAGCACATTGAGGGATGTAAGTTAAATCTTCATCTTCTGTTGCCACCTTAGGAAGTTCCCTCCATCGAACCTCTCCAACTTTTGGAAGTTAAATGCCAATTCTTTCAACGTTTCCATCTTCATGGTTTCTGAGAACTAAGTCTTAAGATTGTTGAAGAAAATAAAAATGGGATTACAAATCTTGTCCACTTGGGGTACTATGAAGATGAAAAACTTGAACTTCTTCTTGGACTTCAACTTTTGGAATTGAACTTCTTTGATCACGAACAGTCACGAACTAAATGCAGAGAAAGACTTCAAGGCGTGTTGCTATAATGCCACTTTCCTTAAGACTTATTTCACCCCCACCAGTTATGGTATGCAACAGGGATTATGGAAATAGCCTCAGGATACAATGAAGTCAACTTGTTTAATATTACCTTGCACTTGTAATATTAAACCACTAAACACTTTAGACAAATACAAAAGTATTATGTCTTAGCCAAAGTTTTCTGCAGCAAACAATGTCTAAGAGACTTGTTTTCTATTTTGAGATTGGGAGAGAAAGAAGAATTCAGAATATTTTCGTTTTATTTGAATGAAGATTGTCATCTCTTTTATAGAGATAATTTCAAGAGATGTAACCTTTGATTTGAATGTCACAACCTTTCAATTGTGTTGTTTCATTTAAACAAACACATATTTCAGATTGTTCACACCTCTTAAATTCAATGGTTATGTCCTTTAATCATTCTGTAGTGAAAGATTACCCTTTGAATGAGGTTGCACCTATTCAAAGAAAACTAGTCGTTACAATTCATTTTGCACTAGAGCAGTTGACTGCCATAAAAGACAGTTGACTACCTTTGGATTTCCAGGCAAGGAAGTCGGATGCCCGAAAATAGCATCCGAATGCCCTAGTGTATTTTTGAAACAGTATGCAACTTCCAGGAGGGCAGTCGACTGCCTTCATATGGCAATCGATTGCCTTAAAGTAACTTAAAATCCGAGTTTTCACTTTGTATAGGCAGTTGACTGCCATCCCGGGGCATCCGACTGCCCTCCCAGGGCATCCGACTGCCCAAGAGCATTTTTCGAACAGAATGTTCACTGCGCAAGGGCAGTTGACTTCCCTCTATGGGCGGTTGACTGCCTTATAAAATTAGTAAAAATCATTTTAACATGATTTTACTTTACCCGGAGTCATACCGAACACTAGTTTTACTTGTACGTTGATTAAACAATATTTTAATCAATCTTTTCACTTTATATTTTGAAATTTTCTAACATAATTAAACATTGATGATTTAATTTTATTTTATGATAAACATTGATGGCATATTTGGGTATTAAGTCTTCTTAAAAAATAGCAGTGTATTTAAAAAAAATGAAAAATTAAGTACCCAAATTAGTAAATTACCCTGTCAAATGAGCTGAAGCATGCACATACATTATAGCAACTGCTTTAAAGGAGGAAGGTGCTCATTTTCTTCCTGTTTAAACATTTGAATAACGCTTCCCTTGTCTTTTACAAATTGGTGTCAAAAGTTTGAAAATGAAACGATGATTATGTCTTCACTCAATTATGAGAATTAGCTTCAAATTTATTTGGAGATTTGATAAAACGATGTTTGAAATATCTGTGAGATTAGTTAAGAGAGTTTGATAATCAAGTTTATTTGATGTACAAAATAGTTGATTTATAAATAAAAATGAGTGCGAGATATAATCTTTACGTGAAAACTGGATTTGTAAGAATGTTATATAGAGTTGAAAAAACATTAACCGGATAATATGAGGTAGAAATATTTATTCATAATAAAAAAAAATTTCACACCGTTGCGTGCGGTGCGGGTTTACTGTAGCATATTTTTATTAGAAAAAGTCAATAAATGTGTCTACAGTGCAGGAAAGTGTTGAGGAAGTTCCCCGTGTCGACAACAGTCGTACAATTTAGTGTAACTTTTTTTTTTGTTCTAATTTAGTGCGACTGTCGGAAATGACACATTTCAGTCAAAGCCGGGAATTTCATTTTCTTTTCACATGTGAATATCTCAATCGTAACAAAAGCCGCAACTTGCCTTGATAACCTGGACACATTTTCTCTGACGAAAAAAATAAATCCAGGGATATTTTCTGAAACTTTCAATACAGTTACTTCTTAACAGTGACGTTACCGTTGCACGAGTTTTCGCTATAAAAGAAACCCAAAGACTCATGTTGCACGTTGTCTATGCTGCTGCGCGAATACAAGAGCTAAAGAAATCACAAACTCTGGGATCGTGGTCGGTGCTGATTGTCAAAAAATGAATCGAAATTTGATAGAAAGAGAACGGAGATCTAACATGAAAAATCTCTTTTCCAGGCTTTTCTCTCTTCTTCCTCCTCAGTCGAGCAGAGTATGTGTTCATCTCTCTTTCTCTTTAATTCTTTTGCTTGAAATGTAAAACTTTTCCCATAAATTAATTTTCATCAACTATTCTTGCAAGATTTGAATACGGGTACTCCGAACTTAAAATCGAAATCGTAATCAATATTGCTGTGTTTAACATTGCCATGGATTCTTGTAGATGTCAATTCCTGACATGCTGGAGCAAGCCACCTTATATATAAACCAGTTTCAAAGTCATCTGGAGGAACTCAGGCAAAGGAAGATGCAACTAGAAGAAGTTAATAGAGCGACAAGAGAAACGATCATAACCCCAGTTCTAAATATATCAGAGTCAAATTCTAGTGTGGAAGTGAATTTGATCACGGGATCGCAAATGAAGATTTCATTATGTGAAATTGTTAGTATCATCGAGGAAGAAGGAGCTGAAGTTCAAAGTGCTGCATACAATACTGCAGGAAATATGAACATCCTTTCAATTCATTGCCAGGTAAATGATATTTGAGGCAGTCAAGGATTTGGAATTCTAGTATGGAAGACTACAGATGGCAAAAAATTGGCATGAACTCGAAAATCAATTTGAATTCGAAAAATTTTAAACTCAAAATAACTCGAATTCAAAAACAATTCAGACCGAATTTGTCCAAACCAACCCGTTTCCCACCTCTATGGAAGATTAGTGTTGTTAAATTTGAGGGTTTGGCATACACGTTATTCCTTTTTTGTGCTTTTATATATAGATTTTTGTTTGTCAACGTCATAGCATAACACACCAAGTTACAGCAATTTTTACTGAACTTGCTAATTTTCAGTTCGTTATATACAACTTATCGTAATTCTTTGAATTATTTTATCCCTTGGAATTAAGACGTCAATATATGATTTGTTTCAACATCTTCACTACATTCATCTAATGTGTTATCACATATAAATGTTTGGTTTTAGTACTAAAATCTTCGCAATCTTGTTTTTTTACAGGCTGCTGTCTATTCTAGAGACGGAATTGAAAGTTCAAGACTGCATCAGAAGTTGAGGATTATGATTGAAGAATAAAGTTTCAGCTGAAGTTATAGCTATTTAGAGAAAATGCATTAGTTTTTTGCTAAAAATAAATCTCCATAATTATTTGGGGAAAATTTTAGAGTTCTTAAATTCTATATGGTAGTATGTTGTGTTTAAATACTGTAAAATGGGGTGTCATAGTCAGCTTTTAATTTGAATACCAATAAGCTTCTTATGGATTACTATATTATATGTGTCAATTCTTCAAAAACTTATTTAATCTCTTATATATATATATTTATATATAAAGAGGTAGAATCAATATCTTCAGGAAACTTTCTCCAGTGGGTTTGTGGAAATTTAATGTTGGTGGATCATCTAAAGCAAAACCAAGTCCTGCTGGAATAGGTGGAGTGCTTAGAGATGAAAATGGCAAAGTTCTTCTTATCTTCTCCAAAAGCATTGATATGGCATATTCAAACCTTGCTGAATTGATGGCTGTGGTTGAAGCGCTATCTCTCATTGTTAATGCGAATCTTGATCATCATCTTCATATTCTTATTAAGAGTGATTCAAAGAATGTGATTTCTTGGTTGAACAAAATGAGCTCAAGTCCATTACTATATCAAAATTTGTTAAACAGGTTGATGAACTTGTTCTTTATTTTTGGGTCTGTCTTATTCACTCATGTTCTTAGAGAAGCAAATGTTTTTGCATATTATCTTGCTAAATCGGGTGTTTCTAGAACATTTGATTTAGTTGCTTGGTTGTAATTTTCTCTAATAAAATAAAATTATTTTTACTCTTCAAATATATATTATATTAGAAGGTAAATGCACTACTGTCATTTTTTTTTCTTGTATGGAACTTATGTATTTAGTCAATGTTAATGACAAGTAAGCACTCATTAGAAAAAAAAAACCATGGTGAGCGAGAGAGAGAGAGAAAATCACGGTGAGACATTCCCTTCTGCTAAAGATTCTTTTGTTTCGTCTGCCATCCGTTACATTCCAAATAGTTCGAGATCCAATGGAAAGGGCTTGTGTTTCTCGATTTTTGTCTATAACATTTCTGAGAGGGTTCCTAAGGTTGCTTTATGGAATCTTTTCAATCTCTATGGCAAAGTGGTGGATGTCCATTTTCCTTCATCTCGTCATTCAAAGTTCCCACACAAGAGGACAAGCCTTGCTTTTGTTAGATACAAACTGGAGCATGAAGCAAAGAAAAAGCTATTGCTGCAGGTCACAACAGGAAAGTTGACGGTCGATTTATCCAAGTCAAGGAGGCGGTCAATGGTAGTTCAAAGAAACACTCGGTTATCTCAAAAGCTGTAGCAATGGCTCTGGAACCCACTTTTGTTGCGGTGCAGAACCGTCAAAACTCTGGGATAACCGTACATATAAGGAAGTTGTCATTGGCCATGCTTTTGAAAATGAAAATATGAAATTTCCTATTAATGATACAGTTTTCAAAGAGGATGATGATGCATGGTTAAAGAGTAGCTTAGTTGGGGATCTTCTCAAATTTTCAAGTTTTTTCTTCTTACAAGAAGAACTATCGACGATAGGGTTTCATTGAAATATTTCATCTCTTGGAGGTAAATGGGTTCTGATAATTTTCACTTCTGATGCTGAGAAAGTCAGTTTTCAATTTAACCATACAGATTGGATTTCGTCCAGATTTAGTGAACTCAAAAACTGGGAAAATAATGAGGTTAGCATCAAAAATTTCTTATGGATCAGATTGGATAGCGTCTCTCTTCACTGCTGGAACGATTCCCTTTTCAAATTTGTTGGAAACTCACTGGGCACTTTTTTATCTATTTGATATCAATACCAAGCTTAAAACTCATCTGGATATAGCTCGAGTGTTAATCTCACACAATGACCCATCATCTCTACCTTTTTTGTTCTCTTTCACCATTAGAAATGTCAAGTACAGTATCAGGATTTCTCTAGAAAATCAGCCCAACTTCCCTATGGTTTTTGAAGACAAAGTTTGTCCATTAACAGATCGCTCCGGGAAATTTTTTGGCAAAGTCATTGCCACCTTGTTGCCGGAAGTCCCTTTGCATTCTGTATTGGGAAAACTCGACGCAGCAGTTTTTGACTTTTCCTCTTTGCATGTTTCTCACAGATTTAATGATTCAAATTCGCAATATCCTCCTAGTCTGACAAGTCCACGATCTCTAGAGGAATTCTCTAGAACAACATCCTTATCTATGGCTCTGTTTACCGCCTTCCATGTAGATAAGTTACTAAGCCTTATTACTAGGACTTCGGCCAATCTTAATGAACCTCTACCCAATCATTTTTATTAGGCCCTTACCTAATCAACTCATCCCCATCCAATTTCATCTCCTAAGTCCCTCCGTCCATAACCCAAACTATAAACCCACTAGAATCAGAGCCCAACCCAACTCCTTTATATTCCTCACCCACTTTTTTTTCCTGTCCTATTCTTGTCAAATCACCTGAAGATAACTCATTTTCAAGCTCTGCAAATGTCAAATACTGCCATTTATTCCCATTACATACAAAAAACCATCCAGAAAATTTCCTCATAAACTTTTGCATCAACCAAATAATCTCCCCAAACTACTTTTTAAGAAAAATTTCATTGCTGCATCAAAGAATAGGAGAAAAGCTAGACACAAAGTTGCAGACATTATTTATGCTGAAAGTATCTGTGAACTCAAGGACTCGGACGTTTCCATTTTTTATGAGGACATTGAAATTTGGAATGAAATCCTTTCCAAGGAGGTAGAGAAAATTTATGAGGCTACGGGTATCCATTTCAAACAAAATAAGAAACATGTATGTAAAGCCATTGCCAAATTGGAAAATGATCATCTTCGGTCTGATAGAGTTGTTCTGGGTTCGGACCTGTAAGGTCCCTTTTCTTTCTTAAATTCTTTAATTATGAAAATTATCTCGTGGAACATTAGAGGGCTAACCGACACACTTTGTCCCCCTTTCTTGTCCAGACCACTAGAAACATCATTAAAGTCCCCAAATAGAAGCCAAGGAATAGTTACTGAACTTCCAAACTCCTCTAAGTCCCTCCACAACAAATTTCTTGCCTCAAAGCTTGGACTAGCATAGACAGCTGAAAGTATCCAATCCCGTCCATTTCTACTGTGCACCATAGCATGTATAACTTGCGTCGAGGAAGCAAGAACATCTAATCAAATTACATCCGAGCTCCAACAGAACCATATACCGCCTGAAAAACCTCTCGATTCAGAAATACAGTAGCTATCAAAAGGTAGCTTTCTTATTACTTTCTTAGCTTTCTCCCCACTAACTCTTGTCTACATAACAATTGACGGCTTATAAAATCGTAGAATATCTTTCATATTCCTTAAAAATTTGCTGTTTCCAGCGCCTCTAGTATTCCACAACAATATATCCATTAACATAAGTAATAATATTGTATGGAAATAATCAGGCATCATCCATACTTTTTGTGTATGGCAAAACCCGACCTTCAACTTCTTCAAGCTCCATGAACCGTGTCTCCAGAACTCTGCTTGGAATATCTGGCAACATCGTCGATTCTGGCATCTCATCCTTCTCGACAGACACATTAGTTTCGACGTTATTAATGCCATCCACAGAGCTCCTCCTAGGTTGGCCTACAATTAAACTTTCCTCTTTGCATTGACTTAGCACTTGGAGCAGAGTAACCTGTCTCGAAACCACGTGGGGCTTACAATAGTACCACTATTATTTGATACTGTTTCCATATGCATACCATTAATTCTTTTGCCCCAAAGTGTTCCCCTACGTCACTAACTTACCAGGTATTGCCTTAACCATCCCTGCTTGCACGTTCTCCTCATCTGCGCACATGGCTGTCTTAGAATGTCCCCCATGCAAAACTGTTTCCAAACCATGACTTTGTTATGGCTCCTTACTCTCCTGAATTTCCTCCTCCCTCACCAAGTTTAGGGCTTCAAACCTAGAACTTTTAGCATTATGTGCAGAACTAGCCTGGTATTGTCTCACATATTACGTCGTGGTTTACGATTCTTCACAATCACCCACGGGCCATACTCAGGTGTATGAGCCTCTACATTATCTGCTTGCACCTTACTAGGACCTTCTCCTT
Source organism: Heritiera littoralis (assembly GCA_031772115.1). Lineage (NCBI taxonomy): Eukaryota > Viridiplantae > Streptophyta > Magnoliopsida > Malvales > Malvaceae > Heritiera > Heritiera littoralis. The sequence goes on along the minus strand of JAPDPK010000134.1, from coordinate 366,454 downwards.
CCTGAATCACTGGCTATCTGGAGCTTGCTCTTTCTACCATAGTCGCATCTTTATGCTTCTCATTAGTAGGTTGATAAGGGCACACCCCTTTATGGCCCATTCATCCACAAGTAAAACAGATTATGTTTAACCCCTCGTACTCCACAGGTTGCCTGATATGAGCTATTTTGTAGTAACTGGCTACTGTTTCGTTTTTGGACCTTGGTTTTCATTTTTGTTATAACAACAATTGCTGAGTCAGCTATTGCCGAGTCGGCTATGCTATATATACCGTGTCAGCATACGAAATAGACATTGAGAATCATTTTACAAATTCTGGAAAAGTTTCCCGCCTCTTCTTTGCCTATTTCTCCTATCCTTATTCCTCTGTTTTCTTCTTTCTTTCTCTTCTCTATAATTCTTGAAGCTTCTCGATTTGGCAGGCATCATTGGTATCAGAGCTTGGAATTCTGGCAATGGCGGAAGGTATTCAAACCAGAAATCAAAAGGAGATTGGAGCGTTGCAGAAAGAATTGGAGGCTAAGCTTGGAAATACAACTGAGCAACTCAGATCTGAGTTCCAAGCTGAGATTCGAACTAGCCTTGAGTCGATGGGTGTTGAAAATAGGAGTATGTTTGAGAAGTTGATGTTCAAGATTGAATCCTTATTTGCTGAGGTTTATAGTTGTTGTGGATCATTAGATCCAAAGCAAAAATCAGTTCTGAAGTCGGTAAATGAGGTTAGATCCAAGTCTTCTGTGACTACTAGAGGTTATGATTCTAATGAATCTGCAGTGGTTCAGACTAAGTATACCAAACTGGAATGTCCTCGATTTGATGGAAGTGATTTTCGAGGATGGCATTTGAAGATTGAACAGTTTTTTGCTGCTGATTTGACCAGAGATCAAGATAAGGTTCGAACGGTGATGATGCATTTGGATGGAAAAGCACTTCAATGGCATCAAAGATATTTGCAGAATCAGGGAGATTTGAGTGAAGTAATCTGGACTCAATATATTGCTGATATGCGATCTAGATTTTGTGATAATGAATACTCGAATCCTATGTTTGAACTTGTTAGTCTTAAACATACTACTACTGTTGAAGACTATTTTGATGCTTTTGAAAGTCTATTAAACCTGTTACAATTAACTGAGGATTATGCCTTAAGCATATTCATCAGTAATCTCAAACCAGAAGTGTCTAGGTCAGTGAAGCTATTCTATCCAAAAACACTTAACCATGCCTATAACCTAGCCAAACAGTTGGAATCTATAGCTTATGATACACCACACAAACTAACTTTGCCTTATCGAGCTCCTCCAAAAACTAACCAGTTTCATCCATTGATTCAACCACCAGCTAAAATTGACCTACCTCCTTTGTTACCTACACCAAAACCTAGTCCTTCTTACCCTCAAACTAACAAACCTGGAAATACTTTTAAACCTCAGAATGCTAGATTGGAAGTGCCTGTTACAAAAAATGCAAGAACTCCAACAAAAGAGGAGAGGGATGACAGGAGAAGGAAAGGTTTATGCATGTGGTGTGGTGTCAAGTTCACAGTAGGCCATAGGTGTATGAAGTCTCAACTCTATCAGATTTTAGTGGAGACTGTGGATGAGCAGGTTCTTGAATTGGCAGAAAATTTGAATAAAGGATTTGAGGTTCAAGAACTAGTGGAGGAGGAATCTAATGCAGATTTTCCACATGTTATTTCTTTACATGCTTTATCTGGTATTGGTGATTCGCAAACCATGAGAATTAAAGGCAAAATTAAACAGCAGCCTGTGATCATTCTTATTGATAGTGGTAGCACTCATAATTTCTTGGATCAAGGTGTAGCTAAAAGAGTGGGTTGTCCGATTCAAGAGGTGGCTGGTATGAGTGTTACTGTTGCTAATGGTGATAAAATGTAGGCTCAAAAGGTTTGTAAAAATGTGAAATGGGAGTCACAAGGACTACAACAAGAGACTGACTTTTTGTTACTACCTCTTATGGGTTGTGATTTAGTCCTTGGAGTGCAATGGCTTTGGCAATTGGGTCTTATTTTGTGGGATTTTACAAACCTTACTATGCAGTTTGCAATCGAGAATATTTGGTTTGTACTGCATGGTTTATCCTCTAATTTTGTTGAGATGGTCGCTGGTAAGCAGTTTCATCTTATGAGTAGTAAAAGCAAAGGACCTTGTACTTTGTTGATGGTCTCTACTACTCAAGAACAAAATAATTCTGCTGACCTGGATGTTAGTAAGTTACATTTGGATTTGCAGGAACTTATTGGTCAGTATGCTGTAATTTTTGGAGTTCCTAAAGGATTACCTCCAGCTCGAAAGCATGATCACAATATTTTCTTGGTACCAGAAGCTCAAGCTTTTAAACTTAGGCCCTATAGGTACCCTACCATTCAAAAGAATGAGATTGAGAAACTTGTTGCTGAGATGAAAGATTCTGGAATTATAAGGGACAGTACTCGCTGTTTTGCTTCTCCGGTGGTGATGATTAAAAAGAAAGATGGATCTTGGAGACTTTGTGTTGATTATAGACAACTTAATCAGTTGACTATAAAAGACAAGTTTCCAATTCCTTTGATTGAGGAGCTTTTTGATGAACTTGCAGGGGCTTGTTTCTTTTCTAAGTTGGACCTTCGATCTGGCTATCATCAGATTCGAATGAAGGAGGATGATATGCATAAGACTGCCTTTCGTACTCACTATGGCCATTTTGAGTTTTTGTTAATGCCCTTTGGGCTTACTAATGCACCTTCGACTTTTCAGGCCTTGATGAACCATGTTTTTCAACAATATCTTCGAAAATTTGTCTTGGTGTTTTTCGATGATATTTTGGTTTTCTCTACTACTTGGTCTGACCATCTACATCACTTACAGCTGGTTTTTGAAGTTTTGTTGGAAAACCAACTCTTTGTGAAGTTCTCTAAGTGTGACTTTGCAACTGATCGCATAGGTTCTTTGGGCCACGTTATAAGTCAACAAGGTGTTGCTATGGATATGACTAAAGTTGACTGTATTCTTCTCTGGCCCTATCCCCAGACAGTGAAGGAGGTGCGAGGGTTTCTTGGCCTGACAGGATATTATAGGAGATTTATCAGGAATTATGGTTTGTTAGTTAAACCACTTACTGATCTGTTGAAAAAGAATGGGTTCTAGTGGTCTATATCTACTCAGCAAGCTTGGGATGCTTTGAAACATGCTATCACTTCAGCTCCAGTGTTAGCTTTACCTAATTTTTCTGAGACCTTTGTTGTGGAATCTGATGCTTCCAGTGAAGGTATAGGAGCTGTGTTGAGCCAAAATGGCTGCCCAATTGCTTTTTTCAGTCGAGCTTTGTCTCCGAGGCATCAAACTTTGTCCGTGTATGAAAAAGAAATGCTTGCTATTTTAGCTGCAGTCAAAAAATGGCATTCTTATCTAATGGGCAGACATTTTCAAATTCGAACTGATTACCAAAGTCTGAGGTTTTTGCTCGATCAGAAGGCTCAGACTATGGCTCAACAACAATGGGTCTTTAAGATGATGGGGTATGATTTTGAGGTGAAATTCAGGACCGGGTCTACTAACCTGGCTGCTGATGCTTTGTCTCGTTTGCCAAGAGTTGAATTCAATGCTGTTTCTTTTTATCGCACTGATCTTTTGGACAGAATTAAGAAATCTTGGGTAGAAGACCCTGTTATAGTGAGGCTTTTACACAAAGCCAAGAATGATCCATCTCCTGATGCCAAGTATACCTGGCAACATGATCAGTTACGCAGAAAAGGGAAGTTGCTGATTGGTCATGATGATAATTTGAGGCAAGATTTGTTGACCTATTTCCATTGTTCTGTTGAGACTGGTCACTCTGGTGTTGAAGCCACTATGAAGCGGATGGCTGTTGTTGTGTATTGGAAGGGAATGAAACGATCTATTCGGCAGTTCGTACGCGAATGTTTGGTTTGTTAGAAGTACAAATATGACACAACTGCTTATCCAGGATTATTACAGCCCTTGCCAATTCCTGATAAGGTTTGGACTGATCTTTCTATGGATTTTATTGAGGGTCTTCCCAAATCTGCTGGTCAGGATGTTATTATGGTTGTTGTGGATCGGCTTAGTAAAGCTGCTCATTTTATCACACTTTCTCATCCTTTTACTGCTCTTGTGGTGGCCCAAGCTTTTCTGGATAATTTTATAAGTTGCATGGTGTTCCTTCCAGTATAGTTTCTGATCGTGATAGTATTTTTGTTAGCTCTTTTTGGAAGGAGCTTTTTAAGAAGCTTGGCACTAGTTTGCGAATGTCTACTTCTTATCATCCTCAGTCTGACGGTCAAACTGAAGTTGTGAACCGGTGTTTGGAGTCTTATTTGTGCTGCATGGCTGGGAAGCGTCCTAAGAAGTGGTCTAAATGGGTGCCACTGGCCGAATGGTGGTATAATACCACCTATCATTCTGCTTCTCACACGACTCCTTATCAAATTGTTTATGGTCAGCCCCCTCCAATTCATTTACCCTATCTTGCTGGTGATTCTTGTGTGGCTGCTGTGGATCGTAGTCTTCAAGCACGTGAGGCTGCTATCAAGCTTTTGCACTTCTATCTCATTCGAGCTCAACATCGTATGAAACAATTTGCTGATCAAGGTCGATCTGAGAGGGAGTTTGCTGTGGGAGATTTTGTCTATGTGAAGCTTCAGCCTTATAGACAAAAGTCTGTTGCTAATCGGAGTTGCTTAAAATTGGCTGCTAAATATTTTGGTCCTTTTCCAGTCTTAGCCAGAGTGGGTGCTGTTGCCTACAAACTTGCTTTGCCTGCTACTGCTCGTATTCATCATGTCTTTCATGTTTCTCAGTTAAAGAATCATGTTGGTCAGCTGCCTACACAATCCACACTGCCTTTGTTGGATGCTGACGGTGTTTTGGAGAAGGAACCTATAGTTGTTCTTGATCGCCGAATTGCCAAGCGCCGGGGTCGTGCTATTATTGAGGTTTTGGTGCAGTGACGCAATAGTTTTCCCGAAGATGCAACTTGGGAGAGTTTATTTCTGTTGCAGCAGAGGTTTCCCTCTTTTCATCCTTGAGGACAAGGATGGTTTTCTAGGGGGTATTGATATGAGCTATTTTGTAGTAACTGGCTACTGTTTCGTTTTTGGACCTTGGTTTTCATTTTTGTTATAACAGCAATTGCTGAGTCAGCTATTGCCAAGTCGGCTATGCTATATATACCATGTCAGCATACGAAATAGACATTGAGAATCATTTTACAAATTCTGGAAAAGTTTCTCGCCTCTTCTTTGCCTATTTCTCCTATCCTTATTCCTCTGTTTTCTTCTTTCTTTCTCTTCTCTATAATTCTTGAAGCTTCTCGATTTGGTAGGCATCATTGCTACTGTCCATCTAACAGAATTTTCGGTACCAATGGCTTATTTAAATCAACCTATACACACACCCTAGCAAATTTGCCTCTACTTGCATTTCTGGTGGTGCTATCTACTTTCATAGTTTTCCCAATAGTATTACCCATTGTCATGAGAATACGCTCCTCGTAATACTGAATAGGGATGCCAGGGAATCTAACCCATACCGCAGTAGAGTCTATAGTAGCACTCTGTGATCGGAGCTCCGGCTTCTAATGCCTTACAGTCAAATAATGGCCAAATATTAGCCATGGCCCCTCCTCCATTGCAAAACGAAGATCCGAAGGATACGAGAACCTGACCAAGAAGAATCCTTCACCCAATTCAGTAAGTTCATGCTCTCCTTTCGGGCTCCATAGTCTTCTTAGTTTCTCCTTCATAATCCTATATCCAATAGTCCTTCCAAGCAATTTAATAATCAGACAGTCCTGCCATGGCTTTTGGATGGACTCTTTGTACTCCTTGGAGATGGAGATAATAGGCCATATTTTGAGAAACAGAAATTAAACCTCCAGTATTCAATAGATTCTCCAACTCCATTTTGGAACCTGAAACATCAGAATTCTGCTCACCCAGAAGCTTATCTCTAAAGGAAGGCCTCTGGATAGCATTGACACCATTATTTTCTTCCACGCCATTGATCTCTTCCACATCCATCGTAGATGAACGTATTTTCTTCTTTGTTCGAAGTAAGTTATCATCTTCCTCGATGGTTCTCGCTCGTGATCCTCCATGACAGTTGTTTTTCGTTTCGTTAATGATATAATGGCATTTGCTTCCGTTTCCATTCACTGAATTGTTTTCCTTTTTAAAAGTGTTCATTGGATGCATTAAAAAATGGAAAAATATTTAAAGTAGATTCCTTCTAATGGCGGCCTCGACTATTTGGAGGTTTTCTCTTCAATCATTGCTTCTACTCTTATAGTTACATTTTATATACTGAACTTTAAACCCTGATATTGTTTTTATCGATTTCTTTTTTATTATTATTATTTTCTTCAAGCGCAAAGATTTAGCTTAAATTATGCAGTGAGTTTGGAATGGTAAGAACTCGCGTGGCACTTTACTCTCGCAGGATTCAAGAAGTGGCCCTCGTAACGACCTTACAACGTGAGGTAGGCGGTCGCCTACTCACTCAATGTATTGTCTGCTTTGAGCGGTCGCCCCTCTTACTGCTTTATTCTCCACTAGGATATGTCCTTTCACGTTCAAACCCAAGACCCCTCAAGTACATGGGTTCTACAATTATCTTACCATTTGGTTGTTCAAATGGTAAGATGATTGTAGAACCCATGTACTTGAGGGGTGTTGGGTTCGAACGTGAAAGGACGCGTCCTAGTGGGGAATAAAGTCATGAGGGGGGCGACCGCCGAAAGCGCACAATACATTGAGTGGGCGACCGCCCAAAGCGCACAATACATTGAGTGAGTGGGCGACCGCCTACCTCACATTGTAAGGTCGCCGCGAGGGTCATCTCTTGAATCTTGCGAGAGCAAAGTGCCACGTGGGTACTTGCATAAAAATGTGCGTTTTTATGTAAGGACCTGCGTGGTACTTTGCTCTTCTAGGATTTAAGAGGTGGCCCCCGCAGCGACCTTAGATGTGAGGCAGGCAGTCGCCCACTCACTCACTAAACGTATTGTCTGCTTTGGGCGGTCACCACCTTCACAACTTTATTTCCTACTGGAGCGCATCTTTTCACGTTCGAACTCATGATCCCTCAAGTACATGGGTTCTACAATCCTCATACTATTTGGACAACTCAGGAACAAAGTGCCACGTGGGTCTTTACAATAAAAGGCGCGTTTTTATGTAAGGACCCGTATAGCACTTTGCTCCCGCAGGATTCAAGAGGTGGCCCCCGCGGTGACCTTACAATGTGAGGCAGGCGATCGCCCACTCACTCACTCAATGTATTGTCCGCTTTGGGCGATCGCCCCCCTCACAACTTTATTCTCTGCTGGGACAAATCTTTTCACGTTCGAACCCAAGAACCCTCAAGTACATGGGTTCTACAATCATCTTACCATTAGACCAAATGGTAAGATGATTGTAGAACCCATATACTTGAGGGGTCTTGGGTTCGAACGTGAAAGGATGCGTCCCAATTGGGAATAAAGCCGTGAGAGAGACAACCGTCCAAAGCGGACAATACGTTGAGTGAGTGAGTGGGCGATCGCCTACCTCACATTGTAAAGTCACCACGAGGGCCACCTTTTGAATTCTGCAGGAACAAAGTGTCACGCGGATCCTTACAGGAATCCAAAACATTAACAGTAACTTAACATTTTTTTTATTTACATCCATGATAAAAAAGTTATTTGTTTAAGAGCTTTTGAATTATTACGAAAAAATGTTTGAATCTTGAATTTTAAAGCTTTCAATTTTTATTAGTGGAATTGTGAAAATTATTTGATTCAATTATCGTACTTATTTTATTATTTTTCCGGTATATAATTATAAATTTTGGAATGGATAAAATCATTCTTATCTAGAACTTCACTGGTGTTTTATAGTGATCTTAGAAGCCATGAAAGGGTAATTCTTATATCTCCAAGACCATGATTATTTAGTTTTTCATAAGTTTACAGGTTCCATTACCATTCTCCACTTCTATTGGCTTTTATAAGCAGAATGGGCTAAATGTTGGCAATTCGAGCAACTTTAATTCTACTTCCGAAGGGCAGCAACCAAGATAATCTCACACAGAGCAAAGTTGTTCACCATTTGTAAAGATTTATTTATCACAAATGGCTTAGGAAAAAAAACAAATTGCAAAGAGTTTTATGATTGTTGATATTTTTTCATGATTGTTTGTTTTCATTTATTTATCTGTTGAGAGCAGATGATTTTTACTGGTATTACATATCTTTTATTTTCATTTTTCTTCTTAAATATGAATGTAATTGATGTATTTTGATACGTTATTCAATTTTATTGAATTGCCTTTTTAAAGATTAAAACAAATAAAAGAAATTTGTGCATCACACGAGTAATAATCTAGTATATCTATAGAGGAACAATTCACTCACACTAATGTAAAACTATTTTAGTTCTATATATTTTTATATATATTTATATGATTTATATTTTTTTAATTGATCATTAAATTTTATGTTTTATTCGCATAGGTCACGAATATCAAATTTCAAATTAATTGAAAATATCTAAATATTTATTCTATGATAATAAAATTTTAACCGTTAATATATATTAAAAAATGTTATCTTCGATTAAAATTGAGATTTTACTACGGAGGTCCAAACCTGAACCCATAATACAACGGCCTACTTGCTTTTAATTTTGTTTTAATTGTTATTATTTTCTTTAATAGTAATAATAAGACAATAAATTAAAAATTTTAAACACGAAAAGCCGGCGATGGTCTGCCATGCTGCTACCTCGGCAGACCCCTGCCACTTTGTCCCTCCCATTTTCGGCTGCAATCCCACATTATCTTTCTCAGTTTGCATCAACCAAGCTTTCCCCTTGACATTTGATTCTCTCTTTTCCAGTAGCACCAATTCCATCCTTTGCATTCTACCTCTGAGTTTACCCTACTGGTCCTAACAAACGCCAATTTGTCTAAGTTTTTCTCATCCCAAACATCTGATTTTACCCTCACTCAACAGTCTAGGGATACTGACTCTGTGCAGCAACAAAACTCCAAGGAAGACTTACTATAATCCGATTTTCAAAAGATCTTGTCTCAGACCACAAATTTTACAACAAGGACTTCAAAAACTAACACTATGTTTGGATAAACATTAGTAAAGGAAAGGAATGAAAAGAAAAGGAATGTAAACTAGAGGAAAGGAGAGGAAAGGAAAGAGTACATGTACCCCTTGTTTGGATAGCTAAAATTAATAAAGGAAAGGAAAGGAAAGTAATCATAATAATTCTTGTTTGGTTAAACAATGGAAAGGAAAAAAAATGACTTATTGTAATGTTTTTTTTCCCATTATAACCCTTTTTGTTTTAAATTTTATAAGATAATAAGGTTAAATTTGATATTCGACATGTTAAAACTTTTTTCAAGTTTGCTTTCCTTTCCCTTTACCCCAAATTGGAGTTTTAAAAAAACTGAATAACTCAAGGGAAAGTAAGAGGTGCTCACTCTCCCTCTCTTTCCTTTCCCTAACTAAAAAATCTTTCCAAACAAAAGAAAAATTTACAACCTTTCTTTGTTTTACTTTACTTTCTTTTCATTTCCTTTTCCTTCTCCACCCTCAATCCAAACATAGGCTAAGTGGCAAGAAATAAAAAATAAAACAAAAAACAAACAGATGACCTTCAATCCCACACTCCATAGAAGCTAACCGCCGTACCAAACCCGAGAATCCCACTCTCACGAACCCACCCTCGCCAGCTCCTAACAGCATCACCATGATCCTAACTCCTCAAACCCACGACACCACCAAAACAGCCATGTCCTTACCATATCAAATCCAAACACACACGCAAAAAACAAAAGAAACAAAAACCATGGAGCCACGGCGAGAACCAAAACAATAAAACAAACAAGGGTTTCATTCTCAGTAGGCCTCTCACCTCTGTTTAGGATAAATCTAGAGAAATCTGGGAATATTTTGGAGAAACTAGACTCTGGTTTGTGTTTAGGTGGAGAAGAACGTCGACCCGAAGGTCGGAGGTGCAGTGGTCGGACGACTCGGGGCAGATGAAAGTCCATTTGAGGTTTCCAAACTGGGGTTTTCGGGTTTAGATCCATGTAAAGCCACAGGCTTTTAGAGGAAATAAACCAAAAAGGGAGGAAGAGGAGACAAGCAAGAGTGGTTTGGATCGGCGGCAGCTGAAGCAGGCTGCCATGACTGTGATTGGTGGCTGCGGACGAGGCTGTCGGGAGAAGAGAAAGAAGCGAGCTGGAGGTGTAAGAAAGCTTGAAGAAAAGAAAGGTGAAAGTTTGAAAAAAAAAAAAAAAGAAATCAAAATGCAGTGAATGCGACAGCCGACATAAAAGAAATCATAATGCAGTGCATGCGACAGCCGACATAAAAGAAATCAAAATGCAGAAAAGAAAGCTGTAAAGAAAGCTTGTTTTCCCTTCTGACTACTTTACTGCTTCCTTTGATTAATAAATTCGATTAATATTTAAATATTTTTTTTACATTAATCACAAAATAAAAATAAATTTTTAATATTTAGTTACATAAAAATCAATTTTAAACGTTTCAAGGTAACAAAATTAACGATATTTTCATTAATTTTTTAAATTTTGTTACTCTTGTACAGCAATAAAACTTAATGAAATTAGAGAGAATTAACGAAAATATCTTTAATTTTGTTATTTTGAAACGTTTAGAATTAATTTTCATACAATTAAACATTAAAAGTATAATTTTATTTTTTAGTAAATGTAAAAGACATATTTGAATATTAAAACTTAATAAATTCGTCAATAGGTTTAGACACTTTCTTTTATTTAGTTTTATGACAGTTTTCTTTTTTATTTAGATAAATTCTAAACACACCCTAAGGAGTGCTAGGTGCACCCTAAATAAATAACATTTTTTGTTTGCAAAAATAACCTTACTATTATACTCTCTCATTCATTCAGCACAACCTAAACTCCTCATCCTCTTCTTCCCTTCACACACTTTAAACGATTAAATTTCATCAAAAAATCTAATCCATGGAGTGTTTTGATGATGATTCAAGCAGAATTCATTTATGGATGAAAATGTAGATGAAATGTGCTAGATTCCTACAAGGGTATGTTATTATTAGTAAATTTTGATAATTTTTTTGTTTAGGGTTAGGATAAAATGATTTTTGATACTCTTGGCAATGAATTGTCGAGATTTACAATCTACTCCCAGCAGTGAATTGTCAGGAGTGCATTGTTTCTCCTGGCAATTCATTGTCAGGAGATATGATAGGGTCTCAACAAGATGCTATCAAAACCCTTTTAATAGTCTCGGCAAGCGGCTGCCAAGACCCTTCACATGAAAGGTCTCGACAGCTGCCTACCGAGACTTATATGCCAAGCCTTATTTTAAAGATAATAATTTATTTATTTATTAAGAATTTTGTTATTTATTTAATTATTTAATTAATTGTTATATAATAAATCTAATAATTTATTGAATATTTGTAGAACAATAGAAGATTAGTGGTTTACCGGCAAGAAGCAGAGTCTTCTTAATTTGATTGCACCGAGTTATTTATGACGGACAAGGTATGATAATTTGAACTTTAATATTATCTTTAGTATAAGTAAAGTCAATCATTTACCATTATTACTATTTTTGTGCAGGTTTTTTCTACTCGAGAAGAGTTAATCACATAGGCAAGGGAGATTGGCAGAAATGTAGGATTAATAGTTGCGATTAGAAGATCTGAATTAGTAATTTTTTCAAGAAAACCTAGATTATGACTCAGTTGTGAACGAAGTGGAATATTTAAAGAGTCAAAAAAGAACAAAGCAAAAATGGATAAAGTAACTCGTAGGGGTGTTGGAACGAGCAAATGTTGTTGTCCATTCGAGCTAGTGGGTGTGAAATTAGAAAAGGATAATGAGTGGCGAGTTCAAGTAGTAAGTGAGATGCACAATTATGTGCCTACGAGGTATTTTGAGGGTCATCTATTTGCCGCAAGATTGTCAATTGAGAAGGAAGTTGTGGCTAATATGACCAAGAACATAATTAAACCACGAACTATTCTCATGACATTGAAAAACAAGAATGAGAAGAATGTAAGTACAGTGAAGACCATTTAAAATGCATTACAAGCTTACAAATTGATTGAAAAAGTTGGTAGGTCACAAATACAAAAACTAATGAAACAATTAAATGAGTGTAAATACGTTGAGTGGCATCTGAGTGATGAGTCAACTGATGTTGTAAAAAACTTGTTTTGTGCGCATCCTACCTCGATATATTTGTTGCATGCTTTCCCATATGTGTTGATTATGGATGGTACATATAAAACAAATAGATATCAATTGCCACTCCTTGAGATCGATGGTGTCACATCAACGAATTTGACTTTTTTAGTTGCATTTATGTACATGAAGGTTGAACGTCAAGAGAACTACATGTGAGCATTACAAAAGTAAAAAAGTTTAATGGCAAGTGTTGCATCACTATATGTTATTGTCACATATCGAGATTTGGCATTGATGAATGCAGTTCAAGCAGTATTTCCCTCCATAACTAATCTGTTATGTAGATTGCACATATCAAAGAATGTGCTTACTAACTGCAAAAAGTTATTGAGCGTAAGGAGAGGTGGGGTGCATTTATGGCATCATGGAGTATTCTTATGTTCTCATTGATGGATGAAGAGTATGAAGGCATTTAAGCTCAATGCACTTGGATTACCATAGTTATCCGCCCTACAATATGTGAAGGACACTTGGTAAGATAAGTATAAAGAGCAATTTGTTGCAGCTTGGACAGATAAAGTAATGTATTTCGGCAATGTGACAACTAATAGGTACATTTATTGTCATCCTTTAAGTTTACGTTTGTTTTCAATAATTTTTTGAATTGATAATTAATACATGTTCTAATTGTAGAGCGGAGAGTGCACATGCAAAGCTGAAACAACACCTTGGATTGTCTCAAGGTGATTTTGAAACATCTTGGAACGTGATTAACTCCTTGATTGAGCTGAACATACGGACATAAAGGCTTTATTTGAGGCAAGCCTTACGGTTGTTGAACACAACTTCAGGCCATCATTATTCAAGGTGGTTGGTGTCAAGGATGACTTTGCATGTGATATTAAAGGAGGTAGAGCAAGTAAAGGATGCAGGTATTAATATTCATTCTTGTGGTTGTGTAATGAGAATGACATATGTGTTGCCGTATGCTCATGAAGTTGCTTAATATGCACGGTTTGGATGACCAATCCCTTTTTCTATTGTGCATTCACAGTGGTTGAAATTAGACTTGACGAAGTCCACAAATGAAGACGTGCAGCAGTTGACATTAGATGTTAAGTGGGAGATAATTGTGAAACGGTTAGATATGTGTGATATTTCAGGAAAACTATCTTTGAAAAAAGCTGAGAGAACTAGGTGATCCGGCAACAACATTCCTAGTTCCTTCAATTGAAAAGGCTAAGACAAAAGGTTGTACTTGAGCATTGAAGATGGACACATCAACTTGATGGGAACCTTCTTATTATGAGACTGTCGAGTCTGGTCATGACAGTGCCATTTCACCCAAAATGGCAAGTTCAATGAAACTGGCGAAGAAGAGGAAGAAATTCCTTGTGTACCATAAAGGTGTCAAGATTCGATATATGAATTCTTTTCCAGTCGAGATATGTCCTTTCATTCACGATATTGTTGATGTCGAGTTTGATGGACACTGCAGATTTAGAGCTATCACAGGATTGTTGGGTATGAGTGTAGATGCATGGCCACAAGCGTGACAAGATTTTAATGGATAAGTTAAGTAGACACCAAGATGATTATATGCGTCTCTATGGATGTCAAGAGCGTGTTGATGAATTGATGCAATCCTTAGTGTGTTTCAACGTGGTAGCTTATAAGGATAATTGGATGACCTTATCAAACATAGATTATTTGATATCCTCATTTGATAGCTTATAAGGATAAGGATAACTGTTAAAGATGGAGGTAAATGTAGAGGCCAAGAAGAAGATGCTATCTGTGGAGGAGGTGGGGGTACTACAATACGCCTAGGCAATCTTGCTACCATGGCATAAACATCATGCACAGCCTGTCACCAAACATCCAAGTTTTGATCGTCTCCACGCACCTCCACTATCTGAACTCTATCGTATATGTGTTCCATGATGCACTACGAAATAATGAAAATATAAATACATCAATTTCGAGATAAAAAGACATTATTAACATTAAATAGGAAATGAATAACTAACTTCCTAATCGATCACTTTGTGTTGCTTTGTTGATCTATATGCAGGATTCTAGATATAACGATACGAAATGGTCATATACCAAATCATGTAATCCATTGTGGACTCTCCAGGGATCCTGCATTATGCACCTCTCCTTTCCTCATTAATCACATGATAGTCCTAGCTATCCCAGTATCCAAGCTGAAAGCTATATTGCACATGATAATTAGCTGGCTTCGATCCTCGTCTCTTGTGATTTGGGGTGAGAGGTGGACGTGGAATGCTCTGCACATATCTCCACTGTTGAAGAACTCTATCTAGATGGTAAGGCTTCACAATGTCATTGAACTTAATGCATCAGCAAAAGAATGAAATCTCCGACAATAGATGTATGTCTCTACTGTTTGCATATGGATCCTAGTAAACCTGATGATACTAAAGGTCATCAAGTCATTCCCTTAGTATTTGTAAAGAGATGCTGTAGCTGAGTGGCTTCCATTGTCGAGCATGCGACTGCCTCCCTTTGTATGATGTGTCTCGCACTGGATTTAGCAATGGAAAATGCTCATAAATCCATGCCTGCATAAAACAAAAGGAACATTTAGAATCAAATCATAAGCTAATAAAAATTAAAGAAATCAATATTATTCTTATTAAATAAATATTAAATACCTAAAGCAATGTCATATAACCAGCTATCGAACGGCACTCCGCTCTGCTAACTTCACCCAGTTGTTTATACATTTGAGCAAGGAAAGCTATACCCCGTGCAATTTCACCGAGGGTAGTAAGATCCTCCAAAAAAGATAAGTATGCAACTGATACTCGTGTTGCACTCTTACCATCCAAAGTAGTGCAACTAAGTAGAAATAATAAGAATACGCAAGCTGCACTCTATATCTGCTCCTCTCCATCAGAGTCGGTCACCATACAAAACTTATCTTTCAACCACTGCTTCCTAACTTGTGGTCCTCTAGTGGTCATCGTCCACCCCAAGCAACCACACTAGCATTCAGTTTACCCTTTCAATGCAGACAATATCGAAAGATATAGTCCTCCCAACCACTGGGATGCCGAGCAACGTAGACACATCATCTAGAGTGATGGTCATCTCTCTGAAAGGCATTTGGAATGTATTCGTCTTTGGCTGCCAGCTCTTGGTGAATATGATAATAATAGTCTTGTTGCACGTGAGATAACTACACCGCAACAATGAAACCAACCCTAACCACGAGATCTTGGCAAGGATCATGACCGACTCGGATCTAGTAGTCATGTACCAACTTTAGGGCAGTGATTAATAACTTTCAACTCCCTTCGCTCCTGTAACAAGACCAAATAAATAATTAGAATATTATTAAGTTTAATTTACATTAGAATAAATATGTAATAAAGTTCAATTATACCCTTCGCTGCCAAATAGCTACAACAATGTGCGATTCATAACTAAGTAGAAGAGAAGTATCAACTGGACCACCAGAATACAATCTAGTAGAAGCGGCTACCTGAGTAGATGTACTAGCTTGCTCAACAGCTGGTGCCTCAACAGATGTACTTGGCTACTACCTCTTCGCCATAATTGGTGCCTCGGCAGATGCACTGGCCTGCTACCTCACCTCCCTAGCTGCAGCCTCAACATGCTGCATCTCATCAGGTACTATTGCATGACCAGCTATAGTCGCATGCATGCTTTGCTCAACAGCTACTGCCTTTAGAGTGCGTCTCCTCCTCTCAGACACAGTAAGTTCCTACCTCACATCCTTTGAAGTTTCAATACGTCTCCTCCTCTTAGCTCTAGATGACCTCTCTCCTCATGTACATGGTGGCATCTGTATAAACATACAAGAAAACCAATTCACATGTAAGAAACCAATTCACATGCCAATTCAATTCAATAATCCATTTCACATATACAAATAATCCTAAACGAATTCACATCTCTCTAAACCAATTTAGATCAAATAACTAATTCATATTCAATTAACCTTATCTAAAATGTAATTTAACTTAAATTAAAAATAAAAAAGTTAAAATTGTTTTTTTTTTCACTTCCTTTTTGGGTTGGTGCTGCGGTCTTCTCTTAACTTGTGGCACCCTATTGTCGTGAGTCCAGAGACTGCTACAGCACTCTTATGCCACAAAGCCAGAATGGTTTGCAGCACTTTAGTGCCATGAATCCAAGAAAGGACATCCTACTTTAGTGCCGTGAAGCCACACATGGCTACGGTACTTTAGTGCCGCATGCCATTTAGGGCTTGCGGTTAGCTTGCGAAAATTCCTTGCCACGAGCTGCGGCATCGAAACCTAACCTACCCCACCCCACCCGATTCATTCAAAACCATTTTGCTCAAATTGAACAATTATATACATTTAAATAAGGAAAAAAATGAACATTAAACATATGTAATAGAACATGCAAATTACACTTACCTTATTATCTTGGAAATCTCTAAGATTTGAAAGATTTGTGGAAAATAGAAACTTGAACGAGGCTTAGGGTGTGAGAAATGCGAGTTAGGGTGAAGAGAAGGAATGGTAGTTTAGGAATGAAAAGCTAGATTATAAGATGTGTCAAGTAAAAAATAGGAAAAAAGTTTTTAAAGTAAGATTTTTTAGCAATTATGGTGCACCCACTATTTTGTAGAGTATGTTTAAGATTTCTTTTTTACGTAACATGATGTTTCATAGTTTGAATAATTGTTGATTTGACTAATCAATGATTTGACTAATCAAACTATCTGCTTATTTAGTATGTGTGCTTTTTACTGTACACGTGATACACCTTCACGTTTTCACTTATTAATTTATTTATTTGCAAATTATTTGCCATATTTATAAAAAGTAGAATTAAAACTTGTTTTACGGATTGAAGAACTATGATAAAATTTTAATTTAAATAAAAGTTCTTCCAATGATGAGATCTCAAAGAAATCATGAATAGTGATTTTTTTAAAAACTTCTAGTTAAGAGAAATCATCTAAATGCGATTAAAAGTATTGAAATATTTAATGTGATTTTTTAATATACAAATTTTTATTTATTTTTTAAAAATAAGTTTGAATAGTTTTTAAAAAATTAATAAAATAAAAATTCGTATGCATCATATATTATATGCACACACCATATGAACCATCTAAATTTTGAAAATAAAATGAAAATTCTTCCGATGATGTAAGGTTACAAAATTTACAAGTAATGATTTTTATCTGATTACTAGACGAGAGAAGTCTACTAAGTATTTATTTTTGGTTAAAGAAGTCCACTAAGTATTACCAGCATATTGAAATGCTTAATGTGATTTTTCAATAATGTGGATTTTTGTTAAAAATAAAAATGAATAAGGTTTTGTTTTTTTAAAAGAAATTAATAATAAATATTAAATTTAAGTAATCATTATTTCGATGATAAGATGTTACGAAAATCACAAATAATAATTCTTAATTGGAAGAATGTTCAAATTAATATAATTAACTGAATAATCAAAAACCACAATTATTTCAAAATCATTTTTGTTAATCGACTTAAATAATTCAATGACTAATCCATTAATCGAATTAAATTTTAATCCATTCGGTTAATTTAGTTAAAACCAAAATTAGAATATTGTTAACTATATATTCAACCTAAAAGTTTATAGCCCTACAAATTTTTCAACTCTAACCTATTTTTGTTGGGCTTAATAATTAAATATACTCTAATCTTTTGTACAAAACAAATATAAGCTTTCAACTTTTAATTTTATTAAATAAACCCCAAATCTTTCAAACTAATGTAATTAAATTCAAATCTATTATGAACTTTTACAATAAAATAAAAGGTTAAGTATTTATAAGACTTTAACAATTTATTTATTTTACTTACTTACGTTATTTTAAAAAATTGAAAATTTATTTACAGTAAAATAAAAATTTATTAACTTTAACAATAATAATAAATGCTTATAACTTAAAATCTATTTTGTATAAAAAAAATTGGCCGTATATTTTGCTATTAATATTTTTGTCTTTTTATTTTTGGCCATCGACTATATAACCTCCTTACTCAGCGCAGGAATAATAGTCAAAGCGGCAAGGAGAATGCAAAATCAAACTTGAAAACCTGACTTTCGTTTTGAAATTTTCGACAGCCAAATTGAAATTCTGACTAACGTTTCCGAACTTTCAAAAAGCCAACTTATTGCTATTCAAAGACACTAGCGGCGTTGCGGTTGCACGTGTAGAAAGTGTATAAATTGCTGCTTTTTTTTAGATAATACATTTTCATTAAGGGTTTATATATGATGTACTGATAGTGTATAGTTTCTATACACTGTCAATACACCAGAGATTGACACCTCATTAATATGTCCTTAAAAGTAAATATAAATAAATTTTTTTAATTTGCTCATAAGGATCTACTGATGAAGTGACAATCTCTGATGCATTGACAGTGTATAAAAACTATACACTGTCAGTACATTATATATAAATCCTTTCATTAATTTAAAAGTTACAACCATAAATAACATGTTACATCATTAGAAATTTGAAATTGATAATTATAAAAATTATTTTACTTAAATTAAGTAAATTAATAAATAACTAATTAAATAGATAACTATAAAATTTACTTTATTCGAATTAAGAAAATTAATAAATAATTAAAATTAATTAAATTAATTAATAAATAACTAAATTCAAGCTTAACACATAACAAGACTTACATATGAGATCTCAAAATTCGAAAACTTCCTTCTTGCCATTAAACTAAAATCTCATTGATAATTGCTTCTTAAGCGTTATAAATCATTTCTTTGGTAAAGTATTGAGTTATTAATTTTATATAAAAAATACTAACAGTTATAGTTAATCAGTTAAAAACTTTTTAGAGAAGCCAATTATTTAGCAGATTTTCTTGCTAAATCAAAGGTTAATCGTACCTCTGATTTAGTAGCTTGGCTGTAATCTCTTTTTATTAATAAAATGCTTGAACCTTCAAAAACAAAAACAGTTAATCAGTTAAATAAGTCTAGTAACTTCATTTCTAATGTCATTGTTACTTAGATCCTGTATTGGTTTCCTAAAAGTGAACAAAAGGGTTTTGAGGGCTTGAGTTTTTTCTATAAAAGAAGCCCTTATGTGAATAGATTTGGCGTCAAAGACTCCTGCTGCATTTCACGTTGTCTGTGCTGGCCTAGCCAGGAATACATCACACCTTGGGATCGTGGTCATCAAAGCTCACTGATTACCAAAAATGAATCGAAGTTTGATTGAAAGAGAACGGAGGTCTAACATGAGAAATCTCTTGTCGAGGCTCTTTTCTCTTCTTCCTCATCAATCGGGCAGGGTATGTGTACTCGTTTCTCTTTCTTTTTTTAGTTTGAACATATCTAAAGCTATTCATAAATTAATCTCACCCACTATTCTTTTCAAGATTTAAATGAGTAATTTAAATTTAGAACTTGAAATTTTAATCATTGTTGTGTTTGATACTGCTTTAACATGAACGCATATGCATGGATTCTTGTAGATGTCAACTCCTGACACCGTAGAGATGGCCACGTTATATATAAATAACTTTCAAAAACATCTGGAGGAACTCAGGCAAAGGAGGACGCAACTAGAAGAAGCTAATAGAGCGAGCAGAGACACGATGATAACCCCAGTTCTAAATATAACAGAGTCAAATTTTAGTCTGGAAGTGAATTTGGTTTCGGGATCGGACACGAAGTTTTCATTAGGTGACATTATTAGTATCATTGAGGAAGAAGGAGCTGAAATTCAAAGTGTTACATACAATAATGCTGGGAATATATATACGCTTTCAATTCATTGCCAGGTAAATGATGTTTGAGCCGCTCATATGGGTACTGACAGACTAGGGTTAAATGTTGAAGTAGAGGGTTTAGCATACATTTCTGGTACATGCATGTTTGTTTTTGTGCATAAAAAAAATTAGAGGAAGAGAGATTGTCCTATTTCAAGATAGGCACACTAAACCTTTATATTTTTATAGCATCTAAATAAGTTATTATTACAAGGATTTTTTAATCACAAATTAAATGTTAAGGGTTCATTTGAATACAAATTAAATATTACGAATTTACTCAGACATAAATTAAAGGTTAAGAAACAGCAAGTTATGTCATCCCCAAATGTCGCTTAAATCATATTTGAAAGTATAAATAAACTTAATCATAGTTCCTTGAATATACGTACTTCTTTGAGTCATTATCCCTTTGGAATTAAGACAGGAACATATTATTTTGTTTCAACATCTTCACTATACTCACCAAATGTTTTATAACATATAATTGTTTGATTTTAGTGCTAAAAACTTAGCAATCTTGATCTTCTGCAGGCTTCTGACTATACCAAAAATCGAATTGATAGTTCAAGACTGTTTCAGAGATTGAGAATAATGATCGGAGAATAAAGATGGAGTTGAAGTTATAACTGTCGAAGAATGCATTGATTTTTCTGCTAAGAATAAAATCTCTTTAATTATCTCGAAAAAATTCTACTGGTATGTTTTGTTTAAATATTGTAAAATGCGATGCTAATGTTGTAAGCTTTTAATTTGAAAGTTTATCATGGATTAGAGAAAGAATTCTATAAAACAGTTACGTCACCTTAACTTATATCACATTCCACTCATTTAATGCCACTTCATCATTTTTTTTCATGTTATCTAACTAGTCAGCTTATAACTTTTCCCAGTAAAAAGTAATGCCTAAAATTTCCCACTAAAATATTATGCCTAAAAATTTCCCGCTAAAAAATTAAGACTAAAAAGATTTTTACTAATTTCTTTTTCACAAAAATTTATCACTTTCGAAATCTCATTGCCTGTAAATTTTGTTTGACTCTAAGCACTAATTAAAAGACAATTGTTCTTGCATAACGTGAAATGTAAGTGGATTTTATTTGACCATGTCATCTGACGGTTGATGCCTTCTCCAACCTCATCTTATTACAAGAACCCAGTCCATTCAAGAGATTTAATACCCAAAACATCATTGGTTCAAGAGCATGAGAACGGAAAATTTAGAGGAGGAAAATGCTGAGTGATATTCATTGAGACAAAAAATCAAACATGTTGTAGACATTGGAAACAATTACCCTTGCAATACATCTAAATCCAATAAAAATATGACATTTAACAGATTACATAAAACCCATAACACCAAACAATGAAGCTTGACAAAGACGAACTAGAAAAACAATATGATTGAATAGGTTTTGAGCTGAAACTGCATAACACCAAACAAACACATAATCATTCCTCTCTCTTTTATACTGTTCTCCTGCAATATTTTTGAGAAATAAACCAGACTTCAAAAAAAAATTAAAAAGGATTTGAGTTGAAAAAAAAAAAAACAAACCTTGATAACTTGAAACTTAAACACACATAATCCTTCCTCTCTCTTTTATACTATTTTCCTGCAATTTTTTTGCGAAATGAACAATTTTTTTTTTTATTTTGAAAAGGATTTGAGTTAAAAAAAAAAAAAAACTACCCCTAGATATCTTGAAACTTAAACAGACGTGTTTTGGGTTATCAATTGTTTCTAGTTTTAAATGTTGTAAGCTGACTAAACAAAATTTACAGATAATGAGATTTCGAAAGTGATAAATTTTTGTGAAAAAATTTTTTTTTAGTAGGCATAATATTTTAGTGGGAAATTTTAGGCATTACTTTTTACTGGAAAAAGTTATAAGCTGACTAATTAGATGACATGGAAAAAAATGATGAAATGACATTAAATGAGTGGTATGTGATATAAGCTGATATGACATAAATGTTTTATACAATCCTTCCTCCATGGATTATTGAGATTTTATTTTATCAGTCACTATTAAAATAAGGGAAATTATTATGAAATTTTTGCTATTAGTCACAATCAAAACTAAACAAAACAAAAATAGTAATAATAATTATTTCAATTTGTAATTTAAAGCCCACAAAGTGTCTGTTTGGCCTAGCTTATTCAAGTGTTAATCTACTACATAAGCAGAAGCCAAGTGTTTGTGTAATAACTGGAAATTTTCCCTCATCCTAAAATTGTTGTTTACTATTTAATATTCAAAAAGAAAATTATTAAATTTATTAAATAGCATTATGTTATAATTTAAACAACATTGAGGTTTGAATTATATAGGAATTTAGGACTGAGGTAATTACCATGTATAACATAATGCTAACTTAGGTAATATTTAATTTTAAAACAAAATTTGATGATACTTGCTACAATTATTAGCTAGATGAGTTCGAAAAATTTAAGTAAATAATATAAGTATGCATATAGAAAGATATGTATATATCTATATATAGAAATATATACAGTCATATATACGTGTATATATATATATATATATAATAATCAAACCCATAACTAATGTACAGTCATATATATGTTATAGGATTAGCACTTATATATATATAACCAATAAATGAATAAAATACATAAGAAATATATTTACTTATGCATATGTGGCTGAGTGGGTTTGTGTTAAAAAAAAAATGTAAAATAATGGTTTCGGTAGTGGCTTCCTGAAGAAGCTGAAACTTCTACCTACTCCCACTCACATTTCCTTGTCTCGACTGAAGAAAACAAGAAGCAAAAAGAATTTTCTTCTCGGCAGCGATCAGGACAAGGGAAGAAAAGAGCAGTTCGGCATATGAGAAGGGAAGAAAGGGGGGAAAATGTGGAAAGGAGGGAGTACTGAATCGGGCTGAAGAAGGGGATACTCACGTCGGAAAAGAAGAGGAAGAGAAATAGGGTAGCCAAAAAAAGAAAAAAAAAGGGAGAGCAAACTGGAAGCAGATCTCGGCAGTTGCATTAGCGGCTGGTGTAGGCTGTTCTTGGTCTTAAAAGGTGCTGGCATGGTGCTCATTTTGCTAGATAAAGGATGGTAAAACATGGGTCTATCATTCGAGAAGAATCAAAACAAAACAGAGTGACACAAAGGAACGAAAATGATAGTTGTTTCTGGTGTAGAAGGGACGTGAAGGGAGCAGCGGAAATGTTTGGAAACAGCAGCTGCGAGTGAAAGATGAGGAGAGGCAGTACATTGGGCTGGAAATTTTTAAATTGGAATTATAGGGGCTGAGCGGAGTTTTACTAGTGGTTTACAGCAGAGAGCTTTGGCTGGGCTGGTCACAAACGGCAAGGCTATATCTTGTGTCGTACTTCCTTCCTTTAAGGTGCCAAAGCAACAACCATTTAGAGAAGGCTCACGACAGTAGAGGAAGGCAACATTGAGTTGTTGTTTTGGAAGTGTGATTCAAGGGTAAGATGATTCTTTTAAATTTAAAGATTATGTATAGAAATGAAAGCTTATTGTTAACACAATGTGCAAATATAGGAGCTGCTAAAAGTGCAAAATGGCTACTGTTTTGAGAGGAAAGAGGACTGCCTTAAAAGGAGCACAAACTGAGATGGTGTGCTTACTGAAAAAGGACAACAATAAGCCATGACATTTTGCGAGGTTCAGGGTAAGGTTTATCTAAATTATTTAGATAAAATATATATGATAAAATAAATTGATGAGATGAAATTTTAATTCATGGAATTTCTTAAGGTGACTTTGAAGGTTAAACACTACTTTCTTGCTTTAATCGGTATGGTTATGCTTATTAAGAGGTAAGGATGGATCAATGCTTGGTGTAAAGCATGTTTAAATTAGGAAATTTTATTTAGAGAATAAATGATGATGTTGTGGCTGGAAATTGTGATTATAGATGCTGTTTGGAGGACATGTGTCGTGAAAGAAAACTTTGAAAAGGTGTTCGGCTAGCATGGGATATCATATGGTAAGAAATTGTCTAGTAAGGTTTTAATTCATGAAATTTCCTAAAGTAGCTAAGTATAATGATCTTGTATTAAGTAAAGATTAATATGAACATGCTTGGAATTGTTGGCTTGAGGATATTTGAATGAGCGATAGGATTTTGGAAATCATGGTTAAGGAAAAATGTGAAGAATCTAGTTCATGAGAAATTATAAGGTAAGAATAGTTCCTTGCATGTTTTATATACATGGGTTTTGATTAAAGAAATGTTAAATTTAGACCTAGGTAAATGGTGGGTTGTAACATGGGATGATGTTTTAGACGTAAGGTAGATTTAAGATGTGAGAAGAACTAATTTAATATTAATGTACTGATTTTTAAGACAAGGCTAAGTGGAATTTTGGTTTTTTGAATTATAAAGGTAAAGGATTCTATCTAGTTTCTTTAATGGTGATATGTGTATATATGAAAATATATATTGTAATTGGAAACGACATGTGGTATGGTAGTGTCTAAGCCTTAGTAGAAGTGTTAAATTTGTAATTGTATAGGTGTCGTTTGGTGTAGGTTAAGTGGAGAACAAAATTCAAGAACGTGCTAAAAGTGTTGAAGAAAGTGCTAAAGTGTAAGGCATATGGAAGTCATATCCTTAATCACGATATTGTGCAACATTAGGTAAGGGAATATACGGTAAATGCCTGTCAGTCTACTATGCTTATGCATGTTTAAATTAATGTTATTTAATATTTATGGATTTAAATGCATTTTTGGTTAATTGTCCAAATACGTTGGATTGAATTTTAAATGCATAATGTTTTGGATTTGGACTTGGATTCGGATTTGGATTTGGATTTGGATTTGGATGTGTATTGGAAATTGGTGTATTGAAGATATATTGCTTGATTGAGTTTTCTACAGGTATCTGATTTGTGGTTATGACGCTGGGTAGTGTTCTACCTATGCCGTTATAATGCCGAAATTTCGTTAGAAATTGTCTAAATAAGTTTCTTGATATTAAAATTGGATTTATTAAATGCCTTTAAAACCTCATGCATATTAATCACTGCTATTTGTTATCGAGACTTCGTACGATTTAGATTTTTAAAACTATAAGTATGTGGAACGGTTTATGCCTTTAGTACTCAACCTATTTTGTAAGATATATTTCTAAACGAGTTTTGACTCATGATACATGTGATGATGTATAATGCCTGTGTGGCATTTGGAAATGCCTGTGTGGCACTTGGAAATGCCTATGTGGCACTCGCCTGTGTGGTGTTTTATTATGCCTATGTGGCATTCAGTAAGCCTGTGTGGCATTGAGGCGCCGTATACGTAATTGCGTCATGGATCCCGCCTGTGTGGCAAATGGGTAGCGGTAATTACGTATGATTGTCCGACAACTAGTCGTGACTTGTACCTCAGCTACCAAATGATCACTGGTGCTGGGATGATTCATGATCATGGATAGAGCCCTGATATGGGACACCGACCACTGCTAGCTACAGTGGATGCTTTCATAGAAAGCTTCTTGGTTATATTTCCAAAGATTCCTGTTACGTTACCGAATCTCCTAATGCTCGTCTCATATAAATGTTTTTAAATGTATATTACGATACTGTTACAAAGACGAGCGAATGTATCATTTCTACTACTACTATATATATCTTGATTCGGTGAATGCTTGAGTACTAAATTGTTTTGAAATTACTTGGCATAACATTTTATAGCTTATAAACTATGGTTTATCAATTTGGTATTATTTCCAAATAAACATCTTTAAGCATGAGCTTTGGCACACTCATTTACATATACACATGCATTAAACATAGTAGAAACCTAACATCATTTAGCGTATGCTTTCTTACTGGGCTTTCCCCAAAGCTCACCCCCTTCCATCTCAGATTATTTCAGGTAGACTCGGCACGAGCGTGGTGCACGAAGAGTCTTTTTGTTGAGTAGCTGAAAGTTGTATTTTGAAAGAAGGTATAATCTTTGTTCTTTTGTTTATATCCCAGGCTAAATTCTTTTGTGCACACAATGTATAGGATTTGGGATGTAAGAACTAGGAGATATCAAATCTGTAAACCTACTGTGTTATGTAGTTAAGTTGAATTTTCGATATTTAATTATATATGAGATCCATGGATGCTAAGTATTTTAGAAGTTATACTGAGATTTGGAAATTGCTATAGGTTGAACGATGTTGTACTTAGTATGAGGATGGATACTGAAATGAAATAGGGACAGAAGTTTTTCAGTGTCGTTTTTTACACGTCTTACGAGAAGACTATAATGGGACCTTAGACAACTAGTCTTAAATAACTATAGGAGTGGGATTCTACTCATTAGGTTTTAGCTACACTGAGCGAGAGACAAACATAGGAAGTGAAAGAAAAAAAAGTTAGCCCAAAAATCCGGCTTCCGAGGGCGCTACAGTTTGGCTCTCAAAAATTTAAAATTTTTAGCTTATGCGAGAAGCAAATTTTAGCTTTTGGATGAAGCTATAAATTGAAGCTTTTTCAAAAAGTACTAATTTTAATAACATGTACTTTAGTGAAAATTTTAACATTTTCATTTTACTATTCAATAATTCACAAAATTTAAAGAAAATTATATTATTTTGCAGTAATTTATTTATTTTGTGCAATTTTTATATTTATTTAATTGTTTATTTTAATATGTAAAGTGTTTTTATTTTATTTATTTATTTCACTTAAAAAGTTTGTGATTAAATCTAATAAAGTTTATTATTTTATTTTAAAAGTTATTAAAAATATACAAAAATTCTATTAAACAGTGTTTAACGTTCTACAGTACTTTTATATTAAGTTAGCCAAACGCTAATTTAACTTTGTTTAACAGCACTTTTAAAAAAGCTCTACTCAAATAACACTTTTTATAAAAGCTTCAGCTAGGCCAAACAGACTCAAAAATGGCGTGGATGAAATTGACTTGGTTAATAATAGATCACATTTGTTTCATTTTTTCTTTTGGTTTAAATACATTCGTCAAGAACACTAAATGCATGGTCAAACGATTTCTGAAAACGTAAGGTCGTTGAGCTGTACGGGAGCTTCAGTGTTCACATGCATTCGACGAAATTAAGTTCTCAAGATACCAACAAGTGGTTAAAAGAAATGGAAGTAGACTTTTTATCCGGGTACTTGAACAGGGTTCGAGTCTTAGAATCTCCGCTGTTAGGAGATCTTTACCGTTTATCACACTACAAAAAAACTGACTTTTATCGGCACTTAAAACTGACTTTTACCGACACTTATAAGACCAACAAACTACCGGTAAAAATCTTACCGGCGATCCATTGACCGGCGGCTAGGTGAATGCCGGTGAAGGTTTGCCGGCGGTGATGTACTCCAATGCCGACAAAGGTCTAACAAATTACGGCATGACTTTTCTCGGCACTTTAAAATGCCTTTAAAAGTAAAAAGCTTTTACCGGTACTTGAAAATCTTATTTGAAATTTAAAATTTTTATATTTATTGAGCTTTATTTTAAATATAAAAACTTTTACTGGCACTTTTAGGTGCCAGTAAAAGTCTTATTTAAAATTTAAAATTTTTATATGTATTAAATTTTATTTTAAATTTTTAAATTTTTATTAGTATAACTTAATTATTAAATTAATAATTTTTTTTATCCTAACTTCTTTTTTAAATCAAAAAAAGCTTTAAAATTACTTTAAATTTAAAAAATAAGATACATGGTGATGTTCGCTTTTGATTGCTTAAAAGAAAATACTACAATTTAACAAAATATTAAAATTTGACTCATAAAGCACCAAATTGAACAAATTTTATTTTCTATAAAATAAAAGTAGAAAATGTTACAAAATTTATTATACCAATTTGTAAAAAATGTAAAGAAAAGGAAGGAATCAATGAATTTTTTGTCGGAGATTCCAATGAAAAATAAGTAAAAAAACTTGCATGGTTGAGAAACACTTGGATCCACAATAGCTGCCACATCAAATTCTGGCTCCTCAAAACCTTCTCTGGCTACCGAAAGGTACCAGTCACCAAACCTTTTAGGTGCACTAACATGCATATATTATATTGTTAAATGCCAAGTTCAATACCTTCAAAAAGTCCTGCAAATGAGTGGTAAATACTGTAAATATTACTTATTATGTTTAGCCTGTAAGTATATCATACAGATTATACATGCTTCTACACAATATGAAACATGTTAAACAATTAAATGCGGAAGCGACAACATCTAACCTCCAGCCATTGCACTCTGTAACTCTGCTGTTGAAGCAATTTTCGAATATGACAGTCTACTCTGTGTCGATCACAGGCCTTCCAAATCTTCCAAGCACTCAAAACCTCACTAGATGGTGTTTGTGTGTTTAAGATTCAGTACTTGGGGACCAGAAGGAGCCCTCTTATATTACTAACGAGAGCATGCTAATTATGACAATAAAATCACGTTTTAACCATCACAAAATCGTGTTTTAATAGCCAATATTGAGTTAAGATTCAGCGTGTAATTATGGACCATATCCGGAATTGGTCAACCAAACAATTATTTCCATAATTATGGAGATATACTAACATTCTCCCACTTGGTCCATATATTTCACTTATAGAAGAAACAAATCACATGAATCATGGCGACAGTTCCTCTAATGGTGAGTATTATCTTCCATGTATGACTATGTAAAATGTTTCTAAATCAACCTATTTTTACTTAATAAATAAACCTTATGTTTATTCTCGGTCCAAACAACAAGGATATTTCTCAAATAAAACTTTAGTGTATACAAATCAAAATGAGAAACATCATATTATTAATAAAAGTTTCAATTACAATCAAAATGTGGGACCAAGTCCCATTCTCTCTACATGATCCTTAAATTTAGACGGTGGTATGCCCTTAGTCAAAGGATCAGCTAACGTCAATTCAGTGCTAACGTGTTCAATGACCACTCTTTTATCTCTAACACGTTCTCTAATGGCTAAGTACTTAATGTCGATATGCTTACTTCGACTTCCACTCTTATTGTTCTTAGCCATGAATACCGCAGCTGAATTGTCACAATATATCCTTAATGGCTTAGATATGGAGTCAACAACTCTAAGCCCAGCAATGAAACTCTTAAGCCATACACCATGTGAGGTAGCCTCAAAATAGGAAACAAACTCGGCCTCCATAGTGGAAGTGGCAGTCAGTGTCTGCTTAGCACTTTTCCATGAAACAGCTCCACCGGCAAGCATGAAGATGTAACCGGATGTTGATTTCCGAGTATCAACACAGCCAGCAAAGTCTGAGTCTGAGTAGCCAATCACCTCCAACTCATCAGTCCGTCTATACATAAGCATGAAATCCTTAGTGCCTTGAAAATATCTAAGCACCTTCTTCGCAGCTCTCCAGTGGTCCATCCCCGGGTCACTTTGGTATCTACCTAACTCTCCCACAGCAAAAGCAATATCAGGCCTGGTACAGACCTGTGCATACATAATGCTTCCAACAGCTGAGGCATATGGAATGTTCTTCATCTGTTCCCGCTCAAGATCATTTTTCGGGCACTGGTTCAAATTGAACCTGTCACCCTTCACAATAGGAGCTGGGCTTGGTGAACAATCTTTCATTCTGAATCTTTCCAAGACTTTATTAATATAGGCTTCTTGTGACAGACATAATATACCTCTATGTCTATCTCTATGGATCTTAATGCCAATGACATAAGATGCACCGCCCATATCCTTCATATCAAAGTTCTCATAAAGAAATTGTTTCACCTCACGTAGCATCCCTTTATCATTGGTTGCAAGCAGAATATCATCCACATATAGCACAAGGAAACAAATCTTACTCCCACTGACCTTCTGGTATATACATTGATCCATGATATTCTTAACGAAACCAAATGAAGAGATGACTTCATGGAATTTTAGATACCATTGACAGGAAGCTTGTTTCAACCCATATATGGATTTCTTCAGCTTACAGACCAAATGCTCACCATTACTGGAGGAAAAACCTTCAGGTTGTTTCATGTAAACCTCTTCCTCTAGATCACAATTGAGAAATGCCGTTTTCACATCCATTTGTTGCAACTCTAAGTCAAAATGTGCAACAAGCGCCATTATGATGCGGAGAGAATCTTTCTTAGATACAGGAGAAAAGGTCTCCTTGTAATCGATTCCCTCCTTTTGAGTGAATCCTTTGGCTACGAGTCTTGCCTTATAACGCTCAATGTTGCCTAATGAGTCAGTCTTGGTCTTAAAGACCCATTTACAGCCTATAGCCCTAGCCCCATTAGGCAACTCGACAAGATCCCATACTTCATTAGATGCCATCGAATCCATCTCATTCTTCATAGCATCGAACCAAAGTTTTGATTCTTTGCTGTTCATGGCTTGTGAAAACGTCTCTAGATCACTAACGGGCCCAATATTGAAATCATACTCTTGTAGATACACAATATAATCACTAGGAATAGCTGATTTCCTTTCCTTAGTAGACCTTCTTAATGTTGGTTCAACATTCTCCAAAGGATCATGTTGTTCAACTGGTTGCTCACTCAATTCTGGTGTATCCAAAGGAGCCTCATCTACTAGTAAGTTATCAGTTACTTGTAGATCTTCAATGATTGGTTGTTCAATGTCCAGTTGTACTGAAGGGACATTGTTCATGATAACTAATCCTTGACTCGAGGTAGAGGGTTGATCTCTCACAGAAACTAGGTCTTGAGATTGATCGTTCCCACTAACTAAGTCATTTTTAAGAAACTTGGCGTTCCTTGATTCCACAAATCTAGTGCTATGAGATGGATAATAGAATCTGTAGCCTTTGGACCGTTCAGCATATCCGATGAAATACCCACTTATGGTCCTAGGATCCAATTTCTTTTCCTGTGGGTTGTAAACTCTTATCTCAGAAGGGCATCCCCAAACGCGCATATGACGCAAACTCGGTTTCCAACCTTTGAATAATTCAAAAGGCATCTTTGGAACAACCTTGGTTGGAACCCGGTTCAATATATACGCTGCCGTTTTAAGAGCTTCAATCCACAAGGACTTAGGTAACTTCGAGTTGATAAGCATACTACGCACCATTTCCATCAAAGTTCGGTTCCTTCTTTCTATAACACCATTCTGATCCGGTGAACCAAGCATGGTATATTGGGCAACAATCCCATTTTCTTGAAGGAACTTCGCAAATGGTCCAGGTGCTTGTCCATCTTCAGTGTATCTACCGTAATACTCCCCACCTCTATCAATTCTTACTCCTCTATCAATTCTTACTATCTTTATGGGTTTTCCACATTGTTTCTCTACTTCAGCCTTAAATATTTTAAAGGCGTCTAATGCTTCGTTCTTGTTATGAAGCATGTAGAGATACATAAACCTCGAGTAATCATCAATAAAGGTGATGAAGTATTTCTGACCATATGCATCAATGTCTGGACAACATATGTAAGAATGTATGATCTCTAATATGGTTGAACTCCTATTGGCACTTTTCTTGGACTTGTTGGTTTGCTTACCCTTAATGCAATCCACACAAGTGTTGAAATCAGTAAAATCGAGAGTACTAAGTATTCCGTCATTTACCAATCTCTTAATTCTATTTATGGAGATATGACCTAATCTCCGGTGCCATAACGTAGAGGAGTCCTCATTCATAACACATATTTTAGTGCCAGTTTGAACATGCAAGGCGTTATGAGCAGTGTCATTTACAAATCAATAGAGAAAAGACCATCACATAAGGTACCATTCCCAACAATATCAGACTTAAAATATATCAATATTGATTTATTTGAAAATTGAAAGGAATATACATAAGGTACCAACCTAGAAACAGAGATTAAATTTCTCGAGAAACTAGGAATATAAAAGATCTTTTCTAACTGCAAAACAAAACCACTCCTAAGAACTAAAGTGCATGTTCCAA
This sequence comes from Heritiera littoralis, assembly GCA_031772115.1. Classification (NCBI taxonomy): domain Eukaryota; kingdom Viridiplantae; phylum Streptophyta; class Magnoliopsida; order Malvales; family Malvaceae; genus Heritiera; species Heritiera littoralis. The sequence goes on along the minus strand of JAPDPK010000134.1, from coordinate 334,522 downwards.
CGCCTTCAACACGCGAGCGCATCGTGTTTTAATGGCCATCACAAAATCATTTCCCACTGGCTTCCTTAGGTTTGTCATACCCTGTAAGGAAGTCGAAATGTGAATTGTAGATCCTGAATCAATCCACCATGTGTTATGATTAACCTCAACCATATTTGATTCAAAACAAACATATGAGAGTGGATTACCTTTCTTAACGAGCCACTACTGAAGCTTGGCACAGTCCTTCTTCATGTGTCCTTCTTTTTACAAAAGAAACACTTGGACTCTTTCTTAATGTTAGCTAAGGCAGGGGTTTTCCCTTTTCCCTTGTTCTTGGCTCGATCCTTGGTCTTTCCTTGGCTTGCAAAAAATGCACTTTCACCTGATTCCATAAGCAGTCTTCCTTCCTCTTGAACACACATGGTCATCAATTCATTGATGGTCCACTTATCCTTATGTGTGTTGTAGGATATCTTGAATGGTCCGTACTGCTTTGGTAGAGTGTTCAATATATAGTGCACAAGAAAAGACTCAGACATCTCTACCTCTAGCTTCTTGAGTTGGGCCGTTATATCTCTCATGGCCATTATGTGCTCGCGCACTCCTTTGACATTGGTGAGCCTCATCGATGAGAACTTCATTATTAGGGTGCTAGCCAATGCTTTGTCTGAAGTGACAAACTGATCATCTATGGCCTTTAGTAAGGTCCTAACGTTGGTATGCTATTCGACTGAACCACGTATCCCAGCAGATATTTTTGTCTTAATATACATGACACTAAGGCGATTGGATCGCTCCCAGCATTCATGTAAAGCTACTTCAGTAGGAGTGCTGGTCTCAGTCAATACGGGCTCGTCTTTCCTTATAGCATAGTCTATATCCATGCACCCTAATTGGAGGAGAACTCTCTCCTTCCAAACCTTGTAGTTCTCTCCATCCAGCTCGGGAACTTCTAGGTTAATACTAGCATGAGGAAACACTGTATATAGAAAATAAACATGCTTATGTATCTAGAATTTTTGAGGCAAACTTAATTATGTCTACCAATGTAAACATATTTTATTAATGAATCTCAGACATAAAACTTGCCTGTGGGCTAAAGTTCTAATTCTAATAGATTCATATCATAATGATAAAACTATCAAATTATATCATTTCCTAATTCCTGTAGGTAAATTAAGAAACTAATTTGATATTTTATCCTAATTAGTTGTAAAATTATAATAAAAATTCCTGTGAGATAAAATTTATTATAACCTTATAACTAATTACAATTTATGCCTAATATCATTATGTGATTTTACAAATATAATTTTACTTAATTAAGGTTGCTATGGCTAAGCCCTAATTAAATAAATTATTAATCACTTAGACATATTGGAAAAATTTTAAGTTTATTCATATTTTAAAAATTGCAATTATCATAAGGCAACTTTAATTCCAAATAATATGAATAACTTAGCTACATGTGCTTTTAGTATAAAAATAACAAAATTATACATATTCAAAATGAGCACATATACACATTCAAATCAAATTTTCATAATTTAATCATAATTTTATGATAATTTTCACAAAATTATTCAATTTAAAATTACAGCATTTATAAAAATTTCAAATTTATGAAAAATCCTCATAAAATCCAAATAATGAGAAGTTTTCATAACTATATTAATTTTGTGAAAATAATCTAATTATTCATAAAATTATGAAAATTACAAAATTGAAAATTTGATAAAACTATCAAAAATATAATTATTTGGCCTAAATTAAATAATTTAAATTACTTAAAATTAAATAAATCCTTAAGGCCTAAAATAAACCAAATGGCCCTTTCATTTAATCCACATGGCCCAAATAATCTAGCCCAAATAAAAGAAAAAGCCCATAAATTATATGGCCTAAAACTGACCCAAAAGGAAGCCCAAATTGTGGCCCAAACCAGATGGCCCAAGGTTTCTTTTCGTTTTTTTTTTTTAACAGTGCGGTTGCACTGTACAACCAAGGCGGGCGCGTGAGATCCACGCGTCCGCTTTCAACCCTCGGGCACGTGATAACCATGCGCCCGTTTTCCACTACCGGGCGCGTGGGATCCACAAGCCCGTTTTCCACTATTGGGCGCGTGGGATCCACGCGCCTGTTTACACTATCGGGAGCATGGATCTCACGCGCTCGATCTTCTTCTTCACCCGAACGGGCATTTCGCAGATTTTTGGGTCTTTTCGACCCGACCCGGCATAAACCCCTTCAAACAGTCCCGTTTTTCATGTATTTTTCATCCCTAGAGCTTTTCAACAATAGATCTAAAGTATTTAAGCCAAAATCACATGAAAACAGAATGAGTTTCATGAAATCCAAGACTTAAAGTTTCAAAATATGGGTTTTTATGGCTTCTTTCTACAGATCTCTAGCAAGACAGAGGTTAAATTACAGCTCTGATACTAAATGTAAGTACATCATACAGATTATACATACTTCTACACAGTATGAAACATGTTAAACAATTAAATGCGGAAGCGACAGGATCTAACCCCCAGCCATTGCACTCTGTAACTCTGCTGTTGAAGCAATTTTTGAATCTGACAGTCTACTCTGTGTCGATCACAGGTCTTCCAAATCTTCCAAGCACTCAACACCTCACTAGATGGTGTTTGTGTGTTTGAGATTCAGTACTTGGGGACCGGAAGGAGCCCTCTTATATTACTAACGAGAGCATGCTAATTATGACAATAAAATCACATTTTAACCATCACAAAATCGTGTTTTAATAGCCAAATATTGAGTTGAGATTCAGCGTGTAATTATGGACCATATCCGGAATTAGTCAACCAAACAATTATTTCCATAATTATGGAGATATACTAACATAGCCATGCAATAGTTCAATGTGATGATTCAAAACAACAAAGCACTAAAAGATATCAAATACAACTCACCAGAAAACTTGTCACATCCATCACCAGTTAGGCCACAACTTCTGAGATTTAAGTATGCCAAAGCAATAGGAAATGCAGATAAAACAAATAATTTTTATAATGAACTGAACATGATCTATGTTTTCTTAACTGGAAATCATAATTAGTGAAAATACATAACATTGAACCTCGTTCATCGCTATATACCTAGAAAAGGAAAATGCTCACTGACAAGGCAGAATAGTTTTTTGAAGTTGAGCTTCATACTCAATACCAATAATAGGTTTATTGTGGATAAAGTGCTGCAAAATGAAAATGAAGAAGATAAGGATATTTATAGATTTTTAAAACCTCAAGTTAGATATATAGAAAAGATTGTAGCCACTGTTATGATATACCTGAATATATTCATCTCGTAAGCTAGTTGATTGCATTTGATCACACTCCAAATCGGCAGATTCAATCTCTGACATCAATAAAGCTCGGACAATTGACACATCACGTTTTGAAAACCCGTGAAGTTGCACCCTTGCAACAGGTGAAAGGGGTGCAGGAGGTACATATCATGAAAGTCTCTTTCAAGTGTTTGGTTTAACAGAAGGGACACGTCAAAAGATGACAAAATGATTGATTAAATAAGTTTAATCATTCTAGGTTTTTGAAAAGCTCTGCAAAGAATGCGGTGGAGAAGTAGCCTGGTCAGGTCGATCATCTGAATTCTTAGTCTCCAGGTTCTGATGTTTCTTGCTCACAAAGTCAGTGTTTAGTGCCCAATCAGGAACTTTTGATGGCAGAGGTGCTTCGACAAATAAGCTGTTGGTGACATTCTTTGATATGTTAGGAGAGACGAATCAAACACAGATAAAGGCAGGCTTAGACCATAATTATAAGGATATCCCACATAAGGGTGATCAAATCTGCAAGTTGGCCTGTATTTGCAGAGTCCATACATAGCGTAGCTAGGACATACAGCTTGCCACTACGTATAGAAGAGTCGGAAATAGTTAATGTAATTAGTTTGCTGAAAGAAGAAAAAACACACACAAGCAAACTAATTTGAGTGATGAACTAGCTATCTGGATCCCTTTAGCCAAACTCAAGGTTAGTTTGGATGGGCGGTGTGATTGGTTCCGGTGAAATTAAAAACAATGAAAAGACTCTTATAGATATATCTTTTTTAATAAAATAATTTTAAAAAAATTAAAAAGTGAGGATAAGGGGGTAATTTTACCCCCTTGTTTTTTGTCTTTTAGTTAGCCGACTGGCCCGCACTGGGGCCAATCGGCCAACCAAACTAGCCTCATTCACCCAAATGAATATTTAGTTAAATACCTAACCATGTGACAAATAGACAGGAAACTTACAGGTCTTGAAGGAAGCCCAAGTGGGCCAATACTATTTACCGCTGAATTTGCGGTCCTTTCCTTTGGATGATGGTACTTGCAATCAAATCCATATTTGCAAGTGCCAGTGTTCATATAATACCGACATTTTGGTTGATCAGGTCGTTCAGGAAAATTTGAAGCAAATGCTGAAGACAAGAGAAACTGTTCACTAGAACTTGACTCGGCAAGATTCAATGAGTTGTAAGCAAAATTACATTACGTTAATCTAAATGATGATACCTATGAAAACTAAGACCAAATAGCATGAGAAGAAAAAGTAGAGAACTTAAAAAGGTTATGTACAGAGTCAGATTTCCAACAAAAAATACAGAAAGGAAACTAAGATAGAACTCCTTATTGCAATTTAATTTCATTTACCTGCGATATTGCTGTAGCAACAAAGTCATCTACTTTGTCTTGAACATCGTAATCAAAAAATCGATATTATCCTACATCAAAGGGAACCAAATTTACACTAGTAACAATTACATATTCAAGAGATTGCATAAACTATCATTACCACCAGGATGGTCTTCCAAGAATTTGGTTACTTTGTACACCTGTTCGAATATAAGATATGGAATTTAAGGAGACGGAAATGCTCTCTTCTCTCAGTCTTCTTTGTCTGCATCCACATGCAATTTTAGAGCTAGAAAGAAAAATCAACCAGAGAGGGAAACATGTAAGATGAAGCTGTGTGATAATTACCAATGAGTAAGTCTGAAAGTTCTTCCAGAATAGGATTGCTGCTAGTGCTGCAAGATTAAAACAGATGTTCAATCTATTTGAGAATCAATGTTCAAAAAACACATGTTCGATCTTTCTCACATAGATCAAATCCTCTAAAGAATATGGCACCTTAAATCACATACTGGTCAATATATCATTCAAGCAAGAGAAAATAGCGAGATTCAAAATGCACTTTCGATAGCAGCAAAGATACGTAAACTAATTGAGCATTCTAAAAGTGAGATGATTCAATCTCTTCTCTCAAATCTTGCATAACAATAAAACCCCCAACAGAAAAATAGTTAGTATAATTCCAAATAAAAAATAAAAGAAGACACGAACCCTAGGCCAATTTCTACTAAAATCCATATTAAAAGTCGGCCAACGGAGCCCAATCTCGAACTCTCGATCGATCGCACGTGCACGGTCAGTGGCAAATCATATTCTACTTCTAACATATTCTACACCTAATAACTCTAAATTTACACTCAATTATGTGTTTTTTACGTTGATCTTATAGCAAGGTAAAAAATTATGACCTTATTGTAGAAATTTCCATGGATCAGGATATAGATATTGGATTTTTTTTAAAAAAATTATTTAATATTCTTTTGATAGACTAAAAATATTTTTTTATCCTTTCATCAACATGCGAGTGTTAAAAAAATCCTATGTTGAAACACTTACTCTTTAATTGATCATAATTAAACATTGTATTCTTAATTGAAATCCCATAAAAATTAGATCCTAAAAAAACACATAGTTGTTATTTTTTTCACTTCCTTTTTGGGTCGGTGCTGCAGTCTTCTCTTAATTTGTGGCACCCTATTGTCACGAGTCCAGAGACTGCTATGGCACTTTTGTGCCACAAAGCCAGAATGGTTTGCGGCACTTTAGTGCCATGAATCCAAGAATGGACATGGTACTTTAGTGCCGCAAAGCCACACATGGCTACGGTATTTTAGTGCCGCATGCCATTAGGGCGTGCGGTTAGCTTGCGAAAGTTCTTTGGCACGAGCTGCGACACCGAAACCTAACCTACCCCACCTGATTCATTTAAAACCATTTTGCTCAAATTCAACAATTATATACATTTAAATAAGGAAAAAAATGAACATTAAACATATGTAATAGAATATGCAAGTTACACTTACCTTATTATCTTGAATATCTCTAAGATTTGAAGAATTTGTGGAAAATAGAAACTTGAATGAGGCTTAGGGTGTGAGAGTTAGGGTGAAGAGAAGGAAGGGTAGTTTAGGAATGAAAAGCTAGATAATAAGGTGTGTCAAGTAAAAAATAGGAGAAAAGTTTTTAAAGTAGGATTTTTTAGCAATTAGGGTGCACCCACTATTTTGTAGAGTATGTTTAGGATTTCTTTTTTACTTAACATGATGTTTCATAGTTCGAATAATTGTTGATTTGACTAATCAAATTATTTGCTTATTTAGTACGTGTGCTTTTTACTGTACACGTGATACACCCCCACGTTTTCACTTATTAATTTATTTATTTATTTATTGGCAAATTATTTGCCATATTTATAAAAAGTAGAATTAAAACTTGTTTTACGAATTGAAGAACTATGATAAAATTTTAATTTAAATAAAAATCTTCCAATGATGAGATCTCAAAGAAATCATGAATAGCGATTTTTTAAAAACTTCTAGTTAAGAGAAATCATCTAAATGTTATTAAAAGTATTGAAATATTTAGTGTGATTTTTCAATATACGAATTTTTAGTTATTTTTTAAAAATATGTTTGAATAATTTTTAAAAAAATTAATAAATAAAAATTCGTATGCATCATATATTATTTGCTCACACCATATGAACCATCTAAATTTTGAAAATAAAATGAAAATTCTTCCGATGATGTAACGTTACAAAATTTACAAGTAATGATTTCTATCTAATCACTCGGTGAGAGAAGTCCACTAAGTATTACCAGCATATTGAAATACTTAATGTGATTTTTCAATAACGTGGATTTTTGTTAAAAATAAAAATGAATAAGGTTTTGTATTTTTAAAAGAAATTAATAATAAAGATTAAATTTAAGTAATCATTATTTCGATGATAAAATGTTACGAAAATCACAAATAATAATTTTTAATCGGAAGAATGTTCAAATGAATATAATTAACTGAATAATCAAAAACCGCAATTATTTCAAAATCATTTTTGTTAATCGAATGAAATAATTCAATGACTAATCCTTTAATCGAATTAAATTTTAATCCAATCGGTTAATTTAGTTAAAACCAAATTTGAATATTGTTAACTATATATTCAACCTAAGAGTTTATAGCCCTACAAAATTTTCAACTCTAGCCTATTTTTGTTTGGCTTAATAATCAAATATACTCTAATCTTTTGTACAAAACAAATATAAGCTTTCAACTTTTAATTTTATTAAATAAACCCCAAACCTTTCAAACTAATGTAATTAAATTCAAATCTATCATGAACTTTTACAATAAAATAAAAAGTTAAGTATTTATAAGACTTTAACAATTTATTTATTTTACTTAATTACGTTATTTTAAAAAATTAAAGGTTTTATTTACAGTAAAATAAAAATTTATTAACTTTAACAATAATAATAAATGCTTATAACTTAAATCTATTTTGTATAAAAAAATTGGCCGTATATTTGTAATTTGTTATTAATTTTTTGTCTTTTTTATTTTTGGCAATCGACTATATAACCTCCTTACTCAGCGCAGGAATAATAGTCAAAGCAGCAAGGAGAATGTAAAATCAAACTTGAAAACCTGACTTTCGTTTTGAAATTTTCGACAGCCAAACTGAAATTCTGACTAACGTTTTTTAACTTTCAAAAGCCAACTTATTGCTATTCAAAGATACTAGCGGCGTTGCGGTTGCACGTGTAGAAAGTGTATACATTGCTGCTTTTTTTTTTAGATAATACATTTTCATTAATTTAAAAGTTACAACCAAAAATAACATGTTACATCATTAGAAATTTGCAATTGATAATTATGCAAATTATTTTACTTAAATTAAGTAAATTAATAAATAATTAATTAAATAGATAACTTTAAAATTTACTTTACTCGAATTAAGTAAATTAATAAATAATTAAATTAACTAATAAATAACTAAATTCAAGCTTAACGCATAACAAGACTTACATATGAGATCTCAAAATTCGAAAACTTCCTTCTTGCCATTAAACTAAAATCTCATTGATAATTGCTTCTTAAGCTCTATAAATCATTTCTTTGGTAAAGTATTGAATTATTAATTTTAGCCAACAACCTCCTGACTTAGTGGTTAAAGATGAGTTGTGGTATATTTTAAGTCTTGGGTTCGAATCCAAGCATCCACACCCTAGTTATTTAATATTTTCCTTGTAATAAAAAAAAGAATTATTAATTTTATATAAAAAAACACTAACAGTTATAGTTAATCAGGTAAAAACCCTTTAGAGAAGCAATTATTTGGCAGATTTTCTTACTAAATCAGGGGTCAATCGCACCTCTAATTTAGTAGCTTGGCTATAATTTCTTATGATTAATAAAATTCTTGAACCTTCAAAAACAAAATAGTTAATCAGTTAAATAAGTCTAATAACTTCATTTCTAATGTCATTGTTACTTAGATCTTGTATTGGTTTCCTAAAAGTGAACAAAAGGGATTTGAGGGCTTGAGTTTTATCTATAAAAGAGGCCCTTATGTGAATAGATTTGGCGTCAAAGACTCCGGCTGCATTTCGCGTTGTCTGTACTGGCCTAGCCAGGAATACATCACAAACCTTGGGATCGTGGTCATCAAAGCTCACTGATTACCAAAAATGAATCGAAGTTTGATTGAAAGAGAACGGAGGTCTAACATGAGAGATCTCTTGTCGAGGCTCTTTTCTCTTCTTCCTCATCAATCGGGCAGGGTATGTGTACTCGTCTCTCTTTCTTTTTTTAGTTTGAACATATCTAAAGCTATTCCATAAATTAATCTCACCCACTATTCTTTTCAAGATTTAAATGAGTAATTTAAATTTAGAACTTTTGAAATTTTAATCATTGTTGTGTTTGATACTGCTTTAACATGAACGCATATGCATGGATTCTTGTAGATGTCAACTCCTGACACCGTAGAGATGGCCACGTTATATATAAATCACTTTCAAAAACATCTGGAGGAACTCAGGCAAAGGAGGACGCAACTAGAAGAAGCTAATAGAGCGAGCAGAGACACGATGATAACCCCAGTTCTAAATATAACATAGTCAAATTTTAGTCTGGAAGTGAATTTGGTTTCGGGATCGGACACGAAGTTTTCATTAGGTGACATTATTAGTATCATTGAGGAAGAAGGAGCTGAAGTTCAAAGTGTTACATACAATAATGCTGGGAATATATATACGCTTTCAATTCATTGCCAGGTAAATGATGTTTGAGCCGCTCAAGGTTTTGGAATTTGGGTAATGAGAGACTAGGGTTAAATGTTGAAGTAGAGGGTTTAGCATTTCTGGTACATGCATGTTTGTTTTTGTGCATAAAAAAAATAGAGGAAGAGAGATTATCCTATTTCAAGATCGGCACACTAAACCTTTATATTTTTATAGCATCTAAATAAGTTATTATTACAAGGAATTTTTAATCACAAATTAAATGTTAAAGTTCATTTGAATACAAATTAAATGTTACGAATTTACTCAGACATAAATTAAAGGTTAAGGAACAGCAAGTTATGTCATCCCCAAATGTCGCTTAAATCACATTTGCAAGTATAAATAAACTTAATCATTCCTGCAGAGCGTTCTTGAATCTTTATTTGAATTTTTTTTTTGTGGTTGTATTCATGAACATTTATTTGTCAACTTCATAGTTCCTTGAATATACGTACTTCTTTAAGTCATTATCCCTTTGGAATTAAGACATGAACATATGATTTTGTTTCAACATCTTCACTATATTCACCCAATGTTTTATCACATATAAATGTTTGATTTTAGTGCTAAAAACTTTGCAATCTTGATCTTCTGCAGGCTTCTGACTATACCAAAAATGGAATTGATAGTTCAAGACTGTTTCAGAGATTGAGATTTATGATTGGAGGATAAAGATGGAGTTGAAGTTATAACTGTTGGAGAATGCATTAATTTTTCTGCTATGAATAAAATCTCTTTAATTATCTCGAAAAAATTCTACTGGTATGTTTTGTTTAAATATTGTAAAATGCGATGTTAATGTTGTAAGCTTTTAATTTGAAAGCTTATCATGGATTATTGAGATTTTTTTTTTATCAGTCACTATTAAAATAAGGGAAATTATTGAGAATTTTTTGCTAGCAGTCACGATCAAAACAAAACAAAAGAAAATTAGTAATAATAATTATTTCAATTTGTAATTTAAAGCCCACAAAAATGGCGTGGATGAAATTGACTTTGTTAATAATAGATCACGTTTGTTTCATTTTTTCTTTTGGTTTAAATACATTCGTCAAGAACACTAAATGTATGGTTAAACGATTTTTGAAAACGTAAGGTCGTTGAGCTGTATGGGAGCTTCAGTGTTCACATGCATTAGACGAAATTAAGTACTCAAGATACCAACAAGTGATTAGAAGAAATGGAAGTAAACACTACAGGAAAATGTACTTTTCACGACACTTTTTTAGCGGCGTTTAAAAATGTTGCTAAGTTCCATCTTTTAAACTAACTCACAGCGTTTTTCAATTAAAATGCCGTGAACTTTGACCAATAGCGGCGTTTATGTAACTAAACGCCACTAAGTTGATCAGATAGCGGCGTTTTCTTTATAAACGCCGCTATATTTTAAAATAAAGTAAAAAAATATATTTATTTTAATTTTTTTGAAAATATATACTTTATTAAAAAAAAAAATATTAAATAGCGGCGTTATTAGAAACAAACGCTGCTATTTTAATTTTACATATTTTTATTATTAAATTTAATTCTAAACTCTAAACCCGCATACCCCGATTGTTCCAGCCAAAGAATTTTTCTCTCCCCTTAAAAAATCCTAAATCCCTAAAAATTCAATCCCCTCCGACGCTGAAGTCCCACTGGTCTGCCTTGTCTCTAATCGTCTGCCATCTCCGGTCACCGACGTCGGTGCCTACATCTGCAGCTCTGCCTCTTCCTCCTCCAGTTCCACTTCGTGTCTTCATCCTCTGCCTCTTCACTTCTTTGTCAAGGTAATTTCTTCTTTAATTTTTATTCTCTGCTTTACCTTAGACGCTGTACATATATATCATAAATCAAAAGATGCTAGAAGGGCCTAAAAGATGCCATTGTCTCTTATTCAATGTGGCTGTAAACAAATGTGAATCTCTCTCTCTCCTTCTTTACTGTTTTAGTTTCACTTTTGGCTGATATGAATAGATCAATCGGATGATAAAAAGTTGATTTTTAACCCAAAAAGAACATTTATAGGAAAATTAGAGTAGCTGCAGGGGAAAAGTTACCTGATCCAAGGATTTTAGAGTCTGTGTTAGTGGTAGTAAGTAGTAACTCCCTGTTTGGATGCTTAGAAAGGTAAAGAAAATTTTAAAATAGAAAGAAAAATGAGTGAATTTTCAGAAAGGTGCCTCAGTTGGATGATTTCAATATTGTTGATTCTTAGGAAACATTCTATTTTAGAAGCATATGTTTTTCATTGGAGATAGGATATTAAGCCAACTTGCTATATTATGCATTCCAAATTGTTGGTATTAGCCTAAATTATATCAAGACCATCATCTGTTTAAGCAAGGTCAGTAGGATTATTTCTTTATTTATGTATTTATTTTTGCTTACATTCTTTATTTTTTTTCTTATCATGACCATTATATGAATCTGTTTAAGCAAGATCAATGGGTAGTAGCCTGATTAACTTTTTAAATGTTTTATACAATGACAAAATTTTTTTTATTATATCTATATCATATTCATGGTAACAAAAAAAATCATTCTGAAATCTTATTTGCAACGATTTTTCATAGTTGTTTTAAAATCTTATCAGATTTAGAACGATTTTCATAATCATAGTCACATTAAAATTTGTTTAATATTTTATATTTACAATGATCAAAATAATTGTTACAAAATATTGCTAGTAATCTCATCAATAGTAAAATATTAAATTTTTTTTAATATTTTATATTTACAATGATCAAAATAATTGTTACAAAATATTGCTAGTAATCTCTTCAAGTTTCTCGATTCTTTCAGATTTCAGTCTCTGATTCTCTTTTCGATTCCCCCATAGTGTTTAAATTCCCTCTTTGATTTCGATCAAAACCTCTCCTCTCATAAACACCCTAAACCCAGATTTTCTCGATTCTCTCTTCAATTTTTACAATGCTGTTCATGTTTCCCAATTCTCTCAGATTTCAATCTCCGATTCTCTTTTTGATTCCCTCTTAGTGTTTAAATTCTCTCTCCGATTCTCTTTCCGAGCCTTCAAGCTTCTGAGCTTTAGCAGCATTGTGTAAATTTTTAAGTTTGGATTGCTTTTAGTTTCGATTTTTAGTTGGGATTGAACTGTTTTAGACTTATTTGGTTTAAGTTATTGAATTTTCAAGCTTCAGCAGTATAGGTTGGTTGAGATGAAACTTCTTGCTCAGCAACGAGATCTTCAGGTAGTATTTTGGGATCTTTTTCTTGGGCTAATTGTCTTTTTTAAATGTGTTATTCATTTTTTACATCCACTATGCCTAGTTTTTACTTATCAAAAAGAAGAGTTCAGTTCCATATGAATGACACATTTGGCTATGGACTTGTGCTCATGCTGTGGACAAAAGTGATGTTTGATAGTTGTGGTTTTACTATTTTTATAGTTTGTATTTAGGTTAATGTTTCTTATGAGAAAAATGAAAAAATTGAGGAGAAATTTTCATGGTCAATGATAAAAAATTATTTCTGAACCAATCATGGGGAAAACACTTGTTGTTAAGCATTAATGTGTGGGTAGACCATAGCAGTAAAATGGTTCTTAGGTTTTATTTGTTTTGTAATTGGTCTTAAAAGTTGAAATTATAGATATTCCGACTAAATGGTCCTCACCTATAAAGTCCATCTATGGGGTCCATGGTAATGTGCAACATTATTTGTTTACTTGGGAAAAATGCTTGTTAGATCATAGAAAGATAAATGATGTCAATGGGAAAGGGTGGAGTGCAACACCTCCTCCTTCTCCAGGCGAGTCATAGGACTCTTTCTTAGTTATACAAGAGATATATACTTGGATTTGGGAATAAAAGTAAAATATTCTTGGTATTTCAATGCCTCTTTATTTCTTCCTTTCAAGCCTTATTCAATTTCTGAAACTGAATCTGTTCAAATTTGGAACTGCCTTGCTGTATCAACTCTTATTCAATTTCTGAAACTGAATTTGTTCATCTCTTGCACTAATTCTGATGGATTCAACTACTTTTCACCTGCAAACATTGTGTTATCACATATACTGTGACTGGTATGGTATATACTGGATTATGGCCTATGAATATACTGGTATATATTGGTACAATTTTAGGTTACATGGAAATGTGCAATTGTATCTTTTTTATACATTGATTTGATACCCCATCAATACTATTAGCAATGTGGATATTTCTGGTGCATTTGCTGATTTAACTCGAAGGACAATTGTAATATGTTTTCTGACTAAAGAAATCAATATGCATCAAATTGTTTTTGTATTTTTCATTTGGTTGTCCTTGTCGCACTAGTAAATGGCTTGTATGTTACTAAATCTTGTCTTTACACATAACATTGTGCTCTTCTAGGATAATGCTAATTCTAATAATTGTGCTTTCTTTATTGTTTTGTAGTTGCAGAGTGGATGTTGTGGTCTTTGTTATATGGGCAACTTTTGTTAAAGAAAGAAAGGGCAACTTTTGGATGTAAAAGCTCAAGTATTCTATGACTTTAGTTTTTCTTCTTTCTTTTTTCTTACATAAGTATTCTGTAAAAGCTTAGATGTTGGGAGACTCAAATGTTTAGGACAGATAGGAGACGTATTTTATATGTAAATATGTTTTTACATTATGCTTATTTTATATTTTATATATGAACAAGCTGATCAACAGTTTATGACTCTCATATGACTAAAAGAAGTCTATTTATTTTTTTTGCTGAAAGAAAAAGTCTATTTTACATTCTTAACAATTGACAACTCTTAATATTGAAGGCAAAAACTCATAGTTTCATCATTCTCTTCTATTCTTCTCTAAAAATAATTAAAATGTTTTCTAAAAATATAATTAAAATTCATTAAATGTATTCAAATTGAAAAAAATATAAAATCTAATTATATAATAAAAATTTTAAAAAAAAGTCTAACTTAGCGGCGTTTTACAATAAAAACGCTGCTAAGTTATAAATTAGCAGCGTTTATGTAGAAAAATACCGCTATTTTTGCGGCATTTTGTAAAAAATGCCGCTAAGTTTGCGGCGATTATAAGCGCCGTTAATTGGCCTAAAATCGCCGTGAGCTTAGCGACATTTTTCATAAAACGTCGCTATTTTTCCTGACACTAGAATAGCTGGCGTTTTTTGCGGCGTTTTTTGCTAGTGTCGTGAAATTTTAGCGGCATTTATAAATGCCACTAAAAGTCTAAAAAAACGTCACTAAAAGTACATTTTTTTGGTATAAATCACAGGTATTCTCATCCGTTTTAACGGTCTGAGATTAATCCTGTTCGAGGTTTAGTCACAATTAAGGCTCTTCACCCCTCCCCAAAGATGTGTTTAGTGAGAGTCGAACCCGAGAGCTCTTCCCACAAACTCAGCTTGTGTTGCCAACTGTGCCACAACCCTTGGGTTACTAAAAGTACATTTTGCTGTAGTGAAACTTCTTTCCCAAATATTTGAACAGGGTTCGAGTCTTAGAATCTCCACTGTTGGGAGGCCTTTATCGTTTATCACTCTCGGTCCAAACAAAATTAATCTTAGACAGTAAAACGGATGAGAATACCTGTATTTATACCAAAAAGAAATTAAGTACTCAAGATTTACTCGTCTTTGATTGGATTTAGAACATTTGAGCTTGGTCTTTCAATTTTTTTTTTTGGTTATCAAAACGATAAGCACGCATTATTATCTGATAAAAGGTGTTGGATAATCTGATTGTTCGATTTTTAAAAGAAATTCTTAATATTAAGGTTACTGTTCTTACAGAAAATGGCGGTATATTTAACCAAAATGTCGAGAAATTAAGTACCCAAATTACCCAGACAAATGAGCTGCAGCATGCACATGCATTATAGCAACTGCTTTAAAGAAGGAAGATGCTCATTTCCTTCCTGTTTGAACATTTGAATAAAGCTTCCTTTGTCTTTTACAAATTAGTGTCCAAAGTTTGAAAGTGTAAAGATGATTTTATTAAAAGATGTTTGACATATCTGTGAGATGAATTCGTTCAGAGGGTTTGATAATCAAGAATATTTGATGTGCAAATTAATTAATTTAATAATAAAAATGAGTGCGAGATGTAATCTTTACCTGAAAACTGGATTTGTAGGAATGCTATATGGAGTTGGAAAACCACTGGATTACATGAGGTAGAAATATTTTTTTTGTGTGTTTATTTTTTTAAACAAAAGGTAGGATTTTATGAATAAGTGAAGTCATATGTAAATAAAAAAAAAGTGAGCAATTAGATGAGGAGAAAGTGGACGAATGTGTAAAGAGAATGGACAAGACAAAATAGCCGTGGAGAAGGTGGATGAGTGAGCAGAGAAAGTGTGACTCCAAGAATGCTATTTTTTTTTTAATTTATACTCTACGATTAATCCAATAATTCTTTTATCTTGTGAAGTTTATCTACTATCGAATGATGATGTTATATTACAGTAGTTGATTTAAGCTTTGTATTTTTCTGTTATCTTGTTATTTATTGTGGTAGCTCAATATTTTATTCTTTGTTTTTACTCTTTAGAGCAATTTGAAATAATTTTCTTATAATATTAACCATTTAAATATACTATCAATTTAATTAAAAATATTTTATTCATAAATTTGAACTTTATAATTTATCTTAAATATTAGTATAATATATTTATTCATAATTTATAAAAAAAGAATACTAATGACAGTCATTTTGATAATTACATATCAACACTGTCAATCTTATAGAGCTACATCACTTTTTAGTTTTATATAAATATTAATTTCTCAAGTAAAAAGTTGAAAACTTAAAATATTTGAATGTTAAAAAATACTTTTCAAATAATTTGTATTAATAAATAATAAATTTTTATGTAAAATTAAAAAATAATATGATTTAATAAAATGAAAAGTTTCGACCGTCAAAATTGACCATTGATGGCATCTCCTGTAAAAAAAGTTGAAACCCGTTGCACGGTGCGGGCTTTAATATAGCATGATATTATTTGAAAAAGTGAATAAAATAATCTGCAGTAGAGTAGAGGTAAAGGAAGTTCCGAGGAAGTTCCACATGTCGACAGTTGTACGATTTAGTGTGACTTCCAGAAAAGGCAAGTCACATTTTGTCAGAGCCGGGAATTTCATTTTCTTTTCATATGTGAATGCGGCTTGTCCATCTAAAACGTAACAAAAGCCGCAACAAGACTGGATAACCAGGTATACTTATTTTCTGACAAAAAGGAAAAAAAAACCGGAATACTTTTTGAAAAGCCCAATAATTCACTCTGTAGCGCGACATAAAAATTTATCGAATAAAAGTTACGTAAATAACAACAATTAAAATTTTACCTCTTTATTTTTTGTCTTTTAGTTGGCCGATTAGCCTGCATTAGAGCCAATCGGCCAACCAAACTAGCCTTCATTCACCCAAGTGAATATTTAGTTAAATACCTAACCATGTGACAAATAGACAGGAAACTTACAGGTCTTGAAGGAAGCCCAAGTGGGCCAATACTATTTACCGCTGAATTTGCGGTCCTTTCCTTTGGATGAAGGTACTTGCAATCAAATCCATATTTGCAAGTGCCAGTGTTCATATAATACCGACATTCTGGTTGATCAGGTCGTTCAGGAAAATTTGAAGCAAATGTTGAAGACAAGAGAAACTGTTCACTAGAACTTGACTAGGCAGGATTCAATGAGTTGTAAGCAAAATTACATTACATTAATCTAAATGATGATACCTATGAAAACTAAGACCAAATAGCATGAGAAGCAAAAGTAGAGAACTTAAAAAGGTTATGTACAGAGTCAGATTTCCAACAAAAAAGACTGAAAGGAAACTAAGATAGAACTCCTCATTGCAATTTAATTTCATTTACCTGCGATATTGCTGTAGCAACAAAGTCATCTACTTTGTCTTGAACAACGTAATCAAAAAATCGATATTATCCTACATCAAAGGGAACCAAATTTACACTAGTAACAATTACATATTCAAGAGATTGCATAAACTATCATTACCACCAGGATGGTCTTCCAAGAATTTGGTTACTTTGTACACCTGTTCGAATATAAGATATGGAATTTAAGGAGACGGAAATGCTCTCTTCTCTCAGTCTTCTTTGTCTGCATCCACATGCAATTTTAGAGCTAGAAAGAAAAATCAACCAGAGAGGGAAACATGTAAGATGAAGCTGTGTGATAATTACCAATGAGTAAGTTTGAAAGTTCTTCCAGAATAGGACTGCTGCTAGTGCTGCAAGATTAAAACAGATGTTCAATCTATTTGAGAATCAATGTTCAAAAAACACATGTTCGATCTTTTTCACATAGATCAAATCCTCTAAAGAATATGGCACCTTAAATCACATACTGGTCAATATATCATTCAAGCAAGAGAAAATAGCGAGATTCAAAATGCACTTTCGATAGCAGCAAAGATACGTAAACGAATTGAGCATTCTAAAAGTGAGATGATTCAATCTCTTATCTCAAATCTTGCATAACAATAAAACCCCCAACAGAAAAATAGTTAGTATAATTCCAAATAAAAAATAAAATTAGAATAAGAAATAAAAAAAGACACGAACCCTAGGCCAATTTCTACTAAAATCCATATTAAAAGTCGGCCAACGGAGCCCAATCTCGAACTCTCGATCGATCGCACGTGCACGGTCAGTGGCAAATCTTACGACGGAGGAGAGTCGGCGGGAAACAAAGTATTGGCAGTCTAAGTGTTCAGCTGTCTTTTTAGCTTCGAAGATGAATAGCTCTAACCCGTCGTTGGCGGCTCTCCAAGCGTTCTTCCAGGTCTCGCCGAAGGCCATGTGGCGCACGAAGGTGTCGAAGTCGCTCTTCCGAAATGATTGGACTATTAAAAGATGCCGCCGTTGAGGCAGCACAGGCTGCGGGTGAAGCTTTATTGTGTGCCATGCCGTTGATGGCTGAGCCATGGCCATAACCCAGAATCTCAGACAATGATTCTTTTGTTTTTCTCACTATCTATTTTTCTCAGAAATGGAGATCGTGACTGTGGAGAGAAAAGTTGAGAAAATTAGGTTTATTGGGTAAAAGGAAATTAGGAAAGTTAAATAATCAGAAGCTATCTGAAAAATAAGAGTTCTAATTTGAAAGTGCCGTCAAATGATTTAGTATTGCCGGCCCTTCAAGTTGTGCCCTTAAATGCATACATATGACGGCACATTTAATAACCGCCACTAACAAAGTGTCGGTAAAAGCTTAGATTTTTGTAGTGTCATTTTCGATCCAAACAGAATTAATCTTAGACCGTAAAATAGATAAGAATACATGTATTTATACCAAAAAGAAATTAAGTACTCTAGATTTACTCGTCTTTGATTGGATTTAGAACACTTGAGCTTGGTCTTTCAATTTTTTTTTTTTGGTTATCAAAACGATAAGCACGCATTATTATCTGATAAAAAGTGTTGGATCATCTGATTGTTCGATTTTTGAAAGAAATTCTTAATATTAAGGTTACTGTTCTTACAGAAAATGGCGGTATATTTAACCAAAATGTCGAGAAATTAAGTACCCAAATTACCCAGACAAATGAGCTGCAGCATGCACATGCATTATAGCAACTGCTTTAAAGAAGGAAGATGCTCATTTCCTTCCTGTTTGAACATTTGAATAAAGCTTCCTTTGTCTTTTACAAATTAGTGTCCAAAGTTTGAAAGTGTAAAGATGATTTTATTAAAAGATGTTTGACATATCTGTGAGATGAATTCGTTCAGAGGGTTTGATAATCAAGTATATTTGATGTACAAATTAATTAATTTATAAATAAAAATGAGTGCGAGATTTAATCTTTACCTGAAAACTGGATTTGTAGGAATGCTATATAGAGTTGGAAAACCACTGGATTATATGAGGTAGAAATATTTTTTGTGTGTGTGTGTTTTTTTTAAACAAAAGGTAGGATTTTATGAATAAATGAAGTCATATGCAAATAAAACTAAAAAAGTGAGCGATTAGATGAGGAGAAAGTGGACGAATGTGTAAAGAGAATGGACAAGACAAAATAGCCGAGGAGAAGGTGGATGAGTGAGCAGAGAAAGTGTGCCTCCAAGAATGCTATTTTTTTTAAATTTATGCTCTACGATTAATCCAATAATTCTTTTATCTTGTGAAAGTTATCTACTATCGAATGATGATGTTATATTACAGTAGTGGATTTAAGCTTTGTATTTTTCTGTTATCTTGTTATTTATTGTGGTAGCTCAATATTTTATTCTTTGCTTTTACTCTTTAGGGCAATTTGAAATAATTTTCTTATAATATTAACCATTTAAATATACTATCAATTTAATTACAAATATTTTATTCATAAATTTGAACTTTATAATTTATCTTAAATATTAGATTAATATATTTATTCGTAATTTATAAAAAAAGAATACTAAGGACAGTCATTTTGATAGTTACATATCAACACTGTCAATCTTATAGAGCTACATCACTTTTTAGTTTTATATAAATATTAATTTCTCAAGTAAAAAGTTGAAAACTTAAAATATGTGAATTCTAAAAAATACTTTTCAAATAACTTGTAATAATGAATAACAAATTTTTATGTAAAATTAAAAAATAATATGATTTAGTAAAATAAAAAGTTTCGACTGTCAAAAATGACCATAGATGGCATCTCATGTAAAAAAAGTTGAAACCCGTTGCACGGTGCGGGCTTTAATGTAGCATGTTATTATTTGGAAAAGTCAATAAAATTGTCTGCCGTAGAGTGGAGGAAAGGGAAGTTCCGAGGAAGTTCCACATGTCGACAGTTGTACGAATTAGTGTGACTTCCAGAAAAGGCAAGTCCCATTTTGTCAAAGCCAGGAATTTCATATTCTTTTCGTATGTGAATGCGGCTTGTCCACCTAAAACGTAACAAAAGCCGCAACAAGACTTGATAAGCAAGAATACTTATTTTCTGACAAAAAGAAAAAAACACCGGAATACTTTTTGAAAAGCCCAATAATTCACTCTGTAGCGCGACATAAAAATTTATCGAATAAAAGTTATGCATCAATTAAAATTTAATAATATATATGAATATTACAAGATAAAAAAATATATTTAATATATCTACAGAAATATTTTATATTTTATACTATAAGTATACGATTGCATATAATATAAATATGAATTATATATACTAATTGTTTGATTCAGTAAAAAGCACATACATATATATCTATAACTATATATATTTTTGTCTCCCAAACCTTCCACATGTCAAGCTTTGACTTTTTTTCTTTTTTTTTTCAAGTTTTCCCTTTTTTGGTTTTTCCACCTTTTTTATTTGTTTTTTTTCATAAATTTAAAGAACAAAAAAAAGTTATTTATATGTGAATTTTATTTTTAATAGTGAAAAAAATAAACAACATAAAAAATTGATCTTTAAATTTTATATATTTATTTTCATAAAAAATTATTCATTCAAATAATAAATTTTTATATATTTATTTTAATATTTATCAATAATGATAATAAATTTTAAAAATATAAAATCAATCTCCAAAAATATTGTTTAACTAACACATAACAATTAACAAATACTCAATAATTAAATAATTCTTCAAATGCATATACAGTACATTTTTTTAACGATAGATTACATTTACAAATGCATTTATAGTATATATTTTGTAGATCATTAATTTCTATATATTTAATGTTGATAATTAATAAAATAAAAATATTTTAATATTAAATATATATGTTAAAACATTTTAAAAATTAATAAAGTTAATAATTTTTAATATTATTTAAATTATATAAAAATCATTTTTTTTGCTCCACGTCCAGCTTCACATTGGTTCTGTCATTCACTCATTTTCTTTCACCTTTCTAACTCATACCATTCAATGTTTTATCTCCCATACGAGCCATGTGTCGTGTCTTAATTGATTTAGCATTTTATTTCTGTTTTTTTAAATATTTTTTTTATTATGCCCTCTAATTTATTTTTAAGTTTTCATTTTCTAGTTAAGTTCTTTAATTTTATTTTATTTTTGAATTTTTTTGTTATGCCTTTTAATCTATTTTTAAATCTTCAATTTTTTTCTCCAGCAATAATATGATTTGGCGCATAAATTAAAAAAATTCAAAATAAAAATATGATAGAGGGTTTAACAAATGATGCATTCTAAATATAAAAAATTAATAAAAAATAAAATAAAACAATTCATTTATCTTTGAGTTGATTTTTTAATCAAGGAAAAAAAATCTAACAACACAAAAGCTAATTAATTTAGATATTTTTAATTAAAAAAGTTTAGATCTAATTTCTCTAAATCTATTTTTTAAAATTATATCTCCGCTAGCAAATGTAAACTTACTAAATACGAAAAATATACTAGCTATATAAAATCAATCTCAAATCACAATAATAGGTTCTTCTCTCGCCTCATAATAAATTTTTTAAAACATTTTTTATATTTATTAATAATGATAATAATTTAAAAAATATAAAAACAATATTCAAATATATTATTTAACTGACACATGGCAAATATTTAAAAATAAATAATACTTCAAATACATATAAATTATGTATTTTCCAAATTTTGCTTTCAAATAAAAATTATTATATGAAAGTGTTTTTTTTCTCTCACTTTTCTAGGAAAAATAGTTTTACTTTACATATTGTACTTTGGAGTAAATATAAATAATTCAATTAGTTATTCTTAAAATAAAAATATTTCCAGTTGGGTTTAAAACCTTACACATAATTAATAATATGAACAAAACATTCTTACCTAATTTTTTCTTACTTCTTTTTTAAATTGTCTGAACCATTATGCCGTATATAAAGATATATATATATATATTAATGCTTTAGTTTTTATTGTTGTTGTATTATT
Source organism: Heritiera littoralis (assembly GCA_031772115.1). Classification (NCBI taxonomy): domain Eukaryota; kingdom Viridiplantae; phylum Streptophyta; class Magnoliopsida; order Malvales; family Malvaceae; genus Heritiera; species Heritiera littoralis. Next base: position 312,260 of record JAPDPK010000134.1, on the reverse strand, counting down.
ATCTTAATTTGTTTGTTTCTAACACAAATTATCTGTTTGTCATACTATTTAATTTAAGTATTGTGTATTTTTTTAATCCAAGCTAATCTAAATTTTTCAAAAAATTATTTTTGGATATGTTGTTTGATATATAAACTCTATCATTAATAAACACGTTTCTTTTATAAATCTTTCCTTAGTAAACATGTTTCTTTTTTGTACTAAACATTATGAAGGAAATAAATATTTCTTATGTCCAATAACTCTTATTTAATAATCAACTTAACTAACTTTAAAAATTACAAAATAAAAATAGACACGCAGCATTGCGCGGGCTTATATCTAGTAACTATATATATTTTTGTCTCCAAACCCTCCACATGTCAGGCTTTGGCTTTTTTTCTTTTTTTTTTTTTTTCAATTTTTCCCTTTTTTGGTTTTCAACCTTTTTTATTTGTTTTTTTTTCATAAATTTAAAGAACAAAAAGAAGTTATTTATATGTGAATTTTATTTTTAATAGAGAAAAAAATAAACAACATAAAAAATTGATCTTTAAATTTTATATATTTATTTTCATAAAAAATTATTCGTTCAAATAATAAATTTTTATATATTTATTTTAATATTTATCAATAATGATAATAAATTTTAAAAATATAAAATCAATCTCCAAAAATATTGTTTAACTAACACATAACAATTAACAAATACTCAATAATTAAATAATTCTTCAAATGCATATACAATACATTTTTTTAACGATAGATTACATTTACAAATGCATTTATAATATATATTTTGTAGATCATTAATTTCTATATATTTAATGTTGATAATTAATAAAATAAAAATATTTTAATATTAAATATATATGTTAAAACATTTTAAAAATTAATAAAGTTAATAATTTTTAATATTATTTAAATTATATAAAAATCATTTCTTTTGCTCCACGTCCAGCTTCACATTGGTTCTGTCATTCACTCATTTTCTTTCACCTTTCTAACTCATACCATTCAATGTTTTATCTCCCATACGAGCCATGTGTCGTGTCTTAATTGATTTAGCATTTTATTTCTGTTTTTTTAAATATTTTTTTTATTATGCCCTCTAATTTATTTTTAAGTTTTCATTTTTTAGTTAAGTTCTTTAATTTTATTTTATTTTTGAATTTTTTTGTTATGCCTTTTAATCTATTTTTAAATCTTCAATTTTTTTCTCCAGCAATAATATGATTTGGCGCATAAATTAAAAAAATTCAAAATAAAAATATGATAGAGGGTTTAACAAATGATGCATTCTAAATATAAAAAATTAATAAAAAATAAAATAAAACAATTCATTTATCTTTGAGTTGATTTTTTAATCAAGGAAAAAAAATCTAACAACACAAAAGCTAATTAATTTAGATATTTTTAATTAAAAAAGTTTAGATCTAATTTCTCTAAATCTATTTTTTAAAATTATATCTCCGCTAGCAAATGTAAACTTACTAAATACGAAAAATATACTAGCTATATAAAATCAATCTCAAATCACAATAATAGGTTCTTCACTCGCCTCATAATAAATTTTTTAAAACATTTTTTATATTTATTAATAATGATAATAATTTTAAAAATATAAAAACAATATTCAAATATATTATTTAACTGACACATGGCAAATATTTAAAAATAAATAATACTTCAAATACATATAAATTATGTATTTTCCAAATTTTGCTTTCAAATAAAAATTATTATATGAAAGGGTTTTTTTTCTCTCACTTTTCTAGGAAAAATAGTTTTACTTTACATATTGTACTTTGGAGTAAATATAAATAATTCAATTAGTTATTCTTAAAATAAAAATATTTCCAGTTGGGTTTAAAACCTTACACATAATTAATAATATGAACAAAACATTCTTACCTAATTTTTTCTTACTTCTTTTTTAAATTGTCTGAACCATTATGCCGTATATAAAGATATATATATATTAATGCTTTAGTTTTTATTGTTGTTGTATTATTATCTTAATTTGTTTGTTTCTAACCTTCTCTCCTGTATCGATTCCCTCCTTTTGAGTGAATCCTTTGGCTACGAGTCTTGCCTTATAACGTTCAATGTTGCCTAATGAGTCAGTCTTGGTCTTAAAGACCCATTTACAGGCTATAGCCCTGGCCCCATTAGGCAACTCGACAAGATCCCATACTCCATTAGATGCCATCGAATCCATCTCATCCTTCATAGCATCGAACCAAAGTTTTGATTCTTTGCTGTTCATGGCTTGTGAAAACGTCTCTGGATCATTAACGGGCCCAATATTGAAATCATACTCTTGTAGATACACAATATAATCGCTAGGAATAGCTGATTTCCTTTCCTGTCGGGCGCGTGTTAAGACCAAGACTGACTCATTAGGCAACATTGAACGTTATAAGGCAAGACTCGTAGCCAAAGGATTCACTCAAAAGGAGGGAATCGATTACAAGGAGACCTTCTCTCCTGTATCTAAGAAAGATTCTCTTCGCATCATAATGGCGCTTGTTGCACATTTTGACTTAGAGTTGCAACAAATGGATGTGAAAACGGCATTTCTCAATGGTGATCTAGAGGAAGAGGTTTACATGAAACAACCTGAAGGTTTTTCCTCTAGTAATGGTGAGCATTTGGTCTGTAAGCTCAAGAAATCCATATATGGGTTGAAACAAGCTTCCCGCCAATGGTATCTAAAATTCCATGAAGTCATCTCTTCATTTGGTTTCGTTGAGAACATCATGGATCAATGCATATACCAGAAGGTCAGTGGGAGCAAGATTTGTTTCCTTGTGCTATATGTGGATGATATTCTGCTTGCAACCAATGATAAGGGGATGCTACGTGAGGTGAAACAATTTCTTTCTGAGAACTTTGATATGAAGGATATGGGCGATGCATCTTATGTCATTGGCATTAAGATCCATAGAGACAGACATAGAGGTATATTAGGTCTGTCACAAGAAGCCTATATCAATAAAGTCTTGGAAAGATTCAGAATGAAAGATTGTTCACCAAGCCCAGCTCCCATTGTGAAGGGTGACAGGTTCAATTTGAGCCAGTGCCCGAAAAATGATCTTGAGCGGGAACAGATGAAGAACATTCCATATGCCTCAGCTGTTGGAAGCATTATGTATGCACAGGTCTGTACCAGGCCTGATATTGCTTTTGCTGTGGGAGTGTTGGGTAGATACCAAAGTGACCCGGGGATGGACCACTGGAGAGCTGCGAAGAAGGTGCTTAGATATTTTCAAGGCACTAAGGATTACATGCTTATGTATAGACGGACTGATGAGTTGGAGGTGATTGGCTACTCAGACTCAGACTTTGCTGGCTGTGTTGATACCCGGAAATCAACATCCGGTTACATCTTCATGCTTGCCGGTGGAGCTGTTTCATGGAAGAGTGCTAAGCAGACACTGACTGCCACTTCCACTATGGAGGCCGAGTTCGTTTCCTGTTTTGAGGCTACCTCACATGGTGTATGGCTTAAGAGTTTCATTGGTGGGCTTAGAGTTGTTGACTCCATATCTAAGCCATTGAGGATATATTGTGACAATTCAGCTGCGGTATTCATGGCTAAGAACAATAAGAGTGGAAGTCGAAGTAAGCATATCGACATTAAGTACTTAGCCATTAGAGAACGTGTTAGAGATAAAAGAGTGGTCATTGAACACGTTAGCACTGAATTGATGTTAGCTGATCCTTTGACTAAGGGCATGCCACCGTTTAAATTTAAGGATCATGTAGAGAGAATGGGACTTGGTCCCACATTTTGATTGTAATTGAAACTCTTATTAATAATATGATGTTTCTCATTTTGATTTGTATACACTAAAGTTTTATTTGAGAAATATCCTTGTTGTTTGGACCGAGAATAAACATAAGGTTTATTCATTAAGTAAAAATGGGTTGATTTAGAAACATTTTACATAGTAATACATGGAAGATAATACTCGCCACTTGAGGAACTGTCGCCATGATTCATGTGATTTGTTTCTTCTATAAGTGAAATATATGGACCAAGTGGGAGAATGTTAGTATATCTCCTCATTTATGGAAATAAATATTTGGTTGACCAATTCCGGATATGGTCCATAATTTCACGGTGAATCTCAACTCAATATTTGGCTATTAAAACACGATTTTATGATGGTTAAAACGTGATTTTATTGCCATAATTAGCACGCTCTCATTACTATTTAAGGAAGGCTCCTTCCGGTCCCCAAGTACGTTAACCTAAAAACACACAAACACCATCTAGTGAGGTTTTGAGTGCTTGGAAGATTTGGAAGGTCTGTGATCGGCACAGAGTAGACTATCAGATTCGGCAATTGCTTCAACAGCAGAGTTACAGAGTGCAATAGCTGGAGGTTAGATCCTATCGCTTCCGCATTTTATTTGTTTAACATGTTTCATATTGTGTAGAAGCATGTTAGGCTTGTTATGATGCACTTACAATGTGTTCATCTCTCTTTCTCTTTAATTTTTTTCCTTGAAAAGTAAAACTTTTCCCATAAATTAATTTTCATCAACTAGTCTTGCAAGATTTGAATACGGGTACTCCGAACTTAAAATCGAAATCGTAATCAATATTGGTGTGTTTAACATTGCCATGGATTCTTGTAGATGTCAATTCCTGACATGCTGGAGCAAGCCACCTTATATATAAACCAGTTTCAGAGTCATCTGGAGGAACTCAGGCAAAGGAAGATGCAATTAGAAGAAGTTAATAGAGCGACAAGAGACACGATCATAACCCCAGTTCTAAATATATCAGAGTCAAATTCTAGTGTGGAAGTGAATTTGATCACGGGATCGCAAATGAAGATTTCATTATGTGACATTGTTAGTATCATCGAGGAAGAAGGAGCTGAAGTTCAAAGTGCTGCATACAATACTGCAGGAAATATGAACATCCTTTCAATTCATTGCCAGGTAAATGATATTTGAGGCAGTCAAGGATTTGGAATTCTAGTATGGAAGACTAGAGATGGTAAAAAGCTGGCATCAGCTCGAAAATCAATTTGAATTCGAAAAATTCTAAACTCAAAATAACTCGAACTCAAAAACAATTTAGACCGAACTTGTCCATATCAGTTCGTTTCCCACCTCTATGGAAGATTAGTGTTGTTAAATTTGAGGGTTTGGCATACACGTTATTCCTTTTTTGTGCTTTTATATATAGATTTTTGTTTGTCAACGTCATAGCATAACACACCAAGTTACAGCAATTTTCACTGAACTAGCTAATTTTCAGTTCGTTATATACAACTTATCGTAATTCTTTGAATTATTATCCCTTGGAATTAGGACGTCAATATATGATTTGTTTCAACATCTTCACTACATTCATCAAATGTTTTATCACATATAAATGTTTGGTTTTAGTACTGAAATCTTCGCAATCTTGTTTTTTTACAGGCTGCTGTCTATTCTAGAGACGGAATTGAAAGTTCAAGACTGCATCAGAAGTTGAGGATTATGATTGAAGAATAAAGTTTCAGCTGAAGTTATAGCTATTTAGAGAAAATAAATTAGTTTTTTGCTAAAAATAAAATCTACATAATTATTTGGGGAAAATTTTAGAGTTCTTAAATTCTATATGGTAGTATGTTGTGTTTAAATATTGTAAAATGGGGTGTCATAGTCAGCTTTTAATTTGAATACCAATAAGCTTCTTATGGATTACTATATTATATGTGTCAATTCTTCAAAAACTTATTTAATCTCTTTTATATATATATATATATATATATATATATAAAGAGGTAGAATCAATATCTTCAAGAAACTTTCTCCAGTGGGTTTGTGAAAATTTAATGTTGGTGGATCATCTAAAGCAAAACCAAGTCCTGCTGGAATAGGTGGAGTGCTTAGAGATGAAAATGGCAAAGTTCTTCTTATCTTCTCCAAAAGCATTGATATGGCATATTCAAACCTTGCTGAATTGATGGCTGTGGTTGAAGTGCTATCTCTCATTGTTAATGCGAATCTTGATCATCATCCTCATATTCTTATTAAGAGTGATTCAAAGAATGTGATTTCTTGGTTGAACAAAATCAGCTCAAGTCCATTACTATATCAAAATTTGTTAAACAGGTTGATGAACTTGTTCTTTACTTTTGGGTTTGTCTTATTCATTCATGTTCTTAGAGAAGCAAATGTTTTTGCATATTATCTTGCTAAATCGGGTGTTTCTAGAACATTTGATTTAGTTGCTTGGTTGTAATTTTCTCTAATAAAATAAAAATATTTTTACTCTTCAAATATATATTATATTAGAAGGTAAATGCACTACTGTCATTTTTTTTTCTTGTATGGAACTTATGTATTTAGTCAATGTTAATGACAAGTAAGCACTCATTAGAAAAAAAAACCATGGTGAGCGAGAGAGAGAGCGAAAATCACGATGAGACATTCCCTTCTACTAAAGATTCTTTTGTTTCGTCTGCCATCCGTTACATTCCAGGTAGTTCGAGATCCAATGGAAAGGACTTGTGTTTCTCGATTTTTGTCTATAACATTTCTGAGAGGGTTCCTAAGGTTGCTTTATGGAATCTTTTCAATCTCTATGGCAAAGTGGTGGATGTCCATTTTCCTTCATCTCGTCATTCAAAGTTCCCACACAAGAGGACAAGCCTTGCTTTTGTTAGATACAAACTGGAGCATGAAGCAAAGAAAAAGCTATTGCTGCGGGTCACAACAGGAAAGTTGACGGTCGATTTATCCAAGTCAAGGAGGCGGTCAATGGTAGTTCAAAGAAACACTCGGTTATCTCAAAAGCTGTAGCAATGGCTCTGGAACCCACTTTTGTTGCAGTGCAGAACCGTCAAAACTCTAGGATAACCGTACATATAAGGAAGTTGTCATTGGCCATTCTTTTGAAAATGAAAATATGAAATTTCCTATTAATGATACAGTTTTCAAAGAGGATGATGATGCATGGTTAAAGAATAGCTTAGTTGGGGATCTTCTCAAATTTTCAAGTTTTTTCTTCTTACAAGAAGAACTATCGACGTTAGGGTTTCATTGAAATATTTCATCTCTTGGAGGTAAATGGGTTCTAATAATTTTCACTTCTGATGCTGAGAAAGTCAGTTTTCAATTTAACCATACAGATTGGATTTCGTCCAGATTTAGTGAACTCAAAAACTGGGAAAATAATGAGGTTAGCATCAAAAATTTCTTATGGATCAGATTGGATAGCGTCTCTCTTCACTGCTGGAACGATTCCCTTTTCAAATTTGTTGGAAACTCACTGGGCACTTTTTTATCTGTTTGATATCAATACCAAGCTTAAAACTCATCTAGATATAGCTCGAGTGTTAATCTCGCACAATGACCCATCATCTCTACCTTTTTTGTTCTCTTTCACCGTTACAAATGTCAAGTACAGTGTCAGGATTTCTCTAGAAAATCAGCCCAACTTCCCTATGGTTTTTGAAGACAAAGTTTGTCCATTAACAGATCGCTCCGGGAAATTTTTTGGCAAAGTCATTAACACCTTGTTGCCGGAAGTCCCTTTGCATTCTGTATTGGGAAAACTCGACGCAGCAGTTTTTGACTTTTCCTCTTTGCATGTTTCTCACAGATTTAATGATCCAAATTCCCAATATCCTCCTAGTCTGACAGGTCCACGATCTCTAGAGGAATTCTCTGGAACAGCATCCTTATCTATGGCTCTGTTTACCGCCTTCCATGTAGATAAGTTACCAAGCCTTATTACTAGGACTTCGGCCAATCTTAATGAACCTCTACCCAATCCTTTTTATTAGGCCCTTACCTAATCAACTCATCCCCATCCAATTTCATCTCCTAAGTCCCTCCGTGCATAACCCAAACTATAAACCCACTAGAATCAGAGCCCAACCCAACTCCTTTATATTCCTCGCCCACTTTTTTTTCCTGTCCTATTCTTGTCAAATCACCTGAAGATAACTCATTTTCAAGCTCTGCAAATGTCAAATACTGCAAATGTCAAATACTGCCATTTTCCCATTACATACAAAAAACCATCTAGAAAATTTCCTCATAAACTTTTGCATCAACCTAATAATCTCCCCAAACTACCTTTTAAGAAAAATTTCATTGCTGCATCAAAGAATAGGAGAAAAGCTAGACACGAAGTTGCAGACATTATTTATGTTGAAAGTATCTGTGAACTCAAGGACTCGGACGTTTCCATTTTTTATGAGGACATTGAAATTCGGAATGAAATCCTTTCCAAGGAGGTAGAGAAAATTTATGAGGCTACGGGTATCCATTTCAAACAAAATAAGAAACAGGTATGTAAAGCCATTGCCAAATTGGAAAATGATCATCTTCGGTCTGATAGAGTTGTTCTGGGTTCGGACCTGTAAGGTCCCTTTTCTTTCTTAAATTCTTTAATTATGAAAATTATCTCGTGGAACATTAGAGGGCTAACCGACACACTTTGTCCCCCTTTCTTGTCCAAACCACTAGAAACATCATTAAAGTCCCCAAATAGAAGCCAAGGAATAGTTACTGAACTTCCAAACTCCTCTAAGTCCCTCCACAACAAATTTCTTGCCTCAAAGCTTGGACTAGCATAAACAGCTGAAAGTATCCAATCCCGTCCATTTCTACTGTGCACCATAGCATGTATAACTTGTGTCGAGGAAGCAAGAACATCTAATCAAATTACATCCGAGCTCCAATAAAACCATATACCGCCTAAAAAACCTCTCGGTTCAGAAATACAATAGCTATCAAAAGGTAGCTTTCTTATTACTTTCTTAGCTTTCTCCCCACTAACTCTTGTCTACATAACAATTGACGGCTTATAAAATCCTAGAATATCTTTCATATTCCTTAAAAATTTGCTGTTTCCAGCGCCTCTAGTATTCCACAACAATATATCCATTAACATAAGTAATAATATTGTATGGAAATAATCAGGCGTCATCCATACTTTTTGTGTACGGCAAAACCCAACATTCAACTTCTTCAAGCTCCATGAACCGTGTCTCCGGAACTCTGCTTGGAATATCTGGCAACATCGTCGATTCTGGCATCTCATCCTTCTCGACAGACACATTAGTTTCGACGTTATTAATGCCATCCACAGAGCTCCTCCTAGGTTGGCCTACAGTTAAACTTTCCTCTTTGCATTGACTTAGCACTTGGAGCAGAGTAACCTGTCTCGAAACCACGTGGGGCTTACAATAGTACCACTATTATTTAATACTGTTTCCATATGCATACCATTAATTCTTTTGCCCCAAAGTGTGCCCCTACGTCACTAACTTACCAGGTATTGCCTTAACCATCCTTGCTTGCACGTTCTCCTCATCTGCGCACATGGCTGTCTTAGAATGTCCCTCATGCAAAACTGTTTCCAAACCATGACTTTGTAATGGCTCCCTACTCTCCTGAATTTCCTCCTCCCTCACCAAGTTTAGGGCTTCAAATCTAGAACTTTTAGCATTATGTGCAGAACTAGCCTGGTATTGTCTCACATATTACGTCGTGGTTTACGATTCTTCACAATCACCCACGGGCCATACTCAGGTGTATGAGCCTCTACATTATCTGCTTGCACCTTACTAGGACCTTCTCCTTCCTGAATCACTGGCTATCTGGAGCTTGCTCTTTCCACCATAGTCGCATCCTTATGCTTCTCATTAGTAGGTTGATAAGGGCACACCCCTTTATGGCCCATTCGTCCACAAGTAAAACAGATTATGTTTAACCCCTCGTACTCCACAGGTTGCCTGATATGAGCTATTTTGTAATAACTGGCTACTGTTTCATTTTTGGACCTTGGTTTTCATTTTTGTTATAACAGCAATTGCTGAGTCAGCTATTGCCAAGTCGGCTATGCTATATATACCATGTCAGCATACGAAATAGACATTGAGAATCATTTTACAAATTCTGGAAAAGTTTCCCGCCTCTTCTTTGCCTATTTCTCCTATCCTTATTCCTCTGTTTTCTTCTTTCTTTCTCTTCTCTATAATTCTTGAAGCTTCTCGATTTGGCAGGCATCATTGGTATCAGAGCTTGGAATTCTGGCAATGGCGGAAGGTATTCAAACCAGAAATCAAAAGGAGATTGGAGCGTTGCAGAAAGAATTGGAGGCTAAGCTTGGAAATACAACTGAGCAACTCAGATCTGAGTTCCAAGCTGAGATTCGAACTAGCCTTGAGTCGATGGGTGTTGAAAATAGGAGTATGTTTGAGAAGTTGATGTTCAAGATTGAATCCTTATCTGCTGAGGTTCATAGTTGTTGTGGATCATTAGATCCAAAGCAAAAATCAGTTCTGAAGTCAGTAAATGAGGTTAGATCCAAGTCTTCTGTGAGTACTAGAGGTTATGATTCTAATGAATCTGCAGTGGTTCAGACTAAGTATACCAAACTGGAATGTCCTCGATTTGATGGAAGTGATTTTCGAGGATGGCATTTGAAGATTGAACAGTTTTTTGCTGCTGATTTGACTAGAGATCAAGATAAGGTTCGAACGGTGATGATGCATTTGGATGGAAAAGCACTTCAATGGCATCAAAGATATTTGCAGAATCAGGGAGATTTGAGTGAGGTAATCTGGACTCAATATATTGCTGATATGCAATCTAGATTTTGTGATAATGAATACTCGGATCCTATGTGTGAACTTGTTAGTCTTAAACATACTACTACTGTTGAAGACTATTTTGATGCTTTTGAAAGTCTATTAAACCTGTTACAATGAACTGAGGATTATGCCTTAAGCATATTCATCAATAATCTCAAACCAGAAATGTCTAGGTCAGTGAAGCTATTCTATCCAAAAACACTTAACCATGCCTATAACCTAGCCAAACAGTTGGAATCTATAGCTTATGATACACCACACAAACTAACTTTGCCTTATCGAGCTCCTCCAAACACAAACCAATTTCATCCATTGATTCAACCACCAGCTAAAATTAACCTACCTCCTTTGTTACCTACACCAAAACCTAGTCCTTCTTACCCTCAAACTAACAAACCTGGAAATACTTTTAAACCTCAGAATGCTAGATTAGAAGTGCCTGTTACAAAAAATGCAAGAACTCCAACAAAAGAAGAGAGGGATGACAGGAGAAGGAAAGGTTTATGCATGTGGTGTGGTGTCAAGTTCACAGTAGGCCATAGGTGTATGAAGTCTCAACTCTATCAGATTTTAGTGGAGACTGTGGATGAGCAGGTTCTTGAATTGACAGAAAATTTGAATAAAGGATTTGAGGTTCAAGAACTAGTGGAGGAGGAATCTAATGCAGATTTTCCACATGTTATTTCTTTACATGCTTTATCTGGTATTGGTGATTCGCAAACCATGAGAATTAAAGGCAAAATTAAACAGCAGCCTGTGATCATTCTTATTGATAGTGGTAGCACTCATAATTTCTTGGATCAAGGTGTAGCTAAAAGAGTGGGTTGTCCGATTCAAGAGGTGGCTGGTATGAGTGTTACTGTTGCTAATGGTGATAAAATGTGGGCTCAAAAGGTTTGTAAAAATGTGAAATGGGAGTCACAAGGACTACAACAGGAGACTGACTTTTTGTTACTACCTCTTATGGGTTATGATTTAGTCCTTGGAGTGCAATGGCTTTGGCAATTGGGTCTTATTTTGTGGGACTTTACAAACCTTACTATGCAGTTTGCAATCGAGAATATTTGGATTGTACTGCATGATTTATCCTCTAATTTTGTTGAGATGGTCGCTGGTAAGCAGTTTCATCTTATGAGTAGTAAAATCAAAGGACCTTATACCTTGTTGATGGTCTCTACTACTCAAGAACAAAATAATTCTGCTGACCTGGATGTTAGTAAGTTACATTTGGATTTGCAGGAACTTATTGGTCAGTATGTTGTAATTTTTGGAGTTCCTAAAGGATTACCTCCAGCTCGAAAGCATGATCACAATATTTTCTTGGTACCAGAAGCTCAAGCTTTTAAACTTAGGCCCTATAGGTACCCTACCATTCAAAAGAATGAGATTGAGAAACTTGTTGCTGAGATGAAAGATTCTGGAATTATAAGGGACAGTACTAGCTGTTTTGCTTCTCCGGTGGTGATGGTTAAAAAGAAAGATGGATCTTGGAGACTTTGTGTTGATTATAGACAACTTAATCAGTTGACTATAAAAGACAAGTTTCCAATTCCTTTGATTGAGGAGCTTTTTGATGAACTTGCAGGGGCTTGTTTCTTTTCTAAGTTGGACCTTCGATCTGGCTATCATCAGATTTGAATGAAGGAGGTGTTGGATTATGCCCTTAGAACCATTCATTAGATGATTGACTTTGGCATTTTTTATGTATCATGACATTTTATTTATAGTTCATTATTATATTTGTCTTATAACTGCGCAATATAATCTTATATGATAATGTCCTTAGAATAGTAATAACACACTATTCTTAAAATATCCCTAGTCAAGTATTATTGTGAACAAGGATAACAATGATACGATAAGACTAGTATGTGGTTGACTGATGACCATTGTCATGGATATAAGATATCAAGTCATCACATAGGTACATGTTAGAGAACTATGTACTGGATCGACCCTCCATGAGAACGCTACATGGATTGTTTTATGAGTGTCATAAGCGATTCTCATAGTGATGATGGTGTATGTGATCCTTTGACTTGAGATCATCAGAGATCCCAACATAGAGAATTGCATACTTTAATGCTGCTAGATGTCATTCGTAACAGGATGGACTATAAAGGTAGTAATTGGGTATGCCTCGATCTATGTAGAGGGATGTTGAGTGATCAAGATAGGATTTATCCCTCTTATATAACAAGAGTGATGTCTTGGGCCCTTTGATAGAGTGAGACTAAAATGCATGGCCGTGCTCAAATAAGTCAATATGAGATATTGATTTTATTTGTTTAATTAGTCTACTCAGGAATCAAGAAACGCTGATTAGACTATACAAGTGTGACACATTCCATGACTTGTGTCTAATCAAGACATAAAAGGATAAAGGGATTAGACTACACAGTAACATCTATCACGAGTAAGGTTATGTCGAGTCATTGACATTCTCGTTACATGGGTAGCAATGATGTGTTGCTAGATACCGCTCATTGCCTGTGACAATTTTGTCATTGCCATTGTTTTAAGAACCTATTGGGTCGCACACTTAGAACGGATCAATGAGGAGCTTAATTAATCCTATTCTGAATTGGATTAAGGATATAACTAATCCTATTCTGAATTGGATTAGGGATATAACTAATCCTATTCTAAGTAGGATTAGAGTTTTGTTTGGCAGTAAATTTTAGGGTAAAATTTACTGTCTATAAAAAAGGATGTTTTTCTAAAACATAGCCGCACTTTTTAAAACAGAAAACAAAAGGGTATTCTTTTAATCGAAGCTAGCAGTTCGGTTAAAAGAATCAAAAATGCTCCTTAAGGCATCTGATCGTGAGACATTCAAGAGTCGTGAGATCCGTTCGTGTGGATACCATAGAGGTAGGAACGAAAAGTTGCTGCTTGTGATTCGACCAAAGACAGAAAAAGCAGAGAAAACATTAGGTAAAATCTCGAAACCCTAATCAGGCAACCCTCCGAATCGATCCTGGTGGAGGCCGAATGTTTTTTTTCCGCTGCGTGTTTGTTTCGGTTTCCTTCAGGAGGATGATGTGCATAAGACTGTCTTTCGTACTCACCATGGCCATTTTGAGTTTTTGGTAATGCCCTTTGGGCTTACTAATGCACCTTCGACTTTTCAGGCCTTGATGAACCATGTTTTTCAACAATATCTTCGAAAATTTGTCTTGGTGTTTTTCGATGATATTTTGGTTTTCTCTACTACTTGGTTTGACCATCTACATCACTTACAGCTGGTTTTTGAAGTTTTGTTGGAAAACCAACTCTTTGTGAAGTTCTCTAAGTGTGACTTTGCAGCTGATCGCATAGGTTCTTTGGGCCACGTTATAAGTCAACAAGGTGTTGCTATGGATATGACTAAAGTTGACTGTATTCTTCTCTTGCGCTATCCCCAGACAGTGAAGGAGGTGCGAGGGTTTCTTGGCCTGACAGGATATTATAGGAGATTTATCCAGAATTATGGTTTGTTAGTTAAACCACTTACTGATCTGTTGAAAAAGAATGGGTTCCAGTGGTCTATATCTGCTCAGCAAGCTTGGGATGCTTTGAAACATGCTATCACTTCAGCTCCAGTGTTAGCTTTACCTAATTTTTCTGAGACCTTTGTTGTGGAATCTAATGCTTCCAGTGAAGGTATAGGAGCTGTGTTGAGCCAAAATGGCTGCCCAATTGCTTTTTTCAGTCGAGCTTTGTCTCCGAGGCATCAAACTTTGTCCGTGTATGAAAAAGAAATGCTTGCTATTTTAGCTGTAGTCAAAAAATGGCATTCTTATCTAATGGGCAGACATTTTCAAATTCGAACTGATCACCAAAGTTCGAGGTTTTTGCTCGATCAGAAGGCTCAGACTATGGCTCAACAACAATCGGTCTTTAAGATGATGGGGTATGATTTTGAGGTGAAATTCAGGACCGGGTCTACTAACCTGGCTGCTGATGCTTTGTCTCGTTTGCCAAGAGTTGAATTCAATGCTATTTCTTTTTATCGCACTGATCTTTTGGACAGAATTAAGAAATCTTGGGTAGAAGACCCTGTTATAGTGAGGCTTTTACACAAAGCCAAGAATGATCCATCTCCTGATGCCAAGTATACCTGGCAACATGATCAGTTACGCAGAAAAGGGAAGTTGCTGATCGGTCATGATGATAATTTGAGGCAAGATTTGTTGACCTATTTCCATTGTTCTGTTGAGACTGGTCACTTTGGTGTTGAAGCCACTATGAAGCGGATGGCTGCTGTTGTGTATTGGAAGGGAATGAAACGATCTATTCGGCAGTTCGTACGCGAATGTTTGGTTTGTTAGAAGTACAAATATGACACAGCTGTACAAATGTCAAGTACAGTATCAGGATTTCTCTAGAAAATCAGCCCAACTTCCCTATGGTTTTTGAAGACAAAGTTTGTCCATTAACAGATCGCTCCGGGAAATTTTTTGGCAAAGTCATTGACACCTTGTTGCCGGAAGTCCCTTTGCATTCTGTATTGGGAAAACTCGACGCAGCAGTTTTTGACTTTTCCTCTTTGCATGTTTCTCACAGATTTAATGATCCAAATTCCCAATATCCTCCTAGTCTGACAGGTCCACGATCTCTAGAGGAATTCTCTGGCACAGCATCCTTATCTATGGCTCTGTTTGCAGCCTTCCATGTAGATAAGTTACCAAGCCTTCCAACCGATCCATCTATTACTAGGACTTCGGCCAATCTTAATGAACCTCCACCCAATCCTTTTTATTGGGCCCTTACCCAATCAACTCATCCCCATCCAATTTCATCATCCTTAGTCCCTCCGTCCATAACCCAAACTATAACCCACTAGAATCAGAGCCCAACCCAACTCCTTTATCTTCCTCACCCACTTTTCTTTCCTGTCCTATTCTTGTCAAATCACCTGAAGATACTCATTTTCAAGCTCTGCAAATGTCAAATACTGCCATTTTTTTCCCATTACACACAAAAAACCATCTAGAAAATTTCCTTATAAACTTTTGCATCAACCAAATAATCTCCCCAAACTGCCTTTTAAGAAAAATTTCATTGCTGCATCAAAGAATAGGAGAAAAGCTAGACACAAAGTTGTAGAAATTATTTATGCTGAAAGTATGTGTGAACTCAAGGACTCGGACGTTTCCATTTTTGATGAGGACATTGAAATTAGGAATGAAATCCTTTCCAAGGAGGTGGAGGAGACGTGGAAAATTTGTGAGGCTACGGGTATTCATTTCAAACAAAATAAGAAACAGGTATGTAAAGCCATTGCCAAATTGGAAAATGATCATCTTCGGTCTGATAGAGTTGTTCTGGGTTCGGACCTGTAAGGTCCCTTTTCTTTCTTTCTTAAATTCTTTAATTATGAAAATTATCTTGTGGAACATTAGAGGGCTAACCGACACACTTTGTCCCCCTTTCTTTTCCAGACCACTAGAAACATCATTAAAGTCCCCAAATAGAAGCCAAGGAATAGTTACTGAACTTCCAAACTCCTCTAAATCCCTCCATAACAATTTTCTTGCCTCAAAGTTTGGACTAGCATAGACAGCTGAAAGTATCCAATCCCGTCCATTTCTACCGTGCACCATAGCATGTATAACCTGTGTCGAGGAAGCAAGAACATCTAATCAAATTACATCCGAGCTCCTACAGAACCATATACCGCCTGAAAAACCTATCGGTTCAGAAATACAGTAGCTATCAAAAGGTAGCTTTCTTATTACTTTCTTAGCTTTCTCCCCACTAACTCTTGTCTGCACAACAATAACAATTGACAGCTTATAAAATCGTAGAATATCTTTCATATTCCTTAAAAACTTGCTGTTTCCAGCGCCTCTACTATTCCACAACAATATATCCATTAACATAAGTAATAATATTGTATGGAAATAATCAGGCATCATCCATACTTTTTGTGTATGGCAAAACCCGACCTTCAACTTCTTCAAGCTCCATGAACTGTCTCCGGAACTCTGCTTGGAATATCTGGCAACATCGTCGATTCTGGCATCTCATCCTTCTCGACAGACACATTATTTTCGACGTCATTAACGCCATCCACAGAGCTCCTCCTAGGTTGGCCTACACTTAAACTTTCCTCTTTGCATTGACTTAGCATTTGGAGCAGAGTAGCCTGTTCGAAAC
The DNA here is from genome assembly GCA_031772115.1 of Heritiera littoralis. Lineage (NCBI taxonomy): Eukaryota > Viridiplantae > Streptophyta > Magnoliopsida > Malvales > Malvaceae > Heritiera > Heritiera littoralis. The sequence continues at coordinate 295,518 of JAPDPK010000134.1, read as the reverse complement.
CACGTGGGGCTTTGCAATAACACCACATTATTTAATACTGTTTCCACATGCATACCATTCTTTTGCCCCAAAGTGTGCCCCTATGTCACTAACTTACCAGGTATTGCCTTAACCATCCCTGCTTGCACGTTCTCCTCATCTGCGTGCATGGCTGTCTTAGAATGTCCCCCATGCAAAACTGTTTCCAAACCATGACTTTGTAATGGCTCCCTACTCTCCTGAATTTCCTCCCCCCTCACCAAGTTTAGGGCTTCAAACCTAGAACCTTTAGCATTATGTGCAGCAGTACCCCGGTATTGTCTCGCATATTACGTCGTGGTTTACGATTCTTCACAATCATCCACGGGCCATACTCAGGTGTAAAAGCCTCTACATTATCCGCTTGCACCTTACTAGGACCTTCTCCTTCCTGAATCACTGGCTGTCTGGAGCTTGCTCTTTCCACCATAGTCGCATCCTTAAGCTTCTCATTAGTAGGTTGATAAGGGCACACCCCTTTATGGCCCATTCATCCACAAGTAAAATAGATTAAGTTTAACCCCTCGTACTCCACAGATTGCCACTGTCCATCTAACAGAATTTTCAGTCCCAATGGCTTATTCAAATCAACCTATACACACATCCTAGCAAATTTGCCTCTACTTGCATTTCTGGTTGTGCTATCTACTTTCATAGTTTTCCTAATAGTATTACCCATTGTCACGAGAATATACTCCTCGTAATACTGAATAGGGATGCCAGGGAATCTAACCCATACCGCAGTAGAGTCTATAGTAGCACTCTGTGATCGGAGCTCCGGCTTCCAATGCCTCACAGTCAAATAATGGCCAAATATTAGCCACGGCCCTTCCTCCATTGCAAAACGAAGATCTGAAGGATACGAGAACCTGACCAAGAAGAATCCTTCACCCAATTCAATAAGTTCATGCTCTCCTTTCGGGCTCCATAGTCTTCTTAGTTTCTCCTCCATAATCCTATATCCAATAGTCCTTCCAAGCAATTTAATAATCAGACAGTCCTGCCATGGGTTTTGGATGGACTCTTTGTACTCCTTGGAGATGGAGAAAATAAGCCATATTTTGAGAAACAGAAATTAAACCTCCAGTATTCAATAGATTCTCCAACTCCATTTTGGAACCTGAAACATCAGAATTCTGCTCACCCAGAAGCTTATCTCTAAAGGAAGGCCTCTGCATAGCATTGACACCATTATTTTCTTCCACGCCATTAATCTCTTCCACATCCACTGTAGATGAACGTATTTTCTTCTTTATTCGAAGTAAGTTATCATCTTCCTCGATGGTTCTCGCTCTTGATCCTCCATGACGGTTGTTTATCATTTTGCTAATGATATAATGGCATTTGCTTCCGTTTCCATTCACTGAATTGTTTTCCTTTTTAAAAGTGTTCATTGGATGCATTAAAAAATGGAAAAATATTTACAAGTAGATTCCTTCTAATGGCGGCCTCGACTATTTAGAGGTTTTCTCTTCAATCATTGCTTCTACTCTTATAGTTACATTTTATATACTGAACTTTAAACCCTGATATTGTTTTTATCGATTTCTTTTTTTTTATTATTTTTTTCTTCAAGTGCAAAGATTTAGTTTAAATTATGCAATGAGTTTGGAATTAAAAAAATTCGCGTGGCACTTTGCTCCCGCAGGATTCAAGAGGTGGCCCCAATAACGACCTTACAATGTGAGGTAGGCGGTCGCTCACTCACTCAACGTATTATCTGCTTTGGGCGGTCGCTCCCCTCACAACTTTGTTTCCCACTAGGACGCGTTCTTTCACGTTCGAACCTAAGACCCCTCAAGTACATGGGTTCTACAATCATCTTACCATTTGGTTGTCCAAATGGTAAGATGATTGTAGAACCAATGTTCTTGAGGGGTCTTGGGTTTAAACATGAAAGGACGCATCCTAGTGGGGAATAAAGCCGTGAGAAGAGTAACTGCCCAAAGCGGATAATACGTTGAGTGAGTAGGCGACCGCCTACCTCACATTGTAAGGTCGCCACGGGAGCTATCTCTTGAGTCCTGCGGGAGCAAAGTGCCACGCGGGTCCTTACATAAAAAGACTCTTGGTGGCTTTTGAGCTTTATGGTTTTTTCTGGTTGATGGGTTTCCATTGTTTTTTCTTCTTCTGTTAGCTAAGTTGGCTTGTTTCTTTGGTCTTTCTTGTTTCCTTTCTGTATTTCCCTTTGCTTCTACTTTAATGCATTGTTAGACAAATCCAATTTTATAGAGAAAAAGAATAATTTTCTCTATAAATTTAGAACGAGATGATCAAGACAATCTGGAAGGTATATTCATTTATTTATCTTTTGAATGTCAGAAGGGATACTATAAACAATTTGCAAATGTTAGTTTAATAGGAGAATCATCAATGATTTTAGAATTTAAGGATTAAGAATTTGAATTATGCTTTGCTTATGCCAATAAACATTATTAGTGAGACAAAGTTTTGGTGGGTGTAAGATTCAATCTAAATCATGTTCACTTAAAAAAAAAAAATATGTTTTGGATTTGCATAATTGGCATCATGATGGAACACATTACATATTACATTCAAACTTATGATTCTTCAATAATCTAAACTTATTATTTTTTTCTCTATTTAGGTAGTTAGATATAAAGATGTCATACACCCCCTGGAGGTTTCTTCAATACCAGTTCTGCCAACACGAAATTCATATGGAAGTGGGGTCAATTTGGATGATGATCTGTGTTCTCCAGATGAAACCAATGCCACCAATTCAGTAGATGTTAATATTTATGAAGAGGGCACTGAAGAAAATGTTGACAATGATACATTTCAAGTGAAAAAAAAGACAGAAAAAATCAGTTGTTTGGTTGGAATTTAAGGAAGTAGATCTTCTTGATTGTTCTAAGAAGGTAGAGTGTATTCATTGCAAGAAAAAGTTGACCATGACCACAAGTGGAAGCACAAGTCACTTTTTAAGGCACTTGCAAGGCTGTGTGTTGTGGAAAGTACATAAGGCACAACAACAAAAAAATCAATTTTCAACAGGCAACTTCAAACCATGATTCAACAATCTCTGCTCTCAGTAATGGGAAGTTTGACATGGCAAAAATGAGGGAGGCAACAGCTCATTGGGTACTTATACATGAGCATCCATTCTCGATTGTGGAGGAAGAAGGCTTTAATCTGATGCAGAAACGTGGGATGCCAGAATGGGAAAGAATTTCACGAAATACTATCAAGAGAGATTATGAGCAAGTATATGAAATAGAAAAGAAAAAGCTTAAAATGTTATTGAAAAGTGTTGAAAAGGTCAGTTTGACAATAGACTTGTGGAGGTCTACCAATCAAAAAATTGAGTACATGGTTCTTACGGCACACTTCATTGATTCTCATTGGAAGTTGCATAAATGTGTTATCAAGTTTGTCCACTTGCCTCCTCCTCGTTGTGGTGTTGAGATTGCTGATTGTTTTTTTAATTGTTCAAAGGAATGGGGAATAGAGAACAAGGCTTACACACTTTCAGTTAATAATGCTTCAAGTAATGATGCAGCCATAAGGATCTTGAAGGACACATTTTCAAGAAACAAAAAGCTTCTTTGTGGAGGTAAATTGTTCCATGTTCGGAGTTGTGCACACATTTTGAACCTTATGGTTCAAGATGATCTTTCTCAAATTAAGCACATCATTGAAAACATACATGAGAGTGTCTGTTTCATCAATCAAAATGAGGGGAGGCTTAAAACTTTTTCAAATATTGTGCAACAATTACAATTGCCTAGTAGGAAGCTTATTCTTGATTGTAAAACACGTTGGAATTCAATGTATGAAATGTTGTCAACTGCTGTGCAATTCAAGGAGGCATTTCCAAGGTTCCAAGATCGTGAGCCTCGTTACGAGTGTTGTCCAAGTCCTGAAGAGTGGGAGAAAGTTGAAAAAATTTGTGAAGTTTTGAAAATTTTTAGTTCTACGACTGGCATAATTTCTGGCAGTGACTATCCTACTTCAAATTTATTTTTGAATAAAGTTCATCGTATCAAAATGCTGTTAGATAAATATGCACAAGATGAAAATGATTTTATTCAATCAATGGTTTGTAAGATGAAAGAGAAGTTTGACAAATATTAGGGGGAATGTAATCTGTTGATGTTTGTGGCAGCTGTCTTGGACCCAAGGTGTAAAATGAGAGCAGTTGAATTTACTCTTCCTAGAATCTATCCTGGAAGTAAGGCAAGGCAGAATATTGTTAAAGTCCAAGAAACTTTGTATGAGATTTATGAAGAATATGCTGCCGAATACCACTATACAGAAAGTGAACAATGTGCTGAAACTCAAGTAGTTAATAGTAATACTAGTGTGAATGTCCAAGCTTCATCTTCATCTGGTTGGTCAGAGCTTGCACAATTTGTGAAAAGTGTTGAGACCATTTAACCTCTAAAGTCTGATCTGGATATTTACTTAGAAGAAGGATGTTTCATATGTGAAAGAGATCCAGATAATTTTGATGCTTTAGAGTGGTGGAAGGTGAATACCTTGAAGTATCGTATCCTGTCCAAAATGGCATAGGATATACTTGCCATTCCTATAACTACAGTGGCTTCAGAGACTACATTTAGTGCTGGTAGTAGAGTTATTGACACTTATCGAGCCTCATTATCTCCAGAAACGGTGCAAGTATTACTTTGTGGGGCAGATTGGTGCCGTAATTTGCATGGAGTGAAGAAAAAGAACAAAGTAAGTTTATTATATTTTCAATTCAATTTGACATTAATAACTTATAATTTGCATTCATTTTCTGATTAGTTTCAATAATATGTCTTTTTTTTTGTAGAAAGAGAAGAATGCAACTGAAATTATCCTCCCAATCCCTTAAAGTAAGATTTTTCATATTTTTTAGCATGTTTTGGGTACCTAAACTGTTCATAACTTACATTTTCACTTGTAGGTGTTGGAATTTTGGATGGTTGTACTTTGAGGATCAAGCTTGAGTGAATGTCTATTTCCTTTTTTTACTAAGTTGCATTTGGACTTTTTAATTCTGAGTTATGTTTGAGATGTTTGTGTTTGAGATTTATTTTGAGTTGTATCCTATCTTTTAAGTTGTATTTTGAGTTTGAATGTTAGATTATTTTGATTTGCAAGAGTTGTACTTTGAATTGTTACGTTTCTGAGTTTTGAATCTGAGTTTCTATGTTGTTTTTATGTATTTTAAGTTCTGAATTTTATGTTGTTATATTTTAATTTTGAATATTATTATCTCTTTTTTTGTAAGATTGATGTTTTGATGAGAAATACTGTCATCTATAAGTGGAATATGATGAGTTGATGACTGCCAATGTTCATGAAAATTAGTTTTTTACTTTCCAAGTGGGGTATTATATTGGTTTATCTATCAACTTAGCTTCTATTGCATTCAACTACTCCTATTCTAAATGTCACATTCATGGAGTTTTTTTCTGTTTGTTTACAAGCTTTACATTTTTCTTTTTATTTATATTTTCAATTACATATTTGGGAATGTCTGCTCTATATCGTAAGGTTTGACTTTGCTGTTCTTAAGCTTTTATGGAATATCTGCTCTAAATTACTCCCTTTTTCCTAGATTTTGCTTGCTTGCTGGATTTTTTTTATTGTTATTTTTCTGTGTAAGATAAGCTTGATTTTGATGGCTTCAAGTTAAGAAAAAGTAATCTATTTGGAAAAAAAATACATTTTGAAGAAAATTCTCTGTTGAAGAAAGTACCTCAATTTTGATTTTTTTTTTTTGTGAAAGCCATAGATTTTCTTTTCATTGTTTTATTTTCTAATCTTAGTTGATAAAAGTTTTTTCTCTCTGTTGTACTATTAAGAAACAGTGCATGCAAACAATTAATTTTTAGTTGGGAGAAATTATAGTATATTTATAGTATATGTTGAAGATTTAGCCTTTGTAATTTTATTTTGGTAATTCCTTGAATTTCTCCAGTGGTCTTTGTTAGTTAAAAATTTAGATGGTTTAGCTTCAATGAATTTCAGTCTGTAATTAATTACTTAGTTACAAGGCTTTTAAAGAGATTTTGATATGTCGTCACTGGTGAAACGGAGACTAACTTTTGATTTTATATAAGCTATCAGGAATTATACTTTTATTTTTTAAGACAATGCTTGAGTACACCTGGGTCGTAAATGCAGTTCTTTCTGGTATTAATGGCATTCATGTTGGTATAATCTTCATTTAACATCTAAGTAGTATTAACTTTTTTTTAGTAGTTATACTTGCTATTTATATATGTATATAAGTTTATGCTCATCATAAACATCTTGTAAGAAGGTTATTTTTATGTGTTTTAAGTTTTGAATTTTATGTTGTGCTTGGGAGGCACTAAGGCAGTACTTTTGATTGAATTTTGCTTCAAAAATGATGAGTCAAGATGAATTTATAGAATCAAATTCGAGCCTACGAGCCGAGCTTCGAGCAGATCAAGTATGCAGCGAGCCGAGCTCGAGCTTCAAATATGAATTATTACGATCGAGTAACTTAACATTTTTTTTTATTTACATCCACGATCAAAAAGTTATTTGTTTAAGAGCTTTTGAATTATTACGAAAAAATGTTTGATTCTTGAATTTTAAAGCTTTCAATTTTTATTAGTGGAATTGTCAAAATTATTTGATTCAATTATAGTACTTATTTTATTATTTTCCAGTATATAATTATAAATTTTGGAATGGATAAAATCATTCTTATCTAGAAGTTCACTGGTGTTTTATAGTGATCTTAGAAGCCATGAAAGGGTAATTCTTATATCTCCAAGACCATGATTATTTAGTTTTTCATAAGTTTACAGGTTCCATTACCATTCTCCACTTCTACTGGCTTTTATAAGCAGAATGGGCTAAATGTTGGCAATTCGAGCAACTTTAATTCTACTTCAGAAGGGCAGCAACCAAGATAATCTCACACAGAGCAAAGTTGTTCACCATTTGTAAAGATTTATTTATCACAAATGGCTTAGGAAAAAAAACAAATTGCAAAGAGTTTTATGATTGTTGATATTTTTTCATGATTGTTTGTTTTCATTTATTTATCTGTTGAGAGCAGATGATTTTTACTTGGTATTACATATCCTTTATTTTCATTTTTCTTTTTAAATATGAATGTAATTGATGTGTTTTGATACGTTATTCAATTTTATTGAATTGCCTTTTTAAAGATTAAAACAAATAAAAGAAATTTGTGCATCACACGAGTAATAATCTAGTATATCTATAGAGGAACAATTCACTCACAGTAATGTAAAACTATTTTAGTTCTATATACTTTTATATCTTTTTATATGATTTATATTTTTTTAATTAATCGTTAAATTTTATGTTTTATTTGCATAGATCACGAATATCAAATTTCAAATTAATCGAAAATATCTAAATATTTATTCTATGATAATAAAATTTTAACCGTTAATATATATTAAAAAATTGTTATTTTCGATTAAAATTGAGATTTTACTACGCAGGTCCAAACCTGAACCCATAATACAACGGCCTACTTGCTTTTAATTTTGTTTTAATTGTTATTTTGTTCAGTGAAGGAACACACCACTAACCCAAATTGTTATTATTTTCTTTAATAGTAATAATAAGACAATAAATTAAAAATTTTAAACACGAAAAGCCGGCGATGGTCTGCCATGCTGCTACCTCGGCAGACCCCTTCCACTTTGTCCCTCCCATTTTCGGCTGCAATCCCACATTATCTTTCTCAGTTTGCATCAACCAAGCTTTCCCCTTGACATTTGATTCTCTCTTTTCCAGTAGCACCAATTCCATCCTTTGCATTCTACCTCTGAGTTTACCCTACTGGTCCTAACAAACACCAATTTGTCTAAGTTTTTCTCATCCCAAACATCTGATTTTACCCTCACTCAACAGTCTACGGATACTGACTCTGTGCAGCATCAAAACTCCTAGGAAGACTTACTATAATCCGATTTTCAAAAGATCTTGTCTCAGACCACAAATTTTACAACAAGGACTTCAAAAACTAAGTGGCGAGGAATAAAAAAAAACAAACAGACGACCTTCAATCCCACACTCAATAGAAGCTAACCGCCGTACCAAACCCGAGAATCCCACTCTCACGAACCCACCCTCGCCAGCTCCTAACGGCATCACCATCATCCTAACTCCTCAAACCCACGACTCCACCAAAACAGCCATGTCCTTACCATATCAAATCCAAACACACACGCAAAAAACAAAAGAAACAAAAACCATGGAGCCACGGCGAGAACCAAAACAATAAAACAAACAGGGGTTTCATTCTCGGTAGGCCTCTCACCTCTGTTTAGGATAAATCTAGAGAAATCTGGGAATATTTTGGAGAAACTAGACTCTGGTTTGTGTTTAGGTGGAGAAGAACGTCGACCCGAAGGTCGGAGGTGCAGTGGTCGGACGACTCGGGGCAGATGAAAGTCCATTTGAGGTTTCCAAACTGGGGTTTCCGGGTTTAGATCCATGTAAAGCCACAGGCTTTTAGAGGAAATAAACCAAAAAGGGAGGAAGAGGAGACAAGCAAGAGTGGTTTGGATCGGCGGCAGCTGAAGTAGGCTGCCATGACTGTGATTGGTGGCTGCGGACGAGGCTGTCGGGAGAAGAGAAAGAAGCGAGCTGGAGGTGTAAGAAAGCTTGAAGAAAATAAAGGTGAAAGTTTGAAAAAAAAAAAAAAGAAATCAAAACGCAGTGAATGCGACAGCCGACATAAAAGAAATCATAATGCAGTGAATGCGACAGCCAACATAAAAGAAATCAAAATGCAGAAAAGAAAGGTGTAAAGAAAGCTTGTTTTCCCTTCTGACTACTTTACTGCTTCCTTTGATTAATAAATTCGATTAATATTTAAATAATTTTTTTACATTAATCACAAAATAAAATTAAATTTTTAATATTTAATTACATAAAAATCAATTTTAAACGTTTCAAGATAACAAAATTAATGATATTTTCATTAATTTTTTAAATTTTGTTATTCGTGTACAATAATAAAACTTAATGAAATTAGAGAGAATTAACGAAAATATCCTTAATTTTGTTATTTTGAAACGTTTAAAATTAATTTTCATATAATTAAATATTAAAAGTATAATTTTATTTTTTAGTAAATGTAAAAGACATATTTGAATATTAAAACTTAATAAATTCGTCAATAGGTTTAGACACTTTCTTTTATTTAGTTTTATGACAGTTTTCTTTTTTATTTAGATAAATTCTAAACACACCCTAAGGAGTGCTAGGTGCACCCTAAATAAATAACATTTTTTGTTTACAAAAATAACCTTTTACAACATTACTATTATACTCTCTCATTCATTCAGCACAACCTAAACTCCTCATCCTCTTCTTCCCTTCACACACTTTAAATGATTAAATTTCATCCAAAAATCTAATCCATGAAAGGTTTTGATGATGATTCAAGCAGAATTCATTTATAGATGAAAATGTAGATGAAATGTGCTAGATTCCTACAAGGGTATGTTATTATTAGTAAATTTTGATAATTGTTTTGTTTAGGGTTAGGATAAAATGATTTTTGATACTCTTGGAATGAATTGTCGAGATTTACAATCTACTCCTAGCAGTGAATTGTCAGGAGTGCATTGTATCTCCTGGCAATTCATTGTCAGGAGATATGATAGGGTCTCAGCAAGATGCTATCAAAACCCTTTTAATAGTCTCGGCAAGCGGCTGTCAAGACCCTTCACATGAAGGGTCTCGACAGCTGCCTACCGAGACTTATATGCCAAGCCTTATTGTAAAGATAATAATTTATTTAATTATTTAGAATTTTGTTATTTATTTAATTATTTAGTTAATTGTTATGTAATAAATCTAATAATTTATTGAGTATTTGTAGAACAATAGAAGATTAGTGGTTTACCAACAAGAAGCAGAGTCTTCTTAATTTGATTGCACCGAGTTATTTATGACGGACAAGGTATGATAATTTGAACTTTAATATTATCTTTAGTATAAGTAAAGTCAATCATTTATCATTATTACTATTTTTGTGCAGGTTTTTTCTACTTGAGAAGAATTAATCACATAGGCAAGGGAGATTGGCAGAAATGTAGGATTAATAGTTGAGATTAGAAGATCTGAATTAGTAATTTTTTCAAGAAAACCTAGATTATGACTCAGTTGTGAACGAAGTGGAATATTTAGAGAGTCAAAAAAGAACAAAGCAAAAATGGATAAAGTAACTCGTAGGGGTGTTGGAACGAACAAATGTTGTTGTCCATTCGAGCTAGTGAGTGTGAAATTAGAAAAGGATAATGAGTGGCGAGTTCAAGTAGTAAGTGAGATGCACAATTATGTGCCTACGAGGTATTTTGAGGGTCATCTATTTGCCGCAAGATTGTCAATTGAGAAGGAAGTTGTGGTTGATATGACCAAGAACATAATTAAACCACGAACTATCTCATGACGTTGAAAAACAAGAATGAGAAGAATGTAAGTACTGTGAAGACCATTTAAAATGCACGACAAGCTTACAAATTGATCGAAAAAGTTGGTAGGTCACAAATACAAAAACTAATGAAACAATTAAATGAGTGTAAATACATTGAGTAGCATCTGAGTGATGAGTCAACTAATGTTGTTTAAAACTTGTTTTGTGCGCATCCTACCTCGGTATATTTGTTGCATGCTTTCCCATATGTGTTGATTATGGATGATACATATAAAACAAATAGATATCAATTGCCACTCCTTGAGATCGATGGTGTCACATCAACGAATTTGACTTTTTTAGTTGCGTTTATGTACATGAAGGTTGAACGTCAAGAGAACTACATGTGAGCATTACAAAAGTAAAAAAGTTTAATGGCAAGTGTTGCATCACTATATGTTATTGTCACATATCGAGATTTGGCATTGATGAATGCAGTTCAAGCAGTATTTCCCTCCATAACCAATCTGTTATGTAGATTGCACATATCGAAGAATGTGCTTACTAACTGTAAAAAGTTATTGAGCGCAAGGAGAGGTGGGATGCATTCATGGCATCATGGAGTATTCTTATATTCTCATTGACGGATGAGGAGTATGAAGGCATTTAAGCTCAATGCACTTGGATTACCATAGTTATCCAAAAGCCCTACAATATGTGAAGGACACTTGGTAAGATAAGTATAAAGAGCGATTTGTTGCAACTTAGACAGATAAAGTAATGTATTTCAGCAATGTGACAACTAATAGGTACGTTTATTGTCATCCTTTAAGTTTACGTTTGTTTTCAATAATTTTTTGAATTGATAATTAATACATGTTCTAATTGTAGAGCGGAGAGTGCACATGCAAAGCTAAAACAACACCTTGGATTGTCTCAAGGTGATTTTGAAACATCTTGGAACGTGATTAACTCCTTGATTGAGCTGAACATACGGACATAAAGGCTTTATTTGAGGCAAGCCTTATGGTTGTTGAACACAACTTCAGGCCATCATTATTCAAGGTGGTTGGTGTCAAGGATGACTTTGCATGTGATATTAAAGGAGGTAGAGCAAGTAAAGGATGCAGGTATTAATATTCATTCTTGTGGTTGTGTAATGAGAATGACATATGTGTTGCCGTATGCTCATGAAGTTGCTGAATATGCACAGTTTGGATGACCAATCCCTTTTTCTACTGTGCATTCACATTGGTTGAAATTAGACTTGACGAAGTCCACAAATGAAGACGTGCAGCAGTTGACATTGGATGTTAAGTGGGAGATAATTGTGAAACGGTTAGATACGTGTGATATTTCAGGAAACCTATCTTTGAAAAAAGCTGAGAGAACTAGGTGATCCAGCAACAACATTTCTAGTTCCTTCAATTGAAAAGGCTAAGACAAAAGGTTGTACTTGAGCAATGAAGATGGACACATCAACTTGATGGGAACCTTCTTATTATGAGACTGTCGAGTCTGGTCATGACAGTGCCATTTCACCCAAAACGGCAAGTTCAATGAAACTAGAGAAGAAGAGGAAGAAATTACTTGTGTACCGTAAAGGTGTCAAGATTCGATATATGAATTCTTTTCCAGTCGAGATATGTCCGTTCATTCACGATATTGTTGATGTCGAGTTTGATGGACACTGTAGATTTAGAGCTATCACAGGGTTGTTGGGTATGAGTGTAGATGCATGACCACAATTGTGACAAGATTTTAATGGATAAGTTAAGTAGACACCAAGATGATTATATGCGTCTCTATGGATGTCAAGAGCGTGTTGATGAATTGATGCAATCCTTAGTGTGTTTCAACGTGGTAGCTTATAAGGATAATTGGATGACCTTATCAAACATAGATTATTTGATATCCTCATTTGATAGCTTATAAGGATAAGGATAACTGTTAAAGATGGAGGTAGATGTGGAGGCCAAGAAGAAGATGCTATCTGTGGAGGAGGTGGGGGTACTACAATACGCCTAGGCAATCTCGCTACCATGGCATAAACATCATGCACAGCCTGTCACCAAACATCCAAGTCTTGATCGTCTCCACGCACCTCCACTATCTGAACTCTATCGTATATGTGTTCCATGATGCACTACGAAATAATGAAAATATAAATACATCAATTTCGAGATAAAAAGACATTATTAACATTAAATAGGAAATGAATAACTAACTTCCTAATAGATCACTCTGTGTTGCTTTGTTGATCTTTATGCAGGATTCTAGATATAACGATACGAAATGGTCATATACCAAATCATGTAATCCATTGTGGACTCTCCAGGGATCCTGCATTATGCACCTCTCCTTTCCTCATTAATCACATGATAGTCCTAGCTATCCCAGTACCCAAGCTGAAAGCTATACTGCACATGATAATTAGCTGGCTTCGATCCCGTTTCTCGTGATATGGGGTGAGAGGTGGACGTGGAATGCTCTGCACATATCTCCACTGCTAAAGAACTCTATCTAGATGGTAAGGCTTCACAATGTCATTGAACTTAATGCATTAGCAAAAGAATGAAATCTCCGATAATAGATGTATGTCTCTACTGTCTGTATATGGATCCTAGTAGACCTGATGATACTAAAGGTCATCAAGTCATTCCCTTAGTATTTGTAGAGAGATGCTGTAGCTGAGTGGCTTCCATTGTCGAGCATGCGACTGCCTCCCTTTGTATGACGTGTCTCGCACTGGATTTAGCAATGGAAAATGCTCGTAAATCCATGCCTGCATAAAACAAAAAGGAACATTTAGAATCAAATCATAAGCTAATAAAAATTAAAGAAATCAATATTATTCTTATTAAATAAATATTAAATACCTGAAGCAATGTCATATAACCAGCTATCGAACGGCACTCCGCTCTGCTAGCTTCACCCAATTGTTTATACATTTACGCAAGGTAAGCTATACCCCATGCAATCTCACCGAGGGTAGTAAGATCCTCCAAAAAAGATAAGTACGCAACCGATACTCGTGTTGCACTCTTACCATCCAAAATAGTGCAACTAAGTAGAAATAATACGAATATGCAAGCTGCACTCTATATCTGCTCCTCTCCATCAGAGTCAGTCACCATACAAAACTTATCTTTCAACCACTGCTTCCTAACTTGTGGTCCTCTAGTGGTCATCGTCCACCCCAAGCAACCACACTAGCATTCAATTTACCTTGTCAATTCAGACAATATCGAAAGATATAGTCCTCCCAACCACTGGGATGCCGAGCAACGTAGACACATCATCTAGAGTGATGGTCATCTCTCTGAAAGGCATTTGGAATGTATTCGTCTCTGGCTGCCAGCTCTTGGTGAATATGATAATAATAGTCTTGTTGCACGTGAGATAACTACACTGCAACAATGAAACCAACCCTAACCACGAGATCTTGGCAAGGATCATGACCGACTCGGATCTAGTAGTCATGTACCAACTTTAGGGCAGTGATTAATAACTTTCAACTCCCTTCGCTCTTGTAACAAGACCAAATAAATAATTAGAATATTATTAAGTTTAATTTACATTAGAATAAATATGTAATAAAGTTCAATTATACCTTCGCTGCCAAATAGCTACAGCAATGTGCGATTTATAACTAAGCAGAAGAGAAGTATCAACTGGACCACCAAAATACAATCCAGTGAAGCAGCTACCTGAGTAGATGTACTGACTTGCTCAATAGCTGGTGCCTCAACAGATGTACTTGGCTACTACCTCTTCGCCATAATTGGTGCCTCGGCAGATGCACTGGCCTGCTACCTCACCTCCCTAGCTGCAGCCTCAACATGCTGCATCTCATCAGGTACTATTGTGTGACCAGCTATAGTCGCATGCATGCTTTGCTCAACAGCTACTGCCTTTAGAGTGCGTCTCCTCCTCTCAGACACAGTAAGTTCCTACCTCACATCCTTTGAAGTTTCAATACATCTCTTCCTCTTAGCTCTAGATGACCTCTCTCCTCATGTACATGGTGGCATCTGTATAAACATACAAGAAAACCAATTCACATGTAAGAAACCAATTCACATGCCAATTCAATTCAATAATCCATTTCACATGTAAGAAACAAATAATCCTAAACAAATTCACATCTCTCTAAACCAATTTAGATAAAATAACCAATTCATATTCAATTAACCTTATCTAAAATGTAATTTAACTTAAATTAAAAATAAAAAAGTTAAAATTGTTTTTTTTTCACTTCCTTTTTGGGTCGATGCTGCAGTCTTCTCTTAACTTGTGGCACCCTATTATCGTGAGTCCAGAGACTACTATAGCACTCTTGTGCCACAAAGCCAGAATGGTTTGCAGCACTTTAGTGCCATGAATCCAAGAAAGGACATGGTACTTTAGTGTCGTGAAGCCACACATGGCTACGGTACTTTAGTGCCGCATGCCATTTAGGGCTTGCGGTTAGCTTGTGAAAATTCCTTGCCACGAGCTGCGGCATCGAAACCTAACCTACCCCACCCCACCCGATTCATTCAAAACCATTTTGCTCAAATTCAACAATTATATACATTTAAATAAGGAAAAAAATGAACATTAAACATATGTAATAGAACATGCAAGTTACAATTACCTTATTATTTTGGAAATCTCTAAGATTTGAAAGATTTGTGGAAAATAGAAACTTGAATGAGGCTTAGGGTGTGAGAAATGGGAGTTAGGGTGAAGAGAAGGAATGGTAGTTTAGGAATGAAAAGCTAGATAATAAGATGTGTCAAGTAAAAAATAGGAAAAAAGGTTTTAAAGTAAGATTTTTTAGCAATTAGGGTGCACCCACTATTTTGTAGAGTATGTTTAAGATTTCTTTTACGTAACATGATGTTTCATAGTTTGAATAATCGTTGATTTGACTAATCAAACTATCTGCTTATTTAGTATGTGTGCTTTTTACTGTACACGTGATACACCTCCACGTTTTCACTTATTAATTTATTTATGTGCAAATTATTTGCCATATTTATAAAAAGTAGAATTAAAACTTGTTTTACGGATTGAAGAACTATGATAAAATTTTAATTTAAATAAAAGTTCTTCCAATGATGAGATCTCAAAGAAATCATGAATAGCAATTTTTTTAAAAACTTCTAGTTAAGAGAAATCATCTAAATGCTATTAAAAATATTGAAATATTTAGTGTGATTTTTTAATATACAAATTTTTATTTATTTTTTAAAAATAAGTTTGAATAGTTTTTAAAAAATTAATAAAATAAAAATTCGTATGCATCATATATTATATGCGCACACCATATGGACCATCTAAATTTTGAAAATAAAATGAAAATTCTTCCGATGATGTAAGGTTACAAAATTTACAAGTAATGATTTTTATCTGATTATTAGGTGAGAGAAGTCTACTAAGTATTTTTTTTTTGTTAAAGAAGTCCACTAAGTATTACCAGCATATTGAAATGCTTAATGTGATTTTTCAATAATGTGGATTTTTGTTAAAAATAAAAATGAATAAGGTTTTGTTTTTTTAAAAGAAATTAATAATAAATATTAAATTTAAGTAATCATTATTTCGATGATAAGATGTTACGGAAATCACAAATAATAATTCTTAAACGGAAGAATGTTCAAATTAATATAATTAACTGAATAATCAAAAACCACAATTATTTCAAAATCATTTTTGTTAATCGACTGAAATAATTCAATGACTAATCCATTGATCGAATTAAATTTTAATACATTCGGTTAATTTAGGCCTTGTTTGGCATCGTTTTTGTTTCCTGTTTTTTGTTTTTGTTTTCAGTTTTTTTGAAAACAGAAACAGAAAACGCGTTTGGTAACATGTTTTCGTTTTCAAAAAACAAAAACAAAAACAAGAATTTCCAAAATTGTTGGAAACAAGAATTTCTTGTTTTCATTGTTTTTGAAAACATGTTTTCATTTCTGTTCCTGTTCATAAGTAAGTGAACAGAGTTTATATATTACTATAATATTAATATTTTTTATAATAAAAATATAAATAAAATTAATTAATTTTTTAAATAAAATAATATTAAATTTTAATATAAAATATTATTTGATATTTTAAAATTAATATATTTATTTTAATATAGAAAAATTGAAAACGTAAAAAGCAATTAAATATATATTACATTGAATTATAATATTATAATATTATTTAATTTAAACTTTTATAATAATTTATTGAATATATTAAATATTTTAAATAATATCAATTATTATAATTTTGATATGCTAATAATTAATATTATTATATAATATAATTAATTTTTATTTTACTAAACAATATTATTATTTAATATTATATTCTATCTTAAATTTAAAATATATCATTGCTACTATTAAATAATTTAATATTATTAAATAAGTAAATACTTAACATTAAATAATATTATTTATATTAAATATAATATATTTTAATAACTATATAATTTATTATAAATTAATTAGTTAAATATTTTATTTAATAATGTAATATTATTATTACAATTAAATAAAAATTATTATTAAATATAATTTATAATTATTACAATTAAATTCAATAATATTATTTTCTTTAATATTATATTTAATTATAACATTATTTAAATTATACTAAATTTTTATATGATTAAATAAAAATATTTAATATTAATATTAAATATTATAAAATAATATTATTTAATATTATCTCTCATATTATTATTTAATAAATATATTATTTTTATTTAATTTTTAAAATTTTTTTGTGAATTGAATTATTATATCTAAATCAGTTTAAATATTTGTTTTCAAAACGTAATAGTATGAAACAAACATGTTTTCTGTTTTCAGAAATTGAAAACAAAACAAAATAAAACAAAAACAGAAAACATAAAACAGAAAACAGAAAACATAAAACAGAAAACGATACCAAACGACCCCTTAGTTAAAACCAAAATTTGAATATTGTTAACTATATATTCAACCTAAAAGTTTATAGCCCTACAAACTTTTCAACTCTAACCTATTTTTGTTGGGCTTAATAATCAAATATACTCTAATCTTTTGTACAAAACAAATATAAGCTTTCAACTTTTAAGTTTATTAAATAAACCCCAAATCTTTCAAACTAATGTAATTAAATTCAAATCTATTATGAACTTTTACAATAAAATAAAAGGTTAAGTATTTATAAGACTTTAACAATTTATTTATTTTACTTAGTTACGTTATTTTAAAAAATTGAAAATTTATTTATAGTAAAATAAAAATTTATTAACTTTAACAATAATAATAAATGCTTATAACTTAAATCTATTTTGTATAAAAAAATTGGCCGTATATTTTGCTATTAATATTTTTGTCTTTTTATTTATGGCCATCGACTATATAACCTCCTTACTCAGCGCAGGAATAATAGTCAAAGCGGCAAGGAGAATGCAAAATCAAACTTGAAAACCTGACTTTCGTTTTGAAATTTTCGCCAGCCAAATTGAAATTCTGACTAACGTATTCGAACTTTCAAAAGCCAACTTACTGCTATTCAAAGACACTAGCGGCGTTGCGGTCGCACGTGCAGAAAGTGTATACATTGCTGCTTTTTTTTAGATAATACATTTTCATTAAGGATTTGTATATGATGTATTGATAGTGTATAGTTTCTATACATTGTCAATGCACCAGAGGTTAACACCTCATTAATATGTTCTCAAAAGTAAATATAAATAAATTTTTTCAATTTGCTCATAAGGGCCTACTGATGAGGTGACAATCTCTGATGTATTGACAGTGTATAGAAACTATACACTGTCAGTGCATCATATATAAATCCTTTCATTAATTTAAAAGTTACAACCATAAATAACATGTTACATCATTAGAAATTTGAAATTGATAATTATAAAAATTATTTTACTTAAATTAAGTAAACTAATAAATAACTAATTAAATAGATAACTATAAAATTTACTTTATTCGAATTAAGAAAATTAATAAATAATTAAAATTAATTAAATTAATTAATAAATAACTAAATTCAAGCTTAACACATAACAAGACTTACATATGAGATCTCAAAATTCGAAAACTTCCTTCTTGCCATTAAACTAAAATCTCATTGATAATTGCTTCTTAAGCGGTATAAATCATTTATTTGGTAAAGTATTGAATTATTAATTTTATATAAAAAATACTAACAGTTATAGTTAATCAGTTAAAAACTTTTTAGAGAAGCCAATTATTTGGCAGATTTTCTTGCTAAATCAAGGGTTAATCGCACCTCTGATTCTGTAGCAACCTTCAAAAACAAAACAGTTAATCAGTTAAATAAGTCTAGTAACTTCATTTCTAATGTCATTGTTACTTAGATCTTGTATTGGTTTCCTAAAAGTGAACAAAAGGGTTTTGAGGGCTTGAGTTTTTTCTATAAAAGAAGCCCTTATGTGAATAGATTTGGCGTCAAAGACTCCTGCTGCATTTCACGTTGTCTGTGCTGGCCTAGCCAGGAATACATCACACCTTGGGATCGTGGTCATCAAAGCTCACTGATTACCAAAAATGAATCGAAGTTTGATTGAAAGAGAACGGAGGTCTAACATGAGAAATCTCTTGTCGAGGCTCTTTTCTCTTCTTCCTCATCAATCGGGCAGGGTATGTGTACTCGTTTCTCTTTCTTTTTTTAGTTTGAACATATCTAAAGCTATTAAATTAATCTCACCCACTATTCTTTTCAAGATTTAAATGAGTAATTTAAATTTAGAACTTGAAATTTTAATCATTGTTGTGTTTGATACTGCTTTAACATGAACGCATATGCATGGATTCTTGTAGATGTCAACTCCTGACACCGTAGAGATGGCCACGTTATATATAAATAACTTTCAAAAACATCTGGAGGAACTCAGGCAAAGGAGGACGCAACTAGAAGAAGCTAATAGAGCGAGCAGAGACACGATGATAACCCCAGTTCTAAATATAACAGTGTCAAATTTTAGTCTGGAAGTGAATTTGGTTTCGGGATCGGACACGAAGTTTTCATTAGGTGACATTATTAGTATCATTGAGGAAGAAGGAGCTGAAATTCAAAGTGTTACATACAATAATGCTGGGAATATATATACGCTTTCAATTCATTGCCAGGTAAATGATGTTTGAGCCGCTCATATGGGTACTGACAGACTAGGGTTAAATGTTGAAGTAGAGGGTTTAGCATACATTTCTGGTACATGCATGTTTGTTTTTGTGCATAAAAAAAATTAGAGGAAGAGAGATTGTCCTATTTCAAGATAGTCACACTAAACCTTTATATTTTTAAAGCATCTAAATAAGTTATTATTACAAGGATTTTTTAATCACAAATTAAATGTTAAGGGTTCATTTGAATACAAATTAAATATTACGAATTTACTCAGACATAAATTAAAGGTTAAGAAACAGCAAGTTATGTCATCCCCAAATGTCGCTTAAATCACATTTGCAAGTATAAATAAACTTAATCATAGTTCCTTGAATATACGTACTTCTTTGAGTCATTATCCCTTTGGAATTAAGACATGAACATATTATTTTGTTTCAACATCTTCACTATACTCACCAAATGTTTTATAACATATAATTGTTTGATTTTAGTGCTAAAAACTTTGCAATCTTGATCTTCTGCAGGCTTCTGACTATACCAAAAATCGAATTGATAGTTCAAGACTGTTTCAGAGATTGAGAATAATGATCGGAGAATAAAGATGGAGTTGAAGTTATAACCCTCGAAGAATGCATTAATTTTTCTGCTAAGAATAAAATCTCTTTAATTATCTCGAAAAAATTCTACTGGTATGTTTTGTTTAAATATTGTAAAATGCGATGCTAATGTTGTAAGCTTTTAATTTGAAAGTTTATCATGGATTAGAGAAAGAATTCTATGAAACAGTTACGCCACCTTAATTTATATCACATTCCACTTATTTAATGCCACTTCATCATTTTTTTTCATGTTATCTGACTAGTCAGCTTATAATTTTTCCCAGTAAAAAGTAATGCCTAAAATTTCCCACTAAAATATTATGCCTAAAAATTTCCCGCTAAAAAATTAAGACTAAAAAAATTTTCACCAATTTCTTTTTCACAAAAATTTATCACTTTCGAAATCTCATTGTCTGTAAATTTTGTTAGACTCTAAGCACTAATTAAAAGACAATTGTTTTTGCATAACGTGAAATGTAAGTGGATTTTATTTGATCATGTCATCTGACGGTTGATGCCTTCTCCAACCTCATCTTATTACAAGAACACAGTCCATTCAAGAGATTTAATACCCAAAACATCATTGGTTCAAGAGCATGAGAACGGAAAATTTAGAGGAGGAAAATGCTGAGTGATATTCTATGAGACAAAAAATCAAACATGTTGTAGGCATTGGAAACAATTACCCTTGCAATACATCTAAATCCAATAAAAATATGACATTTAACAGATTACATAGAACCCATAACACCAAACAATGAAGCTTGACAAAGACGAACTAGAAAAACAATATGATTGAATAGGTTTTGAGCTGAAACTGCATAACACCAAACAAACACATAATCGTTCCTCTCTTTTTTTTACTGTTCTCCTGCAATATTTTTGAGAAATAAACCAGACTTCAAAAAAATTTAAAAAGGATTTGAGTTGAAAAAAAAAAAAACAAACCTTGATAACTTGAAACTTAAACACACATAATCCTTCCTCTCTCTTTTATACTGTTTTCCTGCAATGTTTTTGCGAAATGAACAATTTTTTTTTTTTAATTTTGAAAAGGATTTGAGTTAAAAAAAAAAAAACTACCCCTAGATATCTTGAAACTTAAACTGACGTGTTTTGGGTTATCAATTGTTTCTAGTTTTAAATGTTGTAAGCTGACTAAACAAAATTTACAGGTAATGGGATTTCGAAAGTGATAATTTTTTGTGAAAAAAATTTTTTTTTAGTAGGCATAATATTTTATTGGAAAATTTTAGGCATTACTTCTTACTGAAAAAAGTTAAAACTGATTAATTAGATGACATGGAAAAAAAAATGATGAAATGACATTAAATGAGTGGTATGTGATATAAGCTAATATGACATAAATGTTTTATACAATCCTTCCTCCATGGATTATTGAGATTTTATTTCATCAGTCACTATTAAAATAAGGGAAATTATTGTGAATTTTTTGCTATTAGTCACAATCAAAACAAAACAAAACAAAAATAGTAATAATAATTATTTCAATTTGTAATTTAAAGCCCACAAAAATGGCGTGGATGAAATTGACTTGGTTAATAATAGATCACGTTTGTTTCATTTTTTCTTTTGGTTTAAATACATTCGTCAAGAACACTAAATGCATGGTCAAACGATTTTTGAAAACGTAAGGTCGTTGAGATTTTATTTCATCAGTCACTATTAAAACAAGGGAAATTATTGTGAATTTTTTGCTATTAGTCACAATCAAAACAAAACAAAACAAAACAAAAATAGTAATAATAATTATTTCAATTCGTAATTTAAAGCCCGCAAAAATGGCGTGGATGAAATTGACTTGGTTAATAATAGATCACGTTTGTTTCATTTTTTCTTTTGGTTTAAATACATTCATCAAGAACACTAAATGCATGGTCAAACGATTTTTGAAAACGTGAGGTCGTTGAGCTGTACGGGAGCTTCAGTGTTCACATGCATTCGACGAAATTAAGTTCTCAAGATATCAACAAGTGGTTAAAAGAAATGGAAGTAAATTTTTTATCCGGATACTTAAACAGGATTCGAATCTTAGAATCTCCGCTGTTAGGAGATCTTTATCGTTTATCACACTACAAAAAAATTGACTTTTACCGGCAGTCCATTGACCGGCGGCTAGGTGAATGCCGGTGAAGGTCTGCCGGCGGTGATGTACTCCAATGACGGCAAAGGTCTGACAAATTACGGCATGACTTTTTCCGACACTTTAAAATGCCTTTAAAAGTAAAAGGCTTTTACCGGCACTTGAAAATCTTATTTGAAATTTAAAATTTTTATATTTATTTAGCTTTATTTTAAATGTAAAATCTTTTACTGGCACTTTTAAGTGCCGGTAAAAGTCTTATTTAAAATTTAAAATTTTTATATGTATTAAATTTTATTTTAAATTTTAAATTTTTATTAGTATAACTTAATTATTAAATTAATAAGTTTTTTTTTATCCTAACTTCTTTTTTAAATCAAAAAAAGCTTTAAAATTACTTTAAATTTAAAAAATAAGATACATGGTGATGTTCGCTTTTGATTGCTTAAAAAAAATACTACAATTTAACAAAATATTAAAATTTGACTCATAAAGCACCAAATTGAACAAATTTTATTTTCTATAAAATAAAAGTAGAAAATGTTACAAAATTTATTATACCAATCTGTAAAAAAGGTAAAGAAAAGGAAGGAATCAATGAATTTTTTGCCGGAGAGTCCAATGAAAAATAAGTAAAAAAACTTGCATGGTTGAGAAACACTTGGATCCACAATAGCTACCACATCAAATTCTGGCTCCTCAAAACCTTCTCTGGCTACCGAAAAGTACCAGTCACCAAACCTTTTAGGTGCGCTAACACGCATATATTATATTGTTAAATGCCAAGTTCAATACCTTCAAAATCTCAAGTCCTGCAAATGAGTGGTAAATACTGTAAATATTACTTATTATGCTTAGCCATGCAATAGTTCAATGTGATGATTCAAAACAACAAAGCACTAAAAGATATCAAATACAACTCACCAGAAAACTTGTCACATCCATCACCAGTTAGGCCACATCTTCTGAGATTTAAGTATGCCAAAGCAACAGGAAATGCAGATAAAACAAATAATTTTTATAATGAACTGAACATGATCTATGTTTTCTTAACTGGAAATCATAATTAGTGAAAATACATAACATTGAACCTCGTTCATCGCTATATACCTAGAAAAGGAAAATGCTCACTGACAAGGCAGAATAGTTTTTTGAAGTTGAGCTTCATACTCAATACCAATAATAGGTTCATTGTGGATAAAGTGCTGCAAAATGAAAATGAAGAAGATAAGGATATTTATAGATTTTTAAAACCTCAAGTTAGATATATGGAAAAGATTGTAGCCACTGTTATGATATACCTGAATATATTCATCTCGTAAGCTAGTTGATTGCATTTGATCACGCTCCAAATAGGCAGATTCAATCTCTGACATCAATAAAGCTCGGACAATTGACACTTCACGTTCTGAAAACCCGTGAAGCTGCACCCTTGCAACAGGTGAAAGGGTTGCAGGAGGTACATATCATGAAAGTCTCTTTCAAGTGTTTGGTTTAACAGAAGGGACACGTCAAAAGATGACAAAATGATTGATTAAATAAGTTTAATCATTCTAGGTTTTTGAAAAGCTCTGCAAAGAATGCGGTGGAGAAGCAGCCTGGTCAGGTCGATCATCTGAATTCTTAGTCTCCAGGTTCTGATGTTTCTTGCTCACAAAGTCAGTGTTCCGTGCCCAATCAGGAACTTTTGATGGCAGAGGTGCTTCGACAAATAAGCTGTTGGTGACATTCTTTGATATGTTAGGAGAGACGAATAAAACACAGATAAAGGCAGGCTTAGACCATAATTATAAGGATATCCCACATACGGGTGATCAAATCTGCAAGTTGGCCTGTATTTGCAGAGTCCATACATAGCGTAGCTAGGACATACAGCTTGCCCCTACGTATAGAAGAGTCGGAAATAGTTAATGTAATTAGTTTGCTGAAAGAAGAAAAAACACACACAAGCAGACTAATTTGAGTGATGAAATAGCTATCTGGATCCCTTTAGCCAAACTCATTCACCCAAATGAATATTTAGTTAAATACCTAACCATGTGACAAATAGACAGGAAACTTACAGGTCTTGAAGGAAGCCCAAGTGGGCCAATACTATTTACCGCTGAATTTGCGGTCCTTTCCTTTGGATGATGGTACTTGCAATCAAATCCATATTTGCAAGTGCCAGTGTTCATATAATACCGACATTCTGGTTGATCAGGTCGTTCAGGAAAATTTGAAGCAAATGCTGAAGACAAGAGAAACTGTTCACTAGAACTTGACTCGGCAGGATTCAATGAGTTGTAAGCAAAATTACATTACATTAATCTAAATGATGATACCTATGAAAACTAAGACCAAATAGCATGAGAAGCAAAAGTAGAGAACTTAAAAAGGTTATGTACAGAGTCAGATTTCCAACAAAAAAGACAGA
Organism: Heritiera littoralis; assembly: GCA_031772115.1. Lineage (NCBI taxonomy): Eukaryota > Viridiplantae > Streptophyta > Magnoliopsida > Malvales > Malvaceae > Heritiera > Heritiera littoralis. The sequence goes on along the minus strand of JAPDPK010000134.1, from coordinate 270,847 downwards.
AAGGAAACTAAGATAGAACTCCTCATTGCAATTTAATTTCATTTACCTGCGATATTGCTGTAGCAACAAAGTCATCTACTTTGTCTTAAACATCGTAATCAAAAAATCGATATTATCCTACATCAAAGGGAACCAAATTTACACTAGTAACAATTACATATTCAAGAGACCGTATAAACTATCATTACCACCAGGATGGTCTTCCAAGAATTTGGTTACTTTGTACACCTGTTCGAATATAAGATATGGAATTTAAGGAGATCGAAATGCTCTCTTCTCTCAGTCTTCTTTGTCTGCATCCACATGCAATTTTAGAGCTAGAAAGAAAAATCAACCAGAGAGGGAAACATGTAAGATGAAGCTGTGTGATAATTACCAATGAGTAAGTCTGAAAGTTCTTCCAGAATAGGACTGCTGCTAGTGCGACATAAAAATTTATCGAATAAAAGTTATGAAAATAACATCAATTAAAATTTAATAATATATATGAATATTACAAGATAAAAAATATATTTAATATATCTACAGAAATATTTTATATTTTATACTATAAGTATACGATTGCATATAATATAAATATGAATTATATATACTAATTGTTTGATTCAGTAAAAAGCACGTACATATATCTATAACTATAAATATTTTTGTCTCCAAACCCTCCACATGTCAAGCTTTGACTTTTTTTTTTAGTTTTTCTCTTTTTTGGTTTTTCAACTTTTTTTATTTGTTTTTTTTCATAAATTTAAAGAACAAAAAAAAGTCATTTATATGTGAATTTTATTTTTAATAGAGAAAAAAATAAACAACATAAAAAATTGATCTTTAAATTTTATATATTTATTTTCATAAAAAATTATTCGTTCAAATAATAAATTTTTATATATTTATTTTAATATTTATCAATAATGATAATAAATTTTAAAAATATAAAATCAATCTCCAAAAATATTGTTTAACTAACACATAACAATTAACAAATACTCAATAATTAAATAATTCTTCAAATGCATATACAGTACATTTTTTTTAACGATAGATTACATTTACAAATGCATTTATAGTATATATTTTGTAGATCATTAATTTCTATATATTTAATGTTGATAATTAATAAAACAAAAATATTTTAATATTAAATATATATGTTAAAAACATTTTGAAAATTAATTAAGTTAATAATTTTTAATATTATTTAAATTTTGGTTTTTTTTTTTTTTCAGTTTTTCCTTTTTTTGGTTCTTCAACCTTTTTTTATTTGTTTTTTTTTTCATACTTTTAATCTATTTTTTATATTATATAAAGTACTTTACAAATTAGTACTGTGCAATTTGTAGTCCAGTTTATTGCCAATTGCCTTTATGCAATTGGTTGTTTTTTTTATATATTTATTTTAATATTTATCAATAATGATAATAAATTTTAAAATTATAAAATCAATCTCCAAAAATATTGTTTAACTAACACATAACAATTAACAAATACTCAATTATTAAATAATTCTTCAAATGCATATACAGTACATTTTTTTTTACGATAGATGTCCAGTTATTTTTTTTTTTGCCCTCAACAATTTTTTTTTTTACTTAGGTCCTTTTATTTTTTTCTCAACAAATTTTTTAGTTAAATTTTTAACATGTTTTTTACATAACTCTTTAACTCTTTTTAATCTAGTCTTCTATTATTGTTTTATGATATTGCTTTATATTTTTATCTATTTGCTTCTTCTACTTGCATATATTTTGTTTTCGAATAAAACTTATTATATGAAAGGGTTTTTTTACCTCTAAATCTTGCAAAAAAAATAGTTTTATTTTACATATTGTATTTTGGAGTAAATATAAACAGTTCAATTAATTACTCTTAAAATAAAAATGCTTACAGATGGGTTTAAAACCTTACACTTGATTAATAATATGAAAAAAGCATTCTTAACTAATTTTTTTTACTTCTTTGTTAAATTGTCTGAATCAATATGCCATATATATTTTGGTGCTTTTACTTTTTATTGTTGTTGCATCATTATTTTAATTTGTTTGTTTCTAGCACAAATTATCTGTTTATCATACTATTTAACTTAAGTATTGTGCATTTTTTTAATCCAAGCTAATCCAAATTTCTCAAAAAATTATTTTCGGACATTTGTTTCATATATAAACTCTATTTTTAGTAAATATGTTTCTCTTTTATACTAAACAATACGAAGGAAATAAATATTTTTATGACCAACAACTCTTATCTAATAATAATTTTACTAACTTTAAGAATTGTAAAATAAAATCAGACCCGTAGCATTGCGTGGGTTTTTAATCTAATATATATATGTTTATGTCCTTCTTAAACAGTGACGTTAACGTTGCGGGCAGTAATGTATATACATTATCGCTACCTGATACTTACAACTGCTGGCAGTTATCTTTTTTTTTTTGATAAAATATTGAAATACTAATTTCAGTGATCACTGTTTAATTTTTAATAAATTAAAATATAATAATAATTAATTAAGGTTAACAGTATTAAATGAATATGCAATTTAATTAATTTCCTAATTATTGTATGTTACAAACAACTTCATTTCTAATTAGAGTGGCCAAGCTACTCAAATTTGTTGGTTTCCTAGAATTGAAAAAAAAGGTTTGAATACATGAATTTTTGCTATAAAAGAAACCCGTCGATGAGGCCTTGGCTCAGTAACAAGGAGAAAGTCTTGATACTTCTAAAATATTCTACACCTAATAACTCTAAATTTACACTCAATTATGTGTTTTTTACGTTGACCTTATAGTAAGGTAAAAAATTATGACCTTATTGTAGAAATTTCCATGGATCAGGATATAGATATTGGATTTTTTTAAAAAAAATTATTTAATATTCTTTTGATAGACTAAAAATATTTTTTTATCCTTTCATCAACATGCGAGTGTTAAAAAAATCCTATCTTGAAACATTTAGTCTTTAATTGATCATAATTAAACATTGTATTCTTAATTGAAATCCCATAAAAATTAGATCCTAAATTTAATCTTTAGTCTATATATAATCTTTCAAAGACATCCAAGAGAACTCAGGCAAAAGAAGATTCAACTAGAAGAAGCTAATAGAGCGACAAGATACATGATCATAACTCTAGTTCTAAACATCCTCTCAATTCATTGCCTGGTAAATAATATTTGAGCCACTCAAGGCTTTGGAATTCTGGTATGGAAAGACTAGAGTTGTTAAAGTAGAGGGTTTAGCATACATTTATTCTTAGTGCAAGTAGAGGGTTTATCATTCATTTATTGTTACTGCATGTTGTTGTTGTTGTTGTTGTTGAGAGTCATTAGCTGCCTTAGATGTTTTCAAGCCCACCTTCCTTGATAGTTTTGTTTTTTTAGGCTTGAGTTTTAGCTTACCTTTTTTGGAGGTTTTGGAAAGCAACGATTCGTCAAGTTCTTCTAAGGATTTGAACTTTCTAGTGCTAGGAATAGATACTTTCCTAGGATTGGATTGCAGACTACTATTTATAGCTGGAGACGTGCTTGTAACGTCGTTTTCAATTTCATCCTCAACCTCCTTGTCATTCTTGTCCTCTCTCCAACAGGGGAACAAAGAGCATCATTGACATTGTTTTTGAAATTCAAACTAACATCTGCATGAATTATCTCATGCAGTCATTGACCAATGATTGGAAAATTTTCACCTTCTGTATCATGAAAAAAGATGTTAGTGCCTATTGTTGTGTCAGGGACCACCTCATCACTTACTTAAACCAAAGCATTAGAAAGATGATTTTCAACCCCTATCTCAAAGGGGTGGGCTACATGATGTGGGCAAGGATATGTTCATACCTGTATTATCTCCTAAGTTGTCAGAAGGTACACTAACCTGTGGTGGTGTGTCCATGGTTGGTGGAGCTGCCTCAGTATCATCACCATCATCTTCCTCAGAGTTCACCATTGGAGTTTGAGGAATAGCCTTGGAGTTAAAGGATATGCAGTAGTTACAAGAATTATGGAATAAGGAGACAACGTCTAAGCCAACTTTAGAGACCCCCACTTTGAAGTTTTTACTTCCACATCCCAAGTTGATCACCTCATCAATTCTTTCAAACTAGTTAGTTATAAGAAGAAAGGCACCTCTGCTAAAGTCATTGAATTTGAGAGTCTTACTATCCATAGAGAGTAAGTCTTCCCAAATATTAGCAATATTCTAAAAGGTACCATAGTTCCATGCATGCAATGGAACCATATACACAGTAACCTAAGTAGTTCAATATTCAAACTCCATGTTTTTAGACCAGTGAAAAATCTCCACGAAATACTCTTTTAGCCACGACCAGCCCAGCTCCTCCATAGTAGCCATAGTCTCTTCTTCTTCTTCAAAGGAGATTAGGAATTGCCTACCTGAAATTTTCTTGATGGAGATGTCGAATACTCCTTGAATCTTGAAGTTCTCCATAAGAGTGTTTGGTTCATAGTAGTCTCTCGCAACACTAATCACGCATCTCTCTAAGTAGTGTACTCGATCATCTTCAATCAATCCTTTGCAAACTTTTGTCTGGCACTGCTTACTCTCTTCTCGACATGCTCCAACATCCTCCTCTGTCATTGTCTTATTCAAAAGCACTTGTTTAAAGGATCTCTTATGACTTAAGTCCAATTTTGCTGCACATCCTTTTCAGAACCTTTGGGCAAGGAAGTCACCTGAGCTTTCCTGTCAATGTGCATGTCAACTCTCCTCCAAAAGACGATCTCACATTGAATCTGGCCATATTAAACCCCATTTTGTAATCCATGAAATAGGCACCGTTGAGTTTTTCAACTGCATTTTTGGCATCTTTAATATTTGAGAATCTAACAAAGCCATATTTCTTTCCTGAACGACTTCTCTTTTACAGGATGAAGACATCAATGACTTTTCCATGGTGTTGGAAAATTTGCTTGAGCCATCTCTAATGGATGTTGGAGAGAATGTTGTTAACAAAAACAGAGGAGACTTCAGATGGGAGAAGAGAGGAGGAAGCCATTTTTCGAACTCTTTCCTTTTATACTATTTCTGATTTTTGTAGAATGAACTAATCAACGGTGCATTAAATTGGCGTAATCTCCATGAAATTTATAAGAGATATGGAATTAAGATGCCAATATATGCTTTTATTTCAACTTCTTCACTATATCCATCAAATGTTTTTTCACATATAAATGTTTAATTTTAGTGCTGAAATCTTCTCAATCTTGATTTCATACAGGCTGTTGTCTATTCTAGAGAAGGAATTGAAAGTTTAAGATTGCTTCGGAGGTTGAGGATTATGATTGAAGAATAAAGTTTGAGCTTTCTCACCAAAAAAAAAAAGTTTGAGCTGAAATTATAATTGTTTCGAGAGAATGCATTAATTTTCTCCTAAGAATATAATCTCCTTAATTATTAGAGGAAAATTTTAGAGTTCTTAAATTCTAGTGGTGTGTTTAAATATTGTAAAATGGAATATCATAATTATCTTTTAATTTGAATACCAAAAAGCTTGGATTGCTATATTATATGTATCAATTCTTCAAAAACCTATCTGATCATATGTGTGTGTATGTTTGTGTATATATATAATATTATAAAGTACATGCACTATTGTCTCTTTCTTTTTCTTTTTTTTGCTTCTACGGCACTTATGTGTTTAGTCTATATTAATGACGCGCTAGCACTAATTATCAATTTTTTTTAAAGAATTTATTTTGTTCAGACTTTTGCTTGAATTCAATTTGATTTCGAGTCTAATTAAATGAGTCAAATTCTCTAATTAGATAGTAGATGCCATCGGCTTTCAAGCCTACAATTGAAAGTTCATTCTCAAAATTGTAAGCCCACCGGTTTTGATATTATTACATTTTTATCTCATTTTAATCGAGTAAATAAATAATTAATAAAAAATCATAAAAAAATTTAATAAAAAATTTAAAAAAAAAAAGGAAGAAGAAGAGAGAAACGCACCTCTACCAACCACCCTAACCCTCATAGTATTAGTAGCCCTATTTGCTAGCTGAAATCAAGCTACCAACAACTTGCTATTAGGGGCGAAGCCCCTTAAGGCCCAATAGGCCCCCATTGGCCCAAATAAAAATATTAAATTTATATTAATAAATTTTTTTATTTTACAAAATTTTATTCAAAAATTTTTAGTAAAATGTTTGATAAATGGAAGTACAATTTTACGTAATCTAATAATGAGTTTTCAAGATTGAAAAATGTTGTAATTTTACTATATGAGTGTTTGAGATTGGAGAGGAAAAGTATATCGATTAGTTTATTTATCATTACCATTAACATTGATTCTATCAATGGTCACTGTCATAGTAGATAATACATTGTCAACAATCAATATATTGAACACACTCATGAGTTATGGCTCAGTTGGCAACGCAAGCTATGTTTGTGAGAAAGGCTCTCAGGTTCGACTCCCACTAAACACACCTTTGGGAATAGGTGAGAAGCCTTAACTGTGATGAAGTCTCGAGTAGGATTAGTCTCAAATTGTTAAAATGGATGAGGATACTTGTGGTTTACACCCAAAAAATATGTTGAACACTTGTTTGCCTAATCGAATGATAGATTAATGGTTAAATGAGAGTTTAGTTATGTATCTTGAAAAATGTGTTCCAAAGCATTGATAACAAAACTGTGAGACCTCGAATTTCAAGTAATGTTTAATTATAATTAAATAATTGAGGATTAAGAAATATTTATAATTAATTTATAATTGATTTATTTTAGGTTCTATGGTTAGTTAGTAAGTGGGCCCCATTGATTCCCGAAGGTCCAAAGAAAGGTGAAACTTCATGGATTCGATATTCGGAGCCAAAAAATGTTATGGTAAGAGTTTCATCCTTAATCTCAATTATTTTTGCATATTTTGAAAAATGTGTAACAAATTATAAAATGACAGTTTAGTCAATAGGCCATCAAAATTTTTGAAAAAAAAAAGCAAAATTTAAAGGAATTAGGACCTATGAATTTTACCAAATAATTCCTCATAAAATATAGTTTTAGAATATCTAGATGGATGGGGTAATTTAGATGTGAAGATAGAAATTTACACGATTTTACAATTAGGGGTAATTTGGTAATTTCACCCAAATCAGTATCCGAACTTCAACAAAAGCTTCACCAAACATTAAAACAAGTTAAATAGAGTTGAATTATGATTAAATAAAATATTTTGGAGTTGAGACAAACTGTTTTCAACCGAATCAAACTTTAGGGACAATTTTGGAACAATTCTTTAAGTATAACAGCAACATGGTAATTTTGCCCATAAAATGACAAATAAAAAGAAAATTACAGCTTCTTCTTGACCGGAAATTGACAGAAACTCAGCAGCCCATGAACCTCCATTGACGCCACCTTCCAAAGAGAGAGAAAGTGAGAAAAACACTTAGAAAATCATCGTAAAATCAATTTCTTCCTTCACCAAAGTTAATCTACTCAACTTGCTCTTCAATTTGGTGCCCAAAGTAAGTGTTAAATCAGCAAAAATCTGATTTTGGTGTCTCTCATACAATTTGGTTAAGGTGAGATTTAGTGGAATTTTGATTTTCTTTCATGAATTCTTATTAAGTACTTGATGTTCATCATGTTTCATGCTTCCTTTAACTTAAATTGTGCATGAATCATGAAAAGTGATATAAGAAGGTTTCGGTCAACACCATGGAAAAATGGAAATGTTGAATCTGATTGGTAGTTGATGTAGAAAAATTTGTAGAAATCATGAAAAGCTTGAATTTAAGCTTAGATTATTCTAATTGAGAAAAATCAACTTATTGACTATGGAAGGGGTTTCGGCCAAGGCATGAAGATCATGAAATTGATGTTATTTCATAGAAAATTCATATGAAATTAATGTAGAAAATTAGTAGAAATAATTTAGAATTAATAAAGTAATTAAATTTGAAGAATATAAATTTTGTAAAGGAAGGAAGCTTTTGGCCTTGATGAAGGGGAGACTAAAATTGTGCCTATTTTAATGCAAATTAGGTCTTAAAATAATGTAGAAATTATTCTGAGAATTTTGGCGCAATTGGAATTATGTAGCAAAGGTTAGACTTTTGCACCAGTAGAAATTAGACTGCATTTAGTAAAATATACTGATAATTCATTAGCATTTAAATTATCAAATATTCTTTTAATTAAAGAACGATGAATTTATCAAGTCTGAATAATTATTTACAGCCTTTAAACCCGAGAGTACTACTGGTGCCGGAGGATCGGATATTGATAAGCTAAGAAGTAAAGGATGTTTGTATGATGCATAGGGATATAACGCTGCATGTTTTGATGAAAATTTCAATTTATGGAAATTAACCAAATATTTTGGATTGAATGTTGGAGCTGTGAACTGTGGTTGAGAGCTGGATTTTATGTAGGAAGGGTTAGGATTTTATAAATCGTTATGCTGTTGAAAATTGTCTATACTAACCTAAAACCCCTAATTTATGAAATCCATGAAGTTTTGGCTTTAATATGAAATTTTTGGATACATTGATAGAATCAAATTTAAAGATCCAAATTATAAATAATTGAAAATGGTTTAATAAATATTAAATAACAGATTCAATAATTAAAATGTTTTGTGGTATTTTATCTATTTATAAATGTTTGAATATGTTTGTATATTTCATGGATTTTAAATAAGTAATTTTTGGAAGATTAAATATTGATTTAAGCTTTATGATATTTTATATGTTTGAATTTATTGATTTAATAGAATTAATTTTATGAATATATTTATGATATGCTTCCATACCCTATTCTCCGTAAACTATTCTTGAAATTATTTATTTAAATGTTTTAGAGGCTGTTGGCCCCTTCGCTACCTTCGAGTACATGCATTTTCGTTCTGTTCTTATTGCTGTTGACTTTAGCCCAGTCTTCTAGCTCCCACAGGGGACACCTGGCTAGTTCTCCCACTGTGGCCCATTGACTATAGCCATACGTTTATTATAGTGCATGTGTTTATTGGGTATAGCCTAATCTCCATTAAAATTTATACTAGGGTGGTAAATCTCTGGCTAACTTAGATCAAGGCACTCCTAGTTTGATTTATATATCTGGAATTGATTTATTCGTAAGATATGCTTTCTAATTGAATAATATACCTTGTGAAATTATTTTTTGACTTAGATGTTGGAAAATTTATATGATTCTGATTTAAAATGTTTAAGGAGAATTTATTTAATTTTTGATTCTTTATATTATGTTTTACAATATATTGAATTTATATTGAATTTGTGATTTAATTAAATCAAATAAATTCCCTATAGTGACTTTGGATACCGGAAAATGACAGGTACTCCAAAGTACCCCCCATACTCTACCCGATTACCCAACCCACTATAGTATCCTTCCGAGTAGATTGTGCCATATTTTATTCATATTTTAAATTCATGTTTTCTTATAGATATTCGCTTTATGAAAAATTGCATATAGGTTACGTTATATCAGCTTTCATATAAATGTCTCTTACTGAGCATGTTTCACTCATCCCTTTATTTTTCTCTCTCAGATTATTTGCAGTAAGCTCGGGTTTGCTATTTCAGGAGGACTTGATTCCGATATTCCTTTGGTGATTTTTCGGATTCATCAAGGTATACGGATTTTATTTTATGTATTCAGATTTCTGTACAGTACTACTTTTATGTACCTTAGACTTGGGATGTAATTATGAATATTTTGTTGATGTAAATAAATTTTGAATCCTGGGATTACATATAAATAAATTTTTATTTGGAGTTGAATTGATACTGCAAACAGGCCCAACCTATGCATGTGATTTATATATGTAAAATGAATAAAATATACGATATTTCGGACTGTGACAAAAATTATTGTAGATTGTTTTCAAAATATAAAATCATGTCAAATGCAATTGAAATGTTTTTAATTGAAAGTCAAAATGCAACGGTACTTTATTATCAAAAATATTTTTTTTAATCCATATTTTCCTCACTTAAAAAAAAAACCCTTTTTCTCTCAAAAGCGCTCTCCACTACTCTCCTTCTCTAGCCATCGTCCCTTAGCCCAAAAAATTTTGAAAAAAAAATACTCAAAAAATAGCTCTCCTCCCCCTCTTTATCTTTTCTTGATCCATTTTCTTCTAGTCTCTCTCAATATTCTTAGATCTAAACGAGTAATATCAGTTTCACAATCTCAAAAAGACCACCTCTTTGTCGGTCAAAGCTCTTTCTCTTCTACTATGGTCCCACCTAAGCTAACCAAACCTCCAATTTGACCCATAAACCCCAGAAATATCTCTAAACAAAAACCCATTTTAGATTTTGTTTTGGTATTGTGTGAGCAATGAGACCGTTGTTTGTTTCGTTTTTTCTGGTATTGTGTGATTTTTTTTTTCAAATTGTAGTTGGGTTGCTATTTTTGTTGTTATTTATTTTTGGATGGTTTTCTAGTTGATTTTTCTAAATCTTATTTTAGGATTTCTTTTTCTGAATTTTGGATTTATTTATTTATCTCTATTTTATCTTGTATTTTTTTTCTTTTGTTTATCTAATCATAATAGGTTGAAATTAACTACCAATCAAACAACTATTTTTTATTACTTTTTCATGGATTTATATATGATGCAATGACAGTGTATAATTTCTATACACTATCAATGCATCAGAGGTTGACACCTCATCAATGAGCCCTTTATGAGCAAATTAAAAAAAATTATTTATATTTGTTTTTAAGGGCTTGGTATATTTTTTAATTTGACAATTGATGATGTGTCAACCTCTGATGCATTGACAGTGTATAGAAACTATACACTGTCAGTGTATCATATACAAACCCTTTTTTCATTGGCCTTCATATTTTTCTCCTCCTTGTTTCCTCTTCAACTTTATTTCAATATCTTTAACGAAACCTTCAATAACCATAGTACATCTATAGTCAATTTTATCAATGTCTTCAAGGGAAAGGAGCTGTTACAAGATGATTATATGAGCTTGGTAATTTTAGGCTATGCCTACCCTAAGTAGTTAGTTGCTTTCTTTCTACAAAAAATAAAAAAATCAAAGAAAAATAATAATAAGAATAAAAAATAACTGAATAAATAAATAAATAACCAAGGATGAATATTGGATTTGAAAAATAATTGGGCATAGCAAAAGAACATTGGATCAGGATATGGATATTAGATTTTCAAAAAAAAAATTATTTAATATTCTTTTGATAGAGTAAAAATACATTTTTATCCTTTCATCAACATGCGAGTGTTAAAAAATCCTATGTTGAAATGTTTAGTCTTTAATTGATCCCAGTTAATTTAAGATTGTATCTTTAATTAAAATCTTATAAAAATTAGATCTTAAATTAGGCATTTAGTGTGTTGTGTGTGTGTGTGTATCTTTCAAAGACATGCGGAAGAACAAGAAGCTAATAGAGCGACAAGAGACACGATCCTAACTCCAGTTCATATAAAATCTTTCAAAGACATGCGGAAGAACAAGAAGCTAATAAAGCGACAAGAGGCACGATCCTAACTCCAATTCATATAAAATCTTTCAAAGACATGCGGAAGAACAAGAAGCTAATAGAGCGACAAGAGACACGATCATAACTCCAGTTCTAAACATCCTTTCAATTCATTGCCAGTTGAGGGGGCAAAAGTTGACCTGACCCGAAAAATCCGCCCAATTAATCCGAATCCAAACCTCTTCGATCCAATTTGACTAAAAAAGTCAACAGCCCAAATCCAACTTGATCCAAATTCAAATTGATCCGTAACCAAATTTATCCAAATTCACATGGATCCAAACCCGACCAAATCCGAACCCGAATTGATCTGAAACCAAATTTATCCAAATTCACATTGATCCAAACCCGACTTAATCCGAACCCGAATTAATCCGAACCAAAATTCATCCAAATTTAGGTTAACCCAAACCTGACCTAATCCGAACCCGAATTGATCCGAACTCAAATTGACCTGAATCTAAATTGATCTAAATCCAAATTTACCCAAACCTAAAAAGATTCAAACTTAAAATTAATATTATCAATAAATATTTAAATGTTAAAATTAATGATCAAAGTATTTTAATATAGTAAAAATATAATTTTTTTCAATAATATGAGTGTTATATATATTTTTAATCTAGTTAAATTTAAATATTCACTTTTATATTATATTCATTTGAACCTAATGTATCATTATTTAATGGCTAATCTATAATAGAGTATAAAAGCTATATCATCTACACTTAATGTCTTCAATTACTCTATAAAAAATCAAAATAAATTAAAGAGATATATAATACTTTTATGATATTTAGTAGGGATTATTAAATCACTTTGATTTATATAGTTATTAATTATTATAGATAATAAAAATAAAATGAAAAAAATGAAATTAATTTATGAATATTGGTAAATATATTATAAACAAAACTATCATATAGATTATTAAATATTTTGATTATTTCAATCCCAATTGTACTATAAGTCATGTAAGAAAATTTTATTTTCATGAGTTTTATAATTCTTAGAAATATGGTTTCAATTGACTTTCATACCAGATAAATCATATCGAAATGACCAAGGCTTAACCTAATAAACCTGTACAATCGACCCGAAACCAAATCCAACCAACCTGAATTGACCAAAAAAGTTAACGACCCAAACCCGATCTAATCCAAACCCTAACAATCCGAGCCCAAATTGATCCAAATTCAAATTTATCCAAACTCGACCTTATCTGAACCTGAAATGATCCAAACCTGAAATAGACCGATTTTTCCTTGACCTGAACTCGACCTTATCCGAATCCGAAATGATTTGAACCCAAAATGATCCGATTTTTCCTTAACCCAAAATGATCCGATCTAAAATTATCCAACCCAAACTCGATCCAACCTGCCCATTTGCCTCATCTAATTGCCAGGTAAATAATATTTGAGCCACTCGAGGTTTTGGAATTCGGGTACAGAAAGACTAGAGTTGTGAAAGTAGATGGTTTAGCATACATTTATTGTTAGTGCACGTTATTTTTTTTTGTGCTTTTATATATATAGATGGATATATATGAATTTATATTTATATATATATATATATATATATATCTATATATGTGTGTGTGTGTGTGTGTGTGTGTGTGTGTGTGTGTGTGTGTGTGTGTGTGAATTTTTATTCAACGTCATAGTATAACCCTACCAAATTAAAGCAATTTTACTTAAGTAGCTAATATTTAGTTTTTTAAGGCTTTATTTGACAGAAAAGATAAAATAATAAAGATGAAAAATTTAATAATCTAATAATTAGATTTTATAATTATTTTTTATTTTATAATTTAATTATTAAATTAAGAAATTTTTTATTCTTATTTTTTTATCCTTTTTATCACGCAATCGTAATTTTTGATATTATAGGATTCTCATAATTAGAAGATTCTAATTTTGCTTCGTCTATTCTTTGTTTGAACGTTCATATTAGGGGTGTAATCGAGCCGAGCCGAGCCAATACAGTGGGATGCTCGAGCTCGAGCTCGACTTGAAAACTCGCTGCTCGGTACTCAGCTCGAACTCGATCAAGCCTTAATTTTTAGGCTTGAGCTCGACTCGAGATCAAAATCGAGATCGAGCTACTCGAACTCGCTTGATTAGGCTTGATTGTTTGAGCTCGATTCTCATATTCGAACTCAAGCTCGAAGCTCATGCTCGAACTCGAGCTCGAGCTCGAATTTATTTTAATATAAATAGAAAATTTTTGTATTCATTAAATATAATAAAATATAAATTTTTAATAACAATGCAACAACAATATTGAAAACTCAAAAAAATAAAAACTCAAAACTTAATCCTTATGCAATTTTATTAGAAAAATCAAAACAACAATAGAAATGCTATACATCTCGGAAAATCATTTACATAGGAAAAAATATGCCAATAAAAATTCACTCCACACAAGTCACCACACATAATGCACATCGCCCTAAAAATCTTCATAATTTGTCAAATATCTGCAATTCAGCATGGATCAAGAAGGTAAAACATGAATGACTTAAGCAGATGCTATAATACATTACTCTCAGAAAATAATCTATACTTCAATTACATTACTCGATGAGTAAATCCAAACAATACTTCAGGACTTTAGAATATGTATACAAAAAATGGATAAGAATGATAGGAACAGCATCAAGTAACCAAGAACAAAGAGAGTTTGGCTTTGTAATCAACATGTGCAACCACCTTTTTGCTCAATCTCAATCACAGCCTCTGGGATGCTTTGAAAACATCTGTCATCATACACAATTGTGATATCAATAGAAGAAAAAAAATCAATAATGTTAATAAAAATTGTAAAAATAAAATAGGATCAGAGGGTGCGCTAGATCTGTTGTAGGTTCGCCAGATCTGCTGCGATAGGGGCTAGGTGCGCCAAATCTGTTGTGGGAGAGGGATAGGCTTGCCGGATCTACTGTGGCTCATCATATCTGCTACGAAAGAGAGTGGCTGAACGGATGGTGTAAAGGCGTCGAAGCTTGGGGACTAGGCTTGTCAAATCTACTACAAGAGGGGTTCGGATTTATTGTGGGAAGGGCTAGGCTCTCCAGATCTGTTGTCGAAGGTGTCAGACTCACCGGATTTGTTGTGGGAAGGGATAGGCTCTCCAGATCTGTTGCCGAAGGTGTCAGACTCACCGGATTTGTTGTGGGGAGGGCTAGGCTCTCCAGATCTGTTGCCGGAGGTGTCAGACTCGCCGGATTTGCTCTGGGAAGGGCTAGGCTCTCCAGATCTGTTGCCGAAGGTGTTAGACTCACCGGATCTGTTGCGGGAAGGGCTAGGCTCTCTAGATCTGTTGCTGGAGGTGCTAGACTCGCCGGATCTACTGCGAAAGAGAGGAAGAGAGGGGTTGGTTAGCTGGTGTAGGGACTCGCCAGATCTGCTACGGGAGGGGCAAGAATCGCCAAATCTGCTGTGGAAAAAAAGAAGAGAGGGGTTCGTTGAGTACTCGCCAGATTTGCTATGGGAGGGGCAAGAATCGCCAAATCTGCAGTGGAAGAGAGGAAGAGAGGGGTTGGTTGGCTGGTGTAGGGGCATCGGTTTGGGGGTATGCCGGACTTGGGACAAATGCTAGGTGGGGTTGGGGCTCGGGCAGCCGCAAGGTTTTGGGTTAGGTAGAATATGGAGTTGTAAGTGATTGTGAAAGCCTGAAAGAGATATTAAGGTTTAACGTTAATCTTAGGGCATATATGTAATTTTACATTAAAATAATAAAAGCTCAATTAGGTTCACTAGCTACTCGAGCTGGGTATCTTAGTACTTGAACTCGACTCGCTCGATAGCTCGAGTAGCTCGAGCTCTAGCTCGGCTCGACAAAAATCAAGTTGAATTCGAGTTTTCATCGAGTCGAGCACGAGTATCTTGCGAGTACCAATGTATCGTTTACACCCCTAGTCCATATACTGTCTCTTAAAACTTTTATTTGACTATGACGTTGATATTTGTTTGTTATACTTTGACGTAGATCCTTTGTCGTTAAGCAAATTTTTTTTTTTTAGTTTTTGTCGATCTGTCTCTGGGATGCAACATTAAAACAAGGGCAATTATTCAGAATTTTAGCTGTCAGTCACTATCAAATCATGTAGTAATTAATAATAACATGTTTTGAACCCGCGCTTTGCAATGATATGCAAAAATAACAGGAAGGTAATAATAAATTATACATCATATATATATATATATATATATATATATATATAATATATGAGAATACATATATGAAAATAACAATGTTTGTAAATATTTTTTTATCATCATCAAATTTTTTATCCCAATAAATTTAAGTTAGCTATGATAACTGTTTTTTACATAATTAAATAATTACTTAAATATTTTTGAATTTTATAAATATTAAAATGTTTACATTTTATTAATTATCAAAATTAATATATGAAAATAATTATTTACAAATTACATGATACAAACACATTTGCGAGTTAAAATCTAATATGAAATATTCTGAGCTTTGAACTTTCTTTAAAGCCATCCATTTTTATTTCCAAATTATTTGAGCCCTTTGACTTATTGATATCATAATTTTCACTTTAAACTATTAGGTCTTTTATAAAAAGAAACAAACGGTAACTCTCAAAAATAAACTCATAATTATCTTTTTACTCATAAATTAGGCGAAAAATCTAAAATCAATATTTATTTTTATATTCAAAAGTATTCTCATACATAATAGTTATTTCATGAGCTTTGTTGCATTACAATTGTCGACATTTCGATTTTAATTGAATTAACTGATTGAATCAATTTAATTCAATCAATTAATCAATCATCAAATTAATTTTATTTGATTAAAAATTTATATGGCAAAGCCCGGTTACACTGGACTGAGGCCCAACAATCCAAATAGGCCGCCATGTGGCACAAAACAAGTCGACCACGTGGCAGATGGCGAGAGATATTGCTGAGCCCTCAACATATCATAGGCGAGAGACCCCTGTCACCAATGTGTTGAACTTTGTTGCCAACGACAACAAGCCAAATTGTCATCCACGTGTAGCCTGTCGCCTTTAACTCAAATAGCTTGCGCCTATGGTCTCCCGCCGAGCGACAGACCTCCGTCGCCGCCGCCTGAGATTGGTGGTGTTTGTGTCGTATTAGGAAACAAACTCTTTTCAGAAAGACGAAAATCGCCCTCCAGGTAATTACTCTATGATATTCGCCTATAAATAGGTCATATGTATTTTTTACAATCTAATTTTTGACTTCTGGCTTTTACGTTTCCCAATACTTAAGAACCTTCTACTGACTTAAGCATCAGAGTGCCTACATAGGGAACCACCCCCTACGTCCCTCTGACTTTTCCTGTTTTATAGAGGCTTTTTGAAGACACGTGGAGAGAAAAGGACAAACATCGACGTCAGCAATAACTTATTGTTGTTTTGTGCAACAACAATTGACGCCGTATGTGGGAAACGAATTAAAAGCCAATCAAAACTTTCAAAATGGTGAGAAACAAGATCAACTAACGTGAGAGATGGAGGTGATGAGAATTTCGTGAGTTCTCCTGTACAACCGATTCTCCAGAGAACGCAGGAAAACAAAGAAGAAGAAAGAGTGGCGCTATCTGTGGCAAAGTTCGAAGCTCTAAGGCGGCAGAGCGAAGAAACAACTCAAGCGCTGAGGGCTATGCTGATTTGTTTAAAGGGGTTCTCTCGTAAATGAATCTACTGCAAGCCATACAAAATCTCGTGGGAGAGACGAGTGAAGGTGTGTCACCTTAAGCAATCGGGCAACAGCCATGCCACTACAACAAGAGATGCCACCGGTGGGAGAAGCTCACAACCCACAGAATGCGGTAGGATTGGGCAATAATAGGCCTGTCACGGGTTCTCAGTGGGAGGCTGAAGATACGGTAGAGCTGGGACCTGCGACAAAGGCCTGGTGCCGCGTGACAGGGTGTTGGGCGACAGGATGTTGAAGCTGCGACAGGGTCTCCCGCCAACTACTGTAGTCTATCAAATTTCGTCAGGTCTGACCTAGGACATGGTATGAGAGGTGCTGGAAAGAATGGGGTCGACGACGAAAGCACTTGGAGGGTTGGGTCGGAGTTTAACCCCACCTGGAACACATAGATGACGCGAGGAGGTGCATCTCAGAGTAAAGGAAAGGAAATAGTGGTTACAGACCTACCCGATTCGTCCTATGCTAAAAGGGATAAAAATCAACTCGCTCTCCCTGTGGACACGAAAAAAATAATAGAACGAGTGCTGAAGAAAAGAAGTTGGTGTCCATAGAGGAGAACCAGAGAAGAAAGATACCATTTTATGCGACCATAATACAAAAACCATTGCCCCCAAAGTTCAAGATGCCACATATGACAGCATATACAGGAAAGACAGATCCCTACGATCACATGCAAAACTACGAGGCACTCATGTTACTACATGGATGGGAGGATGAGATAATATGCAGAACTTTTTCACTCACTCTGACAGGGCATGCGATGAAGTGGTTCAACAACTTGCCCGAGGGGTCTATTGTCTCTTTTGACCAGCTACGAAGTGAGTTCCTTAAGGGCGTTTGTGGTAAATAGCTAGAAGAAGAAGGATCCAACCTATTTGCTCACCCTGAAACAAGGAGGTAGCGAGTCATTGAAGGGTTATGTAGATAGATTTAGAGATGCCACTTTGGACGTACGTGACTTACAAGTGGGAGTAGCCGTGGCCACCATGTTACAGGGGATCGGGTCTGAGAAGTTGCAGGAGTCCCTGTCGTTAGACCAGCCGACTACAATCTCAGATCTATTCTCTCGAGCGAATAAGTACATCACTCAGGAGGAGGTAATGAAAATGGTATCCAGTGGGGAGAAAAAGGAAGGAAAGAAGCGAGGAAGAGAAACCTCCGGGGGGTCCTCTAATCGATCAAGCAAACCCAAAAAGACCCCTACTTTGAAATACACCACATACACCCCACTTACTGAATCTCGGGCTTCAGTGCAGGTAGTTATTGAAGGATCTGGCCTTATACAACTTTCGAAGAAGACCGCCGAGAATTTGGGTCGAAACTTAGACGCATACTGTGACTATCATTCGGTGCACGAACATTCCACAGAGAAGTGTAGGGAGTTGAAGAATCAGCTTGAGAAGCTGGCGCTGGAAGGAAAGATAAACCGATTTGTGTGGATGAGTGATAGAAACAACTATCTAGCGCGTAACAGGGGGAATTACCATAAGGACAGAAGAAATGAGAACAGGAGGAATGTAAGAAGAAATGAAGACAACAGGAGAAATGACGATAGAAGGTTGGGTAGGAGGAATCAAGAGGAAGATAACGAGCCCATGGGGCCAGTAATCAATGTTATATCTGGAGGAGAATCGTTGGCTGGTACTTCCTCCTCGTCCAGAAAATCTTACGCTCGGCAAGCCTACCAAGTCAACTCGGTAATGGAAGAGAGGCAGGATGAAGGGCCCATTATCTTCACACCAAAGAATATCATACGTCATACGCTATTTATGGTGGTGAAGTCAACATCAGTAGCCTACAATATGATCTTCGGGCGACCATTGTTGAACGATATGAGGGTAGTAGTACACCCTTGTTATTTGCTGATAAAGTTCCTGAGTCCTCACGGTGTTGGCCAAGTGAGGGGAGACCAAAGAAGGGCTAGGACGTGTTATATCGCATCAATTACCTGCAAGGGAATTCAGAGAAAAGAAACCCTCACAATCGAAGAACCGCCTAAGCCGAAGCTTGATGAGGAGATGGAGGTAGTTCGATTAGATGATGAAGATGAAAAGAAGGTGGTACACATGGGAAGTCAGCTGCCAGAAAAAATAAAAGAGGAAATAATCTGGTGCTTGAAGGAGAATGTTGATGTCTTTGCTTGGACTCCCGACGATATTCCTGGAATAGACCCTAAGGTCAATTTTCACCGATTAAATGTAATCCTAGGAGCCAAACCGGTCAAGCAAAAGAAGAGAAATTTTGCTCCAGAAAAGCAGCAAGTTATATACGAAGAGATCCAGAAGTTATTGCAAGTAGGGTTTGTTAGAGAAGTTGATTACCCTGAGTGATTGGCCAACGTGGTGATGGTGAAGAAGGCCAACAAAAACTTGAGGATGTGTATGGATTTTACGGACTTGAACAAAGCCTGTCTTAAGGATTCATATCGTTTCCCTTGAATTAATAAACTGGTGGATGAGACTTATGGATATAAGCTACTTAGTTTTTTGGACGCTTTTTCGAGGTACCACTAAATCATGATGCATCCAGATGATGGGGAGAAGACTTCTTTCATTACTGATAGCGGAACATATTGCTATCAAGTAATGCCTTTTGGCCTAAAGAATGCAGGGCAACATATCAGTGCATGGTAAATAAGGTGTTCAAGGACTTGTTGCGAAACACCATGGAAGCATACGTGGATGACATGATCATCAAAAGCTGTAAAGAGGAGTCACACGCCGAGAAAATGTCAAAGGTGTTCAAGGTGTTACAGCAGTATAAGATGAAGTTAAACCCCAACAAATTCTCGTTTGGAGTAAAGTCGGGAAAGTTCTTGGGATTCATGATCACTAATTGGGGAATTGAAGCTAACCCCGAAAAAGTTCAAGCTATCCTGGACATGAAGCCGCCCAACACTGTTAGAGAAGTTCAAAGGCTAACTGGGAGGATAGCAGCTTTGAATCGCTTTTTGTCCAAGTCAGCAGAAAGGAGTCTGCCTTTCTTTAAGGCAATAAAGGCATGAAAGAATTTTAAATGGACCGAAGAGTGCCATGATGCTTTTGAGAGATTGAAGGATTACTTGAAAGAGTTGCCACTACTGTCTCGACCGTAACAGGGAGACCAACTCTTTATGTATCTCGGTATAGGCGAGAAGGCTGTGGGCGCAGTCCTATTAAGGAAGGATGGAGACAAGGATTACCCAATCTACTATGTGAGCAAAGTTTTGCTCGATGCCAAGACAAGATATCCCCAAGTGGAAAAGGTAGCCTTATCGTTAGTGGTGGCAACACGAAAGCTAAGGTCGTACTTTCACATCCATTCGGCAATCATCCTAACTGACCATCGTTTGAGACAAATATTGCAAAAACCAAAGCATTGGGGACGTTTAACCAAATAGGCAATTGAGTTGAGTGAATATGATATACACTTCCAACCTTGCTAATAAAGGGGCAAGTATTGGTAGATTTTATTGTAGAATGCACCGGTCAAGAGGTCCAAAAAGAGACAAAATTAGTTTGGTGGAAGTTGTTTTTAGATGGAGCTCGTAGTGCAAATGGTAGTGGAGCCAGAGTTGTGATGATTTCGCCTTAAGGGGAAATTTATGAACATTCTTTACATTTTGACTTTCCAAGCTCGAATAATATGGCTAAGTAAGAAGCTTTTATAGCTAAAATGAAGCTGGCTGAAAAATTGGAAGTCAGCAATTTAATAGCTCGTAGTGATTCGCAGTTGGCGGTAAATCAATTCTCTGGTGAGCATGAAGCACGGGAACCGGCTCTAGTCCCTTACTTATGGAAGGTTCAGTTATTGGCACAATCATTCAAGAACTTTTAGTTGACCAAGATAAATTGGTCGGAGAACAATCATGTAGATGCTCTTTCAAAGTTGGCCTCCTCCAAGGGAATAAAAGGTGGCATAGTGAAGGTGGAATCCCTAACCAAACTGAGTATTGAAGAGGAGGAAGTTTGCAATGTCGAGAGCAAGTGTGATTGGAGAAACCCGATTAGAGATTACATTCTAGAGGGAAAACTCCCCGAGAACAAAGATGAAGCTCAGAGGCTAAAATTGTAAAGCGCTAGGTTTACGATAGTAAACGGGGAGCTCTACAAACGTGGGTTTAGCATGCCTTTGCTGAAATGGTTGGGGCCTAAACGAGCTAAGTATGTGTTGGCTGAAGTTCACCAAGGCATATGTAGAGAACACCTAGGAGCTAGAGCATTGGCTGCAAAGGTATTGCATAATGGGTTTTATTGGCCAACTTTGAAGAAATATGCTATTAAAAAGGTGCGTAAGTGTGAAAAATGCCAGAAATTTGCTCCCATATCGTTTGCACCAGTGTCTGTCCTCTAGAGCACTTTTCAGCCAACGCCGTTTGCACAATGGGAGCTCGACATTTTAGGACCCTTTCCTTTGGGCACTGGGCAAAGGAAGTACCTACTAGTGGCCACAGATTACTTCACAAAGTAGATAAAGGCAGAACCTTTGGCTACAACAATTTCTGAAAAAAAAGTGGAAGCAATGGTGTGGAAGAATATCATCTACCGCTTTGGAATCCCTCGGGTGTTAAATGTTGATCATAGGAAACAATTCGACTGTGATGCATTTTGAAAATTCTGTAAAGGCCTAAACATCCTGTAGACACCATTTTTATCCGAGTCTTTTTCAAACATTTTTAATTAATTAGTTTTTATATATTTTTTATTTTAAATTTAGAAATAAATTTTGATTTTGATTTTTTATTTTTGATAAAAAAAATAAAAAAAGGGAAAGGAAATCAGAATTAATTTTGATAGGAAAGTAAAATTAAATGAGACTATTAAAAGATGAAAAATTAATTTGGATTTGGTGGAAAGAAAATCAGAATTAATATCGGATTTAATATCCGATTCTTGAGATATAAAATTTCCTAAAAGGATTGATTCATGATCTTCAATTATTACCAAAAATAAAAGGATGTTAAGACTATAAATCAAGGGGAATACACGAGCATAAAGGAAAAAAAAGGAAACAAAAGAAAAAAGAAAACCTAAAAATTTCTACTACTCTTAGCTAGAAGGCGTCCATCGTGATCCTCTACTTCCACAGCTGCTACCTTTATCCTTCACCTCTAGTCCATCAAACACAGCCCTGCTTTTGCATCCATCTTGTTACATAACCACCGCTGCCCTCGATAACTTCTTGTGTTAAGATCGTTGCCATAGCCAAGCCAAGTCACCCCTTTGCTTCCTTGCTATCATTGCCGAAATGTTGTTGCCCCTCAAGTCGCTAGCCTAGTTGCTGTTGCCAGCGCCGACCCTGTCGTAGCCTTGCAAGTTCCTTTACGGGTTTTCCTGCTGCTTGTGCATTGCCTAACTAATACCGCTATTTGCATTGGTTTTGGCCTTTCTTTGCTAAAGTGTTTTCCCATCCGCACCACTGTTCTTGTAGCATGTCATCAGATTAAAAGAAAAGTGGAAAGTGTAAGTGAATAACAACGAAACAAGGCAGGCAGATTCGTTTCCAGGTTTTTTTCTTTTCTTCTTTACTTATTTTATTAATTAATTAAATGATGACTTTAATAGTTAATTTGATAATTCATATGTTGATAATAACGATGTGGTATATTTAAGTTTGTATAATGATCCATATTTTAATAGATTGATATGAGCAATAATGTGCATGCTGGTTAAAACTAAAAATTAATTAATGAAAACTTGTAAGATAATTAATTTGAGCTAGAGATTTGTTAATTTTGTATTTGATTTGTGTAAGTTGATTTATATGCATGATGATATTGTTATATTGCATTAGGATTTAATTAAATAATGTAATTGTATAATTTATATGATAGTTTTTTTTAGGAATTGATTTTTAGGAAATAAGATCCCTTTTGAAAACATAATTAAATCTTTAAGTTATAAAATTACAATAAGGGATAAATAAAAAGATGAATTATTCCGACGACAGAACTCTAAAGGGATTACGCATAAGTAATACCTTTAGAGATTTTGAGGTGAAAAAAATTCTATCCAAAGCCTCACTAGCTCAATGGAGGGTCTAAATAAGATTTTCAATAACAAATAATTTATATTCATTTTAAAAATAAATTTGTTATAAAATTACAATAAAAACAATTAGTTACAAAATTAGAAAAGATATTAATGGTTCGTAATAATATAATAAAAATAATATTGGTAGGTGACAAAACAAGGAAGGAAATAAATAAAATAACCAGAATTAAATATTAAAATAATAAAGAATGTGAATATGAATTACTCCAATGATGAAATATCAAAAAAATTACGTTTAAGTAACTCTCTTGAGAATTTCTAAGTTAAAAAGTTCTCTCAAGGCCTCGCCAGCTTAATGGATGGTCTAAAGAGGGTTTTCGATAACAAGCAATTTATATTCGGTCTAAAAATAAAATAAGACATGTGAAAAACTAAAATTAAAATAATTAATTACAAAGATAAAATAATAAATAAAAAGAAATATTAATAATTCAATAACAATAATAAATAATAATAATGATAACAAATGATAAAATAGGATGATAATAGTTAATAATAATTATTGAGATTGAGTATTGATTATTCCGATATAAGATTTCAAAGAAGGTTATGCTTAAGTAATACTTTGGAAATCTTTAGGTGAAGCAACTTCTTTCAAGATCTGACCAGCTTAATGGAAGATCTAAAAAGAATTTTAGAGAAAAATAATTCATATTCATTCTCTAGTAAAATAAATAAAAATAATAAATTAATATAATTAAACATTAATAAAATAATAGAAAACAATAGAAGTAATAAAAATAATAAGATAGCAAGAATAAATTAGATAGGAGTCAAAATTAGAAATTTTCATAAAACATTAAAATGAATCCGACGACGGAGCCTCTTTAAGCAAGTCGCATAATACTACTTGAATACTCTCAAGACGAGGAAAATTTTTAAGTTATCACACCAACTTAATGGAGGTTGCTTAGAAATAGTTTCCAATATTTAATTATTAAACTTAAGATTAACTAAAGCAAATTTGAGATAACCTAAAGCTAGTTGGTACCATTTTAGGATGGGCGTTGTGAGGGTGCTAATCCTTCCTCACGCGTAACCGTACTCCCGAACCCTAAATTTGAGATGTAGACTAGTCCTTATCCATAGTTTGAATAGGTGACCAATCACACCTAGGTAGAATGGTTGGTGGCGACTCCATAGATTTTGTGTCTAGCTATTAGGTTTTTTTTTAAAAAAACTTAATACGTTATGACACATCCAGCTAAGGATATCATCCGTGTCCTATCCACAAGCCAATGGGTAGGCTGAAGTGAGCAATCGGACGATATTGCACAGATTGAAAACTAGACTAGATAAAGCAAAAGGAGTATGGGTGGATGAGCTCCTGAGTGTCCTATGAACTTATAGGACAACAAGTAGGGTGTCGACAGGAGAAACACCATTTAACTTGGTGTATGGAATTGAGGCCCTTAACCCAATGAAGATTGGAGTTAAATCGCCTAGACTGACCCCTTATGTTCAAGAAATTAACTCACAAGGACTAAGAGAGAACCTTGACCTGATAGATGAACTAAGGGACACAGCGAGGATGAAGTTAGCTGCCTAACAACAACGAGTAGCCGCTTACCACAATACTCAAGTAAAGGGCAGAGAATTGCAAGAAGAAGACCTGGTTCTAAGAAAATCAGCCATTACAAATGTTGACAGGGAACATGGTAAGTTAGGAGCTAATTGGGAAGGACTTTACAGAGTCAGGAGGATGATCGGACCAAGCACATGCGCTTTAGAGACTTTGCAAGGAAAAAAGATCTCAAAGACTTAGAATATTAATCACCTAAAGTTGTAATGACAATAAGATAATTACGGTCTTGACTTCATTGCTTTGTTGCTTTGTTTTCTTGTTTTCTTGTCGTTATTTTATACATTACTTTTTGCAAATTACAAATATCATATGATGTTATTGATTAACTTATGAATAAAAGGCTTGTTATTCATATTTTATGTCCTATACAATGATGATTTAACTGATAAATGTGTTGTAGGAATAACAGTAACAGAAGCAAAAGATGGCCAAATTCTTAAAGTCCCTAAGCACAAAATGGTGTGAGACGGGCAATAAAAAGTCCCTAAGCGAAAAATACGCGAGACGGGCAAATGAAAAGTCCCTAAGCACAAAAGGGTGTGAGACGGGCAAATAAAAATTCTCATAAGCAAAAAATGCGCAAAACGGGCAAACATAGCACAAAAGTCCTTAAATGAAAAATGCGCGAGACAGACACATTGCTCGAGAAAAAGTTTCTCTTTGGACAAAAAATAACATTGTCTCAAAGAAAAACTTGGGGAGCAATACCGTATGGAACATGACAAAAGGTATGTTATAACTTTTGGAAGCATGTTATGGCTTTATCAGTAAAATACCTTTGTATTATAACATTTTGACATACTGCGTAGCATTATGGCTATAAAATGCTGAAATTCGAATGAATATGACAATATGTCAAATTAAAGCTACGTTGTAATAAAATAGCATGCATCCTATCACAGGCACACAAAGAAAAGAAGCAAGATATGAAAAGGAATTATAAATTTCATTAAAGGTAAATGAATTATTTACAACTGAACATTGTTTGTACGAATTACAATCGAAATAAAAAACAAAATAAAAGAGAAAAAAGATCCTAATTAATCTATTGGAAGGATTGAATCGGCTGGCAGGGAAGGTGCTGTGTCGGCATTAGGATCTTGGGAAGCCAGAGTAGCAGCTTTGGAAGGGATAACGTCACTCGAAAGCTCCGCAATATCAACAGTCGTGGAGTCTAGCACAGGATCGACGGTAGTAGAGTCAGAGAGTTGAAGCTCGTCGCCGTCTAATCCTTGCAATGCCTCAATAGGCTCAAGTTGGTTGCGTGCCTCAACAAGCTCGGGTTGATTGTACGCCTCAACAGACCCGGGCTGATCACATGCCTCGGTGGATTCAGGCTGACTACGTGGTTGTCGATGGGGCCAGGGACCTTCGAGGTTGTCTAAGTCATCCACAGCCCTTTCCTCTAAGTAATCCTCTAGATCTTTCGAGTTGGCTCATACTCTGTCCAGGGAGGAGCATTATAATACTCGGCCTCTTTAGTAAAGAGCAACTCAAGAAAGGTTTCATTAGGCCTCTACTTCTCCAGCTAAGCGCAAGCCAGATAGAAGCCATACTTGACAAATCCCACCGCGTATTCCTGCTTCTTTTCAAAGCAGTGTTGAGACAGGTAGTATTCACGGACAGCTTCAGCTCGAACCTCCCTTTGCCAATCTAGCACATTTTGCAGTTCGTCGATGGCCTCGTCTCATTGTGACCTCATGGCCTCAAAATCGTGCGTTGCTTTGTTGTAAGCCTCTCGGTACCCATGAAGAGATGCAACCTTCGCTTGTTCTTCTTTCAGCTTCAGCTCGAGGTCCGTATTTTCGATTTTAATTGAATTAACTGATTGAATCAATTTAATTCAATTAATTAATCAATCATCAAATTAATTTTATTTGATTAAAAATTGATATGGCAAAACTCGTTTACATTGGGTTGAGGCCCAATAATCCAAATAGGCCGCCACGTGACACAAAACAAGTCGACCACATAGCAGATGGTGAGAGAAATTGCTGAGCCCTCAACGTTTCATAGGCGAGAGACCCTTGTCGCCAATGTGTCAAACTATGTCGCCAGCGACAGAAAGCCAAATTGTCGTCTGCGTAAGCCTGTTGCCTTTAACTCAAATAGCTTCCGCCTATGGTCTCCCACCGAGCAACAGACCTCCGTCGTTGCTCGAGATTGGTGGTGTTTGTGTTGTATTAGGAAACAAACTCTTTTCAAAAAGACGAAATCACCGTCCAGGTAATTACTGTGATTTTCGCCTATAAATATGTTACAGGTATTATTTTACAAGCTAATTTTTTACTTTTGGCTTTTACATTTCCCAATACTCAAGAACCTTCGGCTGAGTTAAACATCGGAGTGCTTACGTAGGGAATCACCCTCTACGTCCCTCTAACTTTTTTTGTTTTACAGAGGCTTTTTGGAGACACGTGGAGAGAAGAGGATAAACATCGACGTCAGCAATAATTCATTGTTATTTTGTGTAACAACAAAAATAAACTTTTTTAGTGTAAAATCCAAAAGATTACGAAGAAAGCTCAATGTCTTATTTTATTTTTTTAATTGGGAACGAAGATGAAAAAAAAAACCTTAATTCAACTGATAGTTGCGTGTTAGCGTAAACAATCTTCTTTGTCCTCGATTTTTTCAATAGTGTTTTGGGATCACATCCGATATGTGCTTGTTGTCCTTTAAAGCATTTATTATTGCAAGCTTTCATGCTCTTTAATATTGAATACCGAGAATCATAATTTTATTTGAATTTAGAGAGGCTAAAAAATGACAGATGTCAAAATGAATTTCAATTAAGGTAGTTTACTTTAAATATATATATATATATATATATATATATATATATATATTTCAATTTGTAATTTGTAACACCCAATAGCACGTGGAGTAGTTAGTAGGAAGTTATTTGAGTATTCAAAAGTTGTGACTCAGTTGGTAATGTAAGTTGAATTTGTGAGAAGAATTTTCGGGTTCGACTCTCACTAAACATATCTTTGGAGAGGGGTGATGAGCTTTAACTGTGACTAAATTCCGAATAGGATTAATCTCAGACCGTTAAAACGAACGAGAATACCTGTGATCTACATAAAAAAGAAAGTTATTTTAGCTTAACCAGAGGTCTAAAGTTCGAGTCATGGATATGCAGCTGTATTAAAACTCTTGAAGGAGAGCTTTACCGCTATTTGTGTCCTGTCCGACTTGAATTCGGATTAGTCATATACCAGAATAATGTTGAAATACCAGATGATTTGGACAAAAAAAATGTGTAATTTGTAACCCACAAATGGCGTGGATGAAATTGATGAAAATTTTTATACCCACGTTTATATTTTTTTTACCCCACTTCCTTCATTATGTTACTGTTTATTTAGATGGTGATGAGATATGAATAGTAAAAATATGGTAGATTTAATCATTTTTTTCATTTGGTTTAAATAAATATAATTAAGGTCTTCGTCAACAAGACTAAGGCTTAGTTTGGAAGCCACCAAACTTCTAATACGGTGGCTTCTAATAAATAAGACAAAAAAAATAAGGACAAAATAAAAAATAACTTTTATACCATTTAATTGTAATTTTTTTATTATTTTACTTAAAATCTTATACTCAAAATTATTTTTTCACATTTTTTAATCTTACCTAAATCAATTTCAGCATCCGTTCAAACTAACCATAAATGTATAAGTCTAAATCAAGTCTAAGTCTATCCATAAAAGCTTATGTACAAACGATTTTTGAAAACGTAAGGACGATGAGCTGTGCGGGAGCATTTGTGTTACATGCATTCGACGAAATCAAGTACTCAAGATTTACTCGTCTTTGATTGGACTCGAAACACTTGGACTTGGTCTTTGGATTTTTTATTTTTTGTTATCAAGGCAACAAGCACGCTTTGTTTTCTGATAAAAAGTGTTGGACAATCTGATTATTTGATTATTAAAAGAAATTATTAATAATAATGTAATAGTTCTTACAAGACTTAATTCTTACATATGTCATCAATATTTATTACAAAATAGAATTAAGCTTTCAATATTTTTTTTGAATAGTATATTTTCATTAGAAGTTATAATCATAATCAATATATTATATTTTATGAACAGATAACTATGAAAATCACAATACTCAAATTAGGTAAACTAGTAAATAACTATAACAAACTAAAAAAACTAGTAAATCACTAAACTAACTCAAGCTCATACTTAGTGAAACTCAAACTTGAGACTTCAAAATCTCAGAGCCTCCTCCTTGCTACTAAACCAAGGCCTCATTGCATAGAATTAAGCTTTTAATATTTAATTATATAGAAATTAGTCCATTAAATTTTATTTTAACCAACTAAAACCCAAATGTTTCAAACTAATAAAATTAAGTACATTTTCCTTAAGGCCTTTAACTACTGTTACCCTTGCATAGCAATTAAAACTTAAGAACAGTTAGAGGGACTTAACGAAAATGTACTTAATTCTATTATTTTAAAATGTTTAAATTTTAATTGCTTAAAATAAAACTTCATAGACTGATGTTCATGCAATTAAACATTGATGATTTAATTTTATTTTATGATAAACATTGATGGCATATTTGGGTATTAAGTCTTCTTAAAAAATAGCAGTGTATTTAAAAAAAATTGAAAAATTAAGTGCCCAAATTAGTAAATTACCCTGTCAAATGAGCTGAAGCATGCACATGCATTATAGCAACTGCTTTAAAGGAGGAAGGTGCTCATTTCCTTCCTGTTTAAACATTTGAATAACGCTTCCCTTGTCTTTTACAAATTGGTGTCAAAAGTTTGAAAGTGTAACGATGATTATGTCTTCACTCAATTATGAGAATTAGCTTCAAATTTATTTGGAGATTTGATAAAATGATGTTTGAGATTAGTTAAGAGAGTTTGATAATCAAGTTTATTTGATGTACAAAATAGTTGATTTATAAATAAAAATGAGTGCGAGATATAATCTTTACGTGAAAACTGGATTTGTAAGAATGTTATATAGAGTTGGAAAAACACTAACTGGATTATATGAGGTAGAAATATTTGTTCATAATTAAAAAAAAAATTCACACCGTTGCGTGCGGTGCGGGTTCTGTTGAGGAAGTTCCCCATGTCGACAACAGTTGTACAATTTAGTGAAACTTTCAGAAAAGAATTATTGTCACATTTCGGTCACAGCCGGGAATTTCATTTTCTTTTCATACGTGAATGCGTGTTATCCATCTCAATCGTAACAAAAGCCGCAATTTGACTTGATAACCTTTCTGAAACTTTCTGAAACTGACGAAAAAAAAATCCAGGGATATTTTCTGAAACTTTCTATACAGTTACTTTTTAACAGTGACGTTACCGTTGCAAGAGTTTTTGCTATAAAAGAAACTCAAAGACTAGGGGTGTAAACGAACAGAACGTTCGACGAATTGTTCGTGAACTCGTTCGGTTTTTGTTCGTATATGTTCGTTTATTAAGCTTAACGAACGAACATGAACAACATTTTAGTGTTCGTTTGTTAAACGAACCAAACATGAACAGATGTATGGTTCGTTCGTTTTTATTCGTGAACAGGCTCGTTTATGTTCGTTTATTGTTCGTTCGTTTAAAGTGTCATTTATTATTCGTTTATTGTTCGTTCGTTTATGTTCATTTATTGTTCGTTTGTTTAAAGTGTCATTTGTTGTTCGTTTGTTATTCGTTCGTTTATTGTTCGTTTGTTATTTATTAAAATACTAAAATTACTTATATTATATAAATTATATAATATATGCCCTATTTTTAGGACATTAACTTAAAAAATTAGTACCTAATTTTTAAATATATTTATACAATATAACTTTGTTGGTTTAAAAAATTAATAAAATATAATTATAATATAATTATAAAATTAAATTAGCTAATTATACTTAAAATAATTATTTTTTAAAAATTTTAAACATAATATACTGAAATAAAATTAATAAAAGTTTTATAATAAATTAAGATTTCATTCATATGAGCTTATCCATTGATCATTTACATATATATATATGTATATATATATGTTACACATATTTGTGTATACACACATATATATATGATACATTAATATATGTATATGTGTATAATATAAATTATACTTAAAATAGTAATTATCAATTTTAATAAAACATTGTTGACTTAAGTTGTATTAAAGATTTTGTATTAGATGATTTCAATTTACATGAGAAATTTAATCTTTATTTAATCTTTATTTAAGATTTTTAATATTTAATATTTAGTTTGTTCTTATGCAACTTGTTCATGAACATGTGTTCGCGAACGCGTTCGTTTAAGTGTTCGCGAACGCATTCGTTTATATGTTCCCGAACGCGTTCGTTTACATGTTCGCGAACATTAACGAACAAGCCTTACCAAACAAACGAACGAACACGAACGCACTCCTTAACAAACACGAACGGCATTGAAAAACAAACGAACGAACAGAAACATCAGTTCGTTCATTCGTGTTCGGTTCGTTTACAGCCCTACCAATGACTCATGTTGCACGTTGTCTATGCTGCTGCCCGAATACAAGAGCTAAAGAAATCACAAACTCTGGGATCGTGGTCGGTGCTCATTGTCAAAAAATGAATCGAAATTTAATAGAAAGAGAACGGAAATCCAACATGAAAAATCTCTTTTCCAGGCTTTTCTCTCTTCTTCCTCCTCAGTCGAGCAGAGTATGTGTTCATCTCTCTTTCTCTTTAATTCTTTTGCTTGAAATGTAAAACTTTTCCCATAAATTAATTTTCATCAACTATTCTTGCAAGATTTGAATACGGGTACTCCGAACTTAAAATCGAAATCGTAATCAATATTGCTGTGTTTAACATTGCCATGGATTCTTGTAGATGTCAATTCCTGACATGCTGGAGCTAGCCACCTTATATATAAACCAGTTTCAAAGTCATCTGGAGGAACTCAGGCAAGGGAAGATGCAACTAGAAGAAGTTAATAGAGCGACAAGAGACACGATCATAACCCCAGTTCTAAATATATCAGAGTCAAATTCTTGTGTGGAAGTGAATTTGATCACGGGATCGCAAATGAAGATTTCGTTATGTGACATTGTTAGTATCATCAAGGAAGAAGGAGCTGAAGTTCAAAGTGTTGCATACAATACGGCAGGGAATATGAACATCCTTTCAATTCATTGCCAGGTAAATGATATTTGAGCTGTCAAGGTTTTGGAATTCCAGTATGGAAGACTAGAGATGGTAAAAAGTTAGCCTGAGCTTGAAAATCAGTTTGAATTCGAAAAAATCTAAACTTGAAATAACTCGAACTCAAAAACAATCCAAATCGAACCTGTCCAAATCAGCACACGGAAGCCTCATTAGATGGTATTTTTCTGTATGGGATTAACTTGCTTGGGGACCAGAAGGAGCTCTCTTTTAATTATGATGAGAGCATGCTAATTATGGAAAAAAATCACATTTTATCCATCATAAAATCGTGCTTTTAATAGCCAAAGATTGAGTTGAAATTCAATGTGAAATTATGGACCATATCCGGAATTGTTCAACATGAGATTGCTAGAATTATGGAAACCAGATTTTGTCAATTAACCAAAAATTCTATTTCCATAATCGAGAATATACCAACATTTTCCACATGGTCCATATATTTTACTCACAGAAGAAACAAATCACATGAATCATGGCGATACTTCCTCTAAAGGCAAGTATTATCTTCCATATATGACTATGTTAAATGCTTCTAAATTAACCCATGTTCACTTAATAAATAAACTTCATGTTGATTTTCGGTCCAAACAACAAAGATATTTCTCAAATAAAAAACTATATTGTACACAAATTAAAATGAGAAACATCATATCATTAATAAGAGTCTCATTTACAAATCACAATATGGGACCCAGTCCTATCCGCTCTTTATGATCCTTAAATTTAAACGGTGGCATGCCCTTAGTCAAAAGATCAGCTAACATAAATTCAGTGCTGACGTGTTCAATGACCACTTTTTATCTCTAACATGTTCTCTAATGGCTAAGTACTTAATGTCAATGTGTTTACTTCGACTACCACTCTCATTGTTCTTAGCTATGAATACCGCAGCTGAATTGTCACAATACATTCTCAATGGATTAGTCTAAGCCCAACAATGAAACTCTTAAGCCATACACCATGTGAGGTAGCCTCAAAACATGAAACAAACTCAGCCTCCATAGTGGAAGTAGCAGTTAGTGTCTGCTTAGCGCTCTTCCAAGAAACAGCTCCATCGGCAAACATAAAGATATAACTGGATGTTGATTTTCAAGAATCAACATAGCTATCAAAGTTTGAATCTGAATAGTTAATCACCTCTAACACATCGGTTCGTCTATACATAAGCATGTAGTTCTTGGTGCCTTATAGATATCTAAGCACCTTTTTCACAGCTCTCCAGTGGTGATATGGACCTCATCGAAAGAAGATAAGGTTCAATGAAGAACATGAAGAACACTTGAAGAAAAACAAGAACAAGTTAAAAACGCAGCAAAAGAAAACAAAATTAGAGATAAACCAAGACCTGTTGTGTAGAAACACAAGAACCTATGGTATTGGACCAAGACCCGTTGCTTAGAAAAGCAAGAACCTATGGTATATATTGGTGGAAGGTAGAAGAACGCCACAAGGAAGACCTTGATAAGTTCAAGAGTTCTCAAGAGAACCAAAGAGAAGAAGTCTCTCAATTTTATTACTAAAATCATTTGTGTTCTCCCCAAAGGGTTACATAACTATTTATAGGCAACTAACTAACTTGCAGCACAAGTAATAGGAATCCTACTTTCCTAACTTGCAGAATAGGAAATAGCAAACTTGCAGAACAAGAAATAGGAATCCTACTCTCCTAACTTGCAGAACAAGTAATAGAAGTCCTACAAAATATATTATTTAAAAAGGAATTGGGCTTAAATTAAATTAAGACAACGTTCAGCCCAATAATACTTAACTAAATAAAATATGCATCCAACCTAATTGCATTTCGGCCCAATACTTGTGTGTGTGTCTTCAAGAAGGTTGAACTTGGGCTTGGATCATGTTGTAGAAGACTTTATCATTCTCCATGCTCAAGCTTTGTTGGGCTTTCTCTCTAACAATATTAATGAAACCAGCCAAGGCTTGTTGCATTATCTTTGATTTAGCTCTTGTAATTGGACCTCCATGGATGCTCAAAGGATCACGAACATCACGAACATCACGAACATGACTTGAGCTGTGTGAGCTTGATGGGTCTCCATCATTCCCCCTCTCCTCGAAAGGATTTGTCCTCAAATCAGAATCACCTATATCAATATCAAAAGGAGAAAGATCAGAAACATTAAATGTAACACTAACATTATACTCACCTGGAAGATCCAATTTATAAGCATTGTCATTGATCTTCTCAATCACTTGGAATGGTCCATCTCCTCGATGTTGCAACTTGGAGCGACGTTGAGCAGGAAATCTCTCTTTACGCATATGTACCTAAACCCAATCACCAGGTTCAAAGACAACTTTCTTGCGATGCTTGTTGGCTTGAGTAGCATATTGCTCAGTCCTCTTCTCAATGTTTTGACGTACCTTCTCATGTAGTTGCTTAACAAAATCAGCTTTCTTTTCCCCATCCAAACTAGCTCTCTCCTCAATAGGTAGTGGTAAAAGATCCAATGGAGTGAGTGGATTAAAACCATAGACAACTTCAAATGGAGAATAACTAGTAGTAAAATGCACACTTCTATTGTAAGCAAACTCCACATGAGGCAAACAATCTTCCCAATTCTTCAAATTCTTTTGAATAATGGATCTCAACAAAGTAGACAAAGTACGATTGACTACTTCAGTTTGACCATCAGTTTGTGGATGACAAGTAGTGGAAAACAATAGCTTTGTTCCTAACTTTCCCCATAATGTTTTCCAAAAGTAGCTAAGGAACTTCACATCGCGGTCAGAAACAATGGTCCTTGGAACACCATGTAGACGAACAATTTCCTTGAAGAATAAATCAGCAATGTTGCTTGCATCATCTGTCTTGTGACAAGCAATGAAGTGAGCCATCTTAGAGAACCTATCAACAACAACAAAAATAGAATCTCTACCTCTCTTTGTTCTTGGTAAACCCAAAACAAAGTCCATAGAAATGTCAGTCCAAGGAGAAGTAGGAATAGGCAATGGAGTATAAAGACCATGATTCATAACTCTAGACTTAGCTTGTTTACAAGTGACACATCTTTCACACAATTTTTCAATATCTCTTTTCATGTTAGGCCAAAAGAAGTGATCATGCAATATATCTAAAGTTTTCTTTACTCCAAAATGTCCCATTAGTCCACCACTATGGGCTTCTCTAACAAGTAATTCTCTTAAAGAACTCCTAGGCACACATAATCTATTTTCCTTAAATAAGAATCCATCATGCCTATAAAACTTTCCAAAACCAGTTTTCTCACATGCAATGAACACATTTTCAAAATCCTTATCAGTAGCATACAAGTCTTTAATATACTCAAATCCAAGTAGTTTTGCATTAAGAGTAGTGATTAGAGTATACCTTCGAGACAATGCATCAGCCACGACATTTTCTTTACCTTGTTTATATTTGATCACATATGGAAATGTCTCAATGAACTCCATCCACTTGGCATGACGCTTGTTCAACTTGCTTTGTCCTTTCAAGTGCTTCAAGGACTCATGATCAGTGTGGATGACAAATTCCTTAGGCCATAAATAGTGTTGCCATGTTTCTAAGGCCCTCACTAATGCATACATCTCTTTATCATATGTTGGATAGTTAAGGGCAGCTCCACTTAACTTTTCACTGAAAAAAGCAATGGGGCGCTTCTCTTGCATTAAAATAGCTCCAATACCTATACTTGAAGCATCACACTCAATCTCAAAAGTTTTAGAAAAGTCAGGTAAGGATAACAAAGGTGCGGAACAAAGCTTCTCTTTAAGCAAGTTAAAAGCACGATCTTGCTCAAGACCCCATTTAAATCCAACATTCTTTTTAACAACATTAGTTAAAGGTGCAGCTATAGTACTGAAGTCTCTAACAAACCTACGGTAGAAACTAACTAATCCATGAAAACTACGCACCTCAGAGATATTCTTAGGTATAGGCCAATCTTTAATTGCCTTAACCTTTTCAGCTTCTACTGCTATACCCTTAGAAGAAACAACATATCTAAGAAATATAATCTTATCAGTGCAAAAGGAACATTTCTTAAGGTTAGCATACAACTTTTCCTTTCTCAAGACATTAAGCACATTCTTTAAATGTTCAATATGTTCATGCAAACTTCTACTATAGATCAAGATATCATCAAAATAGACAACTACAAATTTTCCAATGAAAGCACGCAAAACATGGTTCATTAATCTCATGAAAGTGCTAGGTGCATTAGTTAATCCAAAAGGCATAACTAACCATTCATACAAACCATGCTTAGTCTTAAATGCAGTTTTCCACTCATCACCTTCTCTCATGCGAATTTGATGATAACCACTTTTCAAATCAATTTTAGAAAAGATGCAAGAACCATGTAACTCATCAAGCATATCATCTAATCTAGGAATGGGATAGCGATACTTTACAGTGATTTTGTTGATGGCATGACAATCAACACACATCCTCCACGTCCCATCCTTCTTAGGAACAAGTAACACAGGAACAGCGCATGGACTCATGCTCTCTCTAATGTAGCCTTTCTTCATGAGCTCGTCAACTTGCCTTTGAAGCTCCTTTGTCTCCTCGGGATTACTTCTATAGGCAGGTCGGTTAGGAATGGCAGCTCCAAGAACAAGGTCTATTTGATGCTTAATTCCCCTAATAGGTGGCAAACCATTTGGAATCTCCTCGGGGAATATATCTCCAAATTCCTTCAAAAGGGACACAACATTAGTAGGCAAAGAAGATTTAAGATCATTAGAACTAAAACAAGATTCTTTATATAAAAACAAAAGGATTGGGCACTTAGCTAGAAAAGCAGCCTTTACATTACTTTGCTTTGCATAGAAGCTCACATCCTTTCTCTCTTTCTTTGCAATATCTTTGTCTAGATTCTTTAACCTTTGTCTAGATTCTTTTTGCTCTTTCAACCTCAACTGATCCTCATAAATCTTCTTAGGACTCAAGAGTGCAAGTGTAAATTTCTTGCCATCCATGGTAAATGAATAACGGTTTGTGAATCCATCATGAATGACACGTCTATCAAATTGTCATGGTCTTCCTAAAAGCAAATGACCAGCATGCATAGGCACAACATCACACAACACTTTATCATTGTACCTTCCAATTGAAAATGGCACCAATACTTGCTTGGTCACATTTACTTCTCCACAATTATTAAGCCATTGAAGTTTGTATGGTTTGGGATGTTTTGTAGTGGGCAAACTCAATTTGTCAACCAAATAAGTGCTAGCAACATTAGTGCAACTACCACCATCAATAATCAAAGAGCATACCTTATTATTGACGTGGCATCTAGTATGGAAAATATTTTCTCGTTGCACTTCATCTTCATCCTTAACTTGGGCACTTAATGCACGACGAGCTACAAGTGCTTCACCATGTGCAGCAAACTCAACATAGTCATCATCCTTATCAATGTCCTCCAATGGTGGCATCTCATCATCAACATCAGAATCTTCACTTACAACATCACCATCATCACGCATAATCATGACTCGTTTGTTTGGGCATTGTGATGCAATGTGTCCTCTTCCTAAACATCTAAAACACTTAATGTCTCTACTCTTACCTTGGGATGCTTGGACAGCCTCGAGTTTGGGCTTTTGGACACTCTCACCCTTAGGCTTGAATGAGGATTCAATCTTAAGTTTGAATGTAGTCCTATCATCCCTTCGAAAGGTGTTCAGTTTCCAAGAAGAATACGAACTAGAACCTTGCATAAAACGAGATGAATAACCTTTTCTCTTGAGTTGCCTTTCAACCTTTATAGCCATATGCAACATATCATTAAACTCCACATAGTGATGTAACTCCACTACATTAGCAATCTCACGATTCAATCCTTGTAAGAATCGAGCAATAGTAGCTTCACTATCCTCTTCAACATTAGCTCTGATCATGATAATTTCCATTTCTTTATGATAATCCTCAACACTCTTAGATCCTTGAGTGAGACCTTGTAACCTTTGATAAAGCTTTCTATAGTAATGATTAGGAACAAACCTTTTTCTCATAACACGTTTCATTTCATCCCATGTAACTATACGTGGCTCTCTATTCCTACGTCTACCAAGCATGAGTTGGTCCCACCAAATGATTGCATAATCCGTGAACTCTACAGCAGCAAGTTTCACCTTTTTTTCTTCGGAATAGTTATGGCAATCAAAGACCATCTCCACTTTCTTTTCCCATTCTAAGTAAGCCTCAAGATCATTCTTACCTTGAAAGGAAGGAATCTTCAATTTGATACTTCCTAAATTTCCATCTATCCTATCATAATACCTATCTCTTTTATACCTATCTCCACGACCTCCTCTATTACCACGATTACCTTTAACACTTCTATTCATACTAAACTCATCATCATCAAACTCATCATCAACTTTATCATCAAAGTCATTATTCACAACATTGCCTTTCACATGAGAAGTATTATCTTGATTTACTTTAGCTAGGACAGCTTCATGTTCCTCCAACTTATCATGAATATTATTAAATCTCAACTCTATCCTTGAAAATTGTTGTTGCATAGCTTGGAACATGAACTCGATCTTACTCAAATCAGGCTTTTCACTATTAGAAGACATGATTTTATCCTGCAAGAAAAGTTAGTAAAAGAAAAGGACCTCACAAGTATGACCTCACGTGTTTACACTCAATACACACAAGAATGTAACACTCACGCTCGTGTTTTCACACAATTTTAATATGGCTTTTCTCTACTAATGTTACTCACACACTCTTGCCTTTTTCCCTCACACGGCTTTTCTCTATAGGTTCTATATTGAACTCAAGACTCAATCAAAAATCAGCTTATGGAATTCAACTATCAACCAACAATAAACAAGATTAGCACAAGATTTTAATCAAGGGAAAACAAAACAATGAAGACTCAACAAGACTTAGCAAGACTCAATAAGACCTAAGAAGACTCCAATGAAACTAAACCTTGAAGAAAATATGAGTGTTTAATTAGGGTAAGGTTTAGCCAAAGTTAGGGTAGTTTTGTCCTTTTATGTGGTAGGGTTAAAAAGGTAATTTTAGGCAGTATAGTAGAATGGTAACAATGAATTTTCAGATTTAGGCAAATAAGAAATCTCAAAGCTCAAGAAAGAATGACTACCTCAAGATTTTAATGAAGCACACCTCCACGAATTGCCTTTGATGTTGCACTTGCTACACAGATATAATAAATCCCCTCTTGAATTGATTTTTCTTTTCTCTCTTTTTTTTTCTTTTTTTTCTCTTTTTTTTACTAAAGTAAACAAACAATGAAAAAAAACAAAAAGTCTAAATAATAAGAAGAGGTTTACTTGGGGAATAAGGCAACTTTTGAGAAAAACAAGCTAGTTTTGGTAGTAGCTTGTGTGGCAAGGAACGAGAGGGGATGGTGGCTTGTGAAACAAGTAGTCTTTATGTGATGTAGCGCTTTTGAAGGGTTCTTGGTGAGCAAGAAAACCTTTGGGATTTGGTTGCTTGGAGAACAAGATAAGGTTTACTTGGTGGCTAAGTAAAGGTAGGTTATTGTAGTGAAGACAATAGGTTTGAGGGACAAACAATATTAGTGGTGCTTTGAAAAGGATTCAAGATCAAGGTTTGTCCAAGACAAGAAGACAAAGACAAAAACAAAACAAAACAAAAACAAGACTCCTACGAATTGAACCTAAGCTCTGATGCCAAATGATATGGACCTCACCGAAAGAAGATGAGGTTCAATGAAGAACATGAAGAACACTTGAAGAAAAACAAGAACAAGTTAAAAACGCAGCAAAAGAAAACAAAAATTAGAGATAAAACCAAGACCCGTTGTGTAGAAACACAAAAACCTATGGTATTGGACCAAGACCCGTTGCTTAGAAAAGTAAGAACCTATGGTATATATTGGTGGAAGGTAGAAGAACGCCACAAGGAAGACCTTGATAAGTTCAAGAGTTCTCAAGAGAACCAAAGAGAAGAAGTCTCTCAATTTTATTACTAAAATCATTTGTGTTCTCCCCAAAGGATTACATAACTATTTATAGGCAACTAACTAACTTGCAGCACAAGTAATAGGAATCCTACTTTCCTAACTTGCAGAATAGGAAATAGCAAACTTGCAGAACAAGAAATAGGAATCCTACTCTCCTAACTTGCAGAACAAGTAATAGAAGTCTTACAAAATATATTATTTAAAAAGGAATTGGGCTTAAATTAAATTAAGACAACGTTCAGCCCAATAATACTTAACTAAATAAAATATGCATCCATCCTAATTGCATTTCGGCCCAATACTTGTGTGTGTGTCTTCAAGAAGGTTGAACTTGGGCTTGGATCATGTTGTAGAAGACTTTATCATTCTCCATGCTCAAGCTTTGTTGGGCTTTCTCTCTAATAATATTAATGAAACCAGCTAAGGCTTGTTGCATTATCTTTGATTTAGCTCTTGTAATTGGACCTCCATGGATGCTCAAAGGATCACGAACATCACGAACATGACTTGAGCTATGTGAGCTTGATGGGTCTCCATCAAGTGGTCCATCCCCGGGTTACTTTGATATCTACCCAACATTCCCACAGCAAAAGCAATGTCAGGTCTGGTACAGACTTGAACATACATAATGGAATGTTTTTCATTTGTTCTTGCTCAAAATCATTTTTCAAGCACTGGTTCAAATTGAACTTATCACCCTTCACAATGGGAGCTACACTTGGTGAACAATCTTTCATTCTAAACCTTTCAAAGACCTTATTAATGTAGGCTTCCTGTGACAGACCCAATATACCTGTATGTCTATCTCTATGGATCTTTATGCCAATGACATAAGATGCCTGGCCCATATCCTTCATATCAAAGTTCTTAGAAAGAAATTGTTTTACCTCACATAGCATCCCATTATCATTGGCAGCAAGTAGGATATCATCCACATATAGCATAAGGAAACAAATCTTGCTCCCATTGACCTTCTGGTATATACACTGATCCATGATGTTCTCAACGAAACCAAATGAAGAGATGACTTCATGGAATTTTAGATACCATTGGCGGGAGGCTTGTTCAACCCATATATGGATTTCTTAAGCTTACAAACCAAATGCTCACCATTACTAGAGGAAAAACCTTCAAGTTGTTTCATATAGACTTATTCCTCTAGATCACCATTGAGAAAAGTTGTTTTCACATCCATTTGTTGCAACTCTAAGTCAAAATGTGCAACTATCACCATTATTATATGGAGAGAATCTTTTTTAGATACAAGAGAGAAAGTCTTCTTGTAATCGATTCCTTCCTTTTGAGTGAATCATTTGGCTATGAGTCTTGCCTTATAATGCTCAATGTTGCCTAATGAGTCAATCTTGGTCTTAAAGACCCATTTACAGCCTATAGCCCTAGCCCCATTAGGCAACTTAACAAGATCTCATACTTTGTTAGATGTCATCGAATCCATCACATCCTTCATAGCATTGAACCATAGTTTTGATTCTTTGTTGTTCATGGCTTGTGAAAATGTTTCAAGATCATTAACAGCCTAACATTGAAATCAGACTCTTGTAGATACATAGTATAATCACTAGGAATAACTGACTTCCTGTGACAACAATATATTTTATTACTATTGTATGTGTAAGACTTCTCATCACTGTTCAATTCCTATCTATTTCGCAGGTATTAAGGGAAACAAGGCCCTACATGCCTTTTAGTGCTCGAATGGATGTGAGACTTGATTATCGAGAGTCGAATAAACTAATGGTAAGAATCTAGAACCCAAAATCCTTTATTTAAGTCATTTTTGAAAAGCTTGTAAAACAAATTAGAAAATGACAATTAAGGACATAGGTCGGAAGAATTTTCGTGAATAACAGTCAAACTAATTTGACTTTTGATCAACTGACTGAAACATGATAATCTACATGTGAATAAGTTTTATACCATGTTAATAGATAGACTGAATCATATGTAAAGTAATAAATCTACGCGATTGACCTAATAAGAGTATTTTAGTAATTTCACCCTTACGGTCAATCAAACCTTAATAAAATCTCATCTATTCATTAGAGTATGTCTAATAATTATATATAATGATGAAAAAAATATTTTGGAGTTAAATTGACAAGTCAACATAATGGAAGTTTAGGGGCAAATTATCTAAAATCATTAAGTATAAGGGCATTTTGTTAATTTTTTAAGCAAGATAATTTTAAAGAAATTTCTACAACTTTCTTAAAGGTGGCTAGCCATGTCTTCTTCAACCTCTCACCTTTCCACCATAACCAAGTTTAAAGAAAAAGAGAAAACCTTCCAAATCTCCCATTAAAAAACCTTAAAACCGAAAAATTTCTTTTGCAAACTTGTACAGAATCTTGTGCTCTACAAACCCATACCAAGATTTAGTGGTGAAGTGGACAAAATCAAGGTGTTAGGACTCCCCTTGTATTCGGCCACATACCAAAGGTAAGGAAGTTATGATTTTTCCTATGGTTTAATGGTACTTAGTGATGTAATTAAGATGTTTAAGCATGATTATAGCCATAGATTGAATTAAAACCACCTCAAATGCTCCCTTAGGGTTTTATTCAGATGAAATGTACATATTTCATGGTGCTTTATTGTATAAAAATGGTGAAAAGTGGATGAAGAACAATGATAAAGCATGAAATTAAGCTTAATTTGTTGAGATAGCTAGTGTAATCTTCCATGTAGGTTTCGACCAAGTGAAGGAGACCTAGGAATTATGTTCAATTTGCTGTGTTTTAGGTCCCATGATACTATATAAATTAATCCAAGATTGCCAGCACGATCGGAATCAAAAACGGAGTTGATTTTGGTATAGTTGCAGTTTTAGCACCAGTGTAAAATAAACTGGTTTAGTAGCTATAGTAGGCAATGTGATAGATTTTAATGAGAGAATAATTCTTTA
The DNA here is from genome assembly GCA_031772115.1 of Heritiera littoralis. Classification (NCBI taxonomy): domain Eukaryota; kingdom Viridiplantae; phylum Streptophyta; class Magnoliopsida; order Malvales; family Malvaceae; genus Heritiera; species Heritiera littoralis. Next base: position 227,918 of record JAPDPK010000134.1, on the reverse strand, counting down.
TAATTGAAGTATAGTGAAATAATGGTGTTTACATGATGTCTTGTAGCCCGGGAATGAGATAAGTCACCTGGTGCTATCGGTTGTTTCGGTAGAAACCAAAAGGTAAAGGATGAGTATGGAAGACGTAGGGATACTATGAATGCATATTGATATTGAAATTGAATTTATGGAATTGTTTTGAGATGAAAAGCATTGGATTTGTGGACTGTTGTTGGTATTATAAATTGTGTTTTTATTGTAAGAAGGTTAAGATAGGAATAGCTGTTATACTGTCGGAATTTCTAATAAATTTATAAAATCATATTTTGATGTCTTTGAATACTAGAAATGAAGGATTTAACAAGTTTAATTTTATCATATTTATTGAAATCTTATGTGCATATTGAAATCTGAATTTATATATTTAAAAATTCATGTTATTGAATTTTACGTACGTGAGGGTACTGACATATTTTTTAACTTATTTACGCATAAATAGAATATTTTCAGAACTGAATATTGAACTATGAATATTTTATGAATTTTTATTCCTTAACTGCTTATGTTTCCAAATTATATATTTATGGATTAACTAAAGATTTCATTATTGAAAATTGATTTCTTTAAAGACATTTATACTGCCTATAAACTATTTTGAGACTGTTAAGCCCCGTAGAACCTTCGGGTACATCATGCTTACTAACTATTATTGTTACTGTTTTGCTGTTGATTGATATTGATCACATCATCAGCGTCCCAATTGTCATCTGATTAGTGCACATTGTGGACATCACTGTAACTATGGTCATATGTCTTATTATTACTGTTTCTCCCTTTTTGGGATACTGTTATGGTATGATATCTATTGGGTGTTGCCTTGTCTCTACTGTACTGTTTTTACTACACTAGATTTTATATTGTTAATGAGTGAAAGTCTTGAAAATATTGTTTTGTAGCTTGGTATTGAAGTGTTACTGTACTGTTTATTGAATTTTCATACTGAGATTGCTTTATGAAATTGTTTAAATAAATTGTTTTATATATTGTTTATCGATTGAAAAACTACAAGAAATTGTTTAATGGTTTTTATACTATTTATTTATTTCATCATTAACTGTTTATTCTCTATTGTCAAAACTAGGGACTGGGATACGAAAGGTACTTCAAAGTATCCTCCCATACTCTATCTGGTTGCCTAGCCGATTATAATATCCTTCCTAAAACGTCCTTTAGCGTACCACTAGGTATTAAATGATTTTATGCATATAGATTTTATAGTATCAATTCTTACATACGAATTTCTTACCGGGCATTAAGCTTGCCCCCTCTTTTCCCCTCCTCACAGATTACTTGTAGTGATATACAATTCCACTAAGTGGCTATGCTTTGGTATCCCTCAGGCAACAATTGCTAGATCGTAGAGGTATATTTTTATTTTTATATGTTCAGACGTTCTTGTATAGTGCTACTTTTGTATATTTTATACACAAGGGATGTAAATGCTAATGAAATATACTGAATGAAATAATATCTATATAGATATTAGAAATAATTATAGATGAAAATTTATTTTAGATCCGATTACTATTGTAAGTGAATGCGATAAAGGCATCGTAGACAGCCCAACCAATTGAATGAGTATGAAATAATCGATAATTACTGTATATGATGGAACGTGACACTTCCTTTCTCTAGTAAACCTTATTAATGTTGGTTCAACATTCTTCGAAGGATCATGTTGTTCAACTGGTTGCTCATTCAATTCTGGTGTATCCAGAGGAGCCTCGTCTATTGGTAAGTTATCTACTACTTGTGAATCTTCAATGATTGGTTGTTCAATATGCAGTTGTACAGAAGGGTTATTGTTCATGATAACCAATCCTTGACTTGAAGTAAATGGTTGATCTCTCACAAGAAGTAAGTCTTGAGATTGATCACTCCCACTAAGTCATTTTCTAGAAACTTGGCATCCCTTGATTCCACAATTCTAGTGTTGTGAGATGGACTATAGAATCTGTAGCCCTTGGACCATAGAATCTGTAGCCCTTGGACCATTGGGCATATTCGATGACATACCCACTTATGGTCCTAGGGTCCAGTTTTTTTTTCTTGTGGGTTTTAAACTTTTATTTCAAAAGAGCATAATGCGCATATGATGCAAACTCGATTTCCAACCTTTAAACAATTTGAAAGGCGTCTTTGGAACAACCTTGGTTGGAACTCGATTCAATATATACATTGTCGTTTTAAGAGCTTCAATCCACAAAGACTTAGGCAATTTCAAGCTGCAAAGCATACTACGCATTATTTCCATCAAAGTTTGGTTCCTTCTTTCTATGACACTATTCTGATATGGAGAACCAGGCATGGTATATTAGGCAATAATCCCATTTTCTTGAAGGAACTTCGCAAATGGTCTAGGAGCTTGTCCATCTTCAGTGTATCTACCGCAATACTCCCTACCGCTATTAGTTCTTACTATCTTTATGGGTTTTCCACATTGTTTTTCTACCTCTGCCTTAAAGATCTTGAAGGTGTCTAATACTTTGTTCTTGTTATGAAGCATGTAGAGATACATAAACCTCAAGTGATCGTCAATAAAGGTGATGAAAAACTTCTGACCATGTGCATCCATGTCTGGACAACTTATGTCAAAATGTATGATTTCCAATATGGTTGAACTCCTATTGGCACCCTTTTTGGACTTGTTGGTTTGCTTGCCCTCAATACAATCCACACAAGTGTTGAAATCAGTAAAATCTAAAGTACTTATTATTCTGTCATTTACTAATCTCTTAATTCTATCTATGGATATGTGACCTAATCTTCGGTGCCATAACGTGGAGGAATCCTCATTCATAACACATCTTTTAGTGCCAATTTGGACATGTAAGGCATTATGTGTAGTGTCATTTTGCAAATCGATAGAGAAAATACCATCACATAATGTACCATTCCCAACAATATCAAATTTAAAATATATCAATAATAATTTATTTGAAAATTGAAAGGAATATCCATATAGCACTAGCCTAGAAATGGAGATTAAACTTCTCGAGAAACTAGGAATATAAAAGGTCTTTTCTAATTGCAAAAGAAAACCACTCTTAAGAACCAGAATACAAGTTCCAACCCCTTCAACACATGAGCGCATCTTGTTTCCAAAATAGATGCTCTATTCATTTCTCACTGGCTTCCTTAAGTTTGTCATACCCTGCAAGGAAGTTGAAATGTGAATTGTAGATCTAGAATCAATCCACCATGTGTTGTGATCAACTTTAACTATATTTGATTCAAAATAAACACAAGAGAGCGGATTACCATTTTTAACTAGCCATTACTGAAGCTTGGTGCAGTCTTTCTTCATGTGTCACTTCTCTTTACAAAAGAAACACTTGGACTCTTTTTTCTTAATGTCAGCTTGAGCAGGGATTTTGCCTTTTCCCTTGTCCTTGGCTCGATCCTTGTTCTTTCCATGGTTTGCCAGAAATGCACTTTCACCTAATTTCATCAGCAGTCTTCCATCTTCTTATACACATATGGTCATCAATTCATTGATGGTCCATTTATCTTTACGTGTATTATAGGATATCTTCAATGGTCCATACTGCTTTAGAAGAGTGTTCAGTATATAGTGTACCAAGAAAGATTCAGACACATCCACCTCCAACTTCTTGAGTTGGGCCACTATATCTCTCATCGATATTATGTGCTCGCGCACTCCTTTCACAACGGTGAGTCTTATTTATGAGAACTTCATGATTAGGATGCTGGCCAACGCCTTGTCTAAAGTGACAAATTGATCATCCATGGCCTTTAGCAAGGTCCTAAAGTTGGTATGCTGTTCGACAGAACCACTTATCCTAGCAGATATTTTCATATTAATATACTTGACACTAAGGCGATTGCATCGCGCCTAGCATTCATGTAAAGCCACTTGGGTTGGAGTGCAGGTTTCAGTCAGTACGGGTTTATCCTTCCTTATAGCATAGTCTATATCCATGCACATTAATTGGAGGAGAATTCTCTCCTTCCAAATCTTGTAGTTCTTTCCATCCAATTCGGGAACTTCCAGGTTAATACTAGCCTGAAGAAACACTGCATAAAGGAAACCACATGCTTATGTATCTAAAGTTTTTGAGGCAAACTTAATTATGTCTACCAATGCAAACATATTTATTAATCAATTATGAATCTCAGACATAAAACTTGCCTGTGGGCTAAAGTTCTAATTCTAATAAAATCATACCATTATGATAAAACTATCAAATTATATCATTTCCTAATCCTTGTGGGTAAATTAAGAAACTAACTTGATATTTTATCCTAATTAGTTATAAAATTATAATAAAAATTTATATGGGATAAGATTTATTATAACTTTATAACTAATCACAATTTACGTCTAATACCATTATGTGATTTTGAAAAATATAATTTTATTTAATTAAAGTTGCTGTGGCTAAGCCCTCATTAAATAAATTATGAATCACTCAGACAAATTAGTAAAATTTTTAAGTTTCATTCATATTTAAAAATTGCAATTAACATAAGGCAATTTTAAGTCTTAATAATATGAATAAATGTAGCTGTATGTGCTTCAATATAAAACAAAATTATGCAAATTCGAAATGAGAGCACAAACATATTCAAAATCAAATTCTCATAATTTTGACAAATCACCCATAAATTTTCATGATTATTTCCACAATTCATTTATAAATTATTTGTAAGGTTCAAAATTACACAGAAATTCAAAAATTCCAAATTTATGAACATTTACACAATTAATGAAAATTCTTAAATATTATGAGATTGCAAATTTCTGCCAAACATTAATTTAATACTAAATAGCCAAAAAATTATTTAATATTAAATAGCCAAAAATAAATGCATATAACAAAATTATTTTTGCCCATATCAATTAAATCCTTAAGGCCTAAACAAAATGGCCCAACAATAAATTAAAAACAGGAGCCCATAAAACCAAAGTGGCCCATTTAAAAAAAATAGTCCAAAATGAAGGAAGAGGCCCAACCATATGACCTAACAAAATGACAAAATAATGGGCTGGAAATTTTTTAAAAAATTTTTAGGCGGGCTCGTGTGGAGCACACACTCACTTCAACAGCATTTGTTCTAAGCAACAAGTCATTTTGCCAATTTTAGAGAACGACGTCGTTTTGGGGTGAATGGGCAGATCCAAATGGCAAACCACGTCGTTTGCTGCTGCCTTCTTCACCTAAAATGTTGTCTTCTACACCTGACACCCTGTTTTCGACCCGAGTCACGACCCGACTGTAAAACGACCTCCCATACACCAATTTAATTGATTCTCGATCCCAAATCGATTAGAATGAAATGAAAACAAGCATTATGAAATTGGTTTTAATTGAAAATGTCTTAAAATGCAATTTCAAAATTTTCAGAAATCTTGTTTTCGGCTGAATGTATAGGACTCAATTCACGACTCATTTGTTCGGTTTTTGATTGCTAAATGGTTAGAAAACCAATTTCAGATCATTTCCTAACCTCATTATAACCAGAAAACCCTTTTAAAAAACAAAAGTAAACATTTTGGTAGTTTTGACGAAAATTGCACAGTACATTTTCTTCAAGCAAGATAGAGGTCAATTCAAGCTCTGATGCCAGTTATGAGTATAAATAAAGCCTAACATGCTTCTAAACATAAATGAAACACGTTAAACAAACCAAATACGGAAATCACAGAAAGAATCGAATCTAACCTCTAGCCATTGCTATTTAGTAAGCCTGCTGTTTGATTGGTTTTTGGACTTGACAGGTTGCTTAAATTGCTTCCAAGCCTTCCAAGCACACAAAAGCCTCACTAGATGGTGTTTTTCTGTATGGGATTAACGTGCTTGGGGACCAGACAGAGATCTCTTTTAATTCTGATGAGAGCATGCTAATTATGGAAAAAAATCACTTTTTAATCATCATAAAATCGTACTTTTAATAGCCAAAGATTGAGTTGAAATTAGCATGAAATTATAGACTATATTTGAAATTAGTCAGCATGAGATTGCTGAAATTATGGAAAATAGATTCTGTCAATTAACCAAAATTCTATTTCCATAATCGAGAATATACCAACATGGGCTTTTAAGGGTGAAAGCATGGTCTGGCCTGAATTTTGATCAAGCAATTTTTTGTTTGCCCAAGTTCATTTTAATGGATTTAATATTTTGACTAAACCCGATCAAATATCGTATAAGCCTTCGAGCTTAAATAGATAGCTCGACCTTCGAGCAAGTCTATTTACGTACTAAAGCCAGGAAATTCTTTACAAAATTCATATGTGAATGTGATTATCTATCTCAAAAGTAAGAATAGAAACAAATTAGGAAACCTGATGAAGTTGCTGATGGAAACTTGGGCGTGTCGGGAGCTAGGGTCCTACTAAGCTCAAACACAGGGAAGTTGATTGTGTGTTTCCGAGCGCATTTAGGTGTATGAACATTGCGGCAGAGTTGCAGCAACATGATTTAGGTTACTATTGGCTTGGCAGGAGGGATATAAGAATGTGATTTGTGAACTAGATGCATAGCTAGCCATAGTAAATTCAGCAGACATAAGTAGCCATCCTCTAGGTTGCATTATATCAAACATTCGGGTGTTAGTAAGGAGATCGTGATGTTGTAAGTTTCAACATGTTCTACGAGAAGGAAACTTTACAACAGATACACTGGCTAAATTAGCTTGTCAGATAGAAGTGGACTGTGAAATATCACAAGCACCTCCAATTTGTGTTAGACAAATGCTAACGGCAGATGATCATATCGGATTATAGGAGTAGTGTTCTCTAGGCATTCTAAAAATATGAATATACCGATATTGAATTTTGAATTTTAAATTTTAAATTTTAAATATATTTTTTTATATTTTAAAAACGGAGATATAATTATTTGTGCCAAAGATCAAAAAAAAATTATTTAATTGTTTTATCCTAATTTTGTGATTTGACAAACGTTAACTCTTTTCGAGTTTTCTTTTATTTAGAATTTATTTATTTTGATAATTAGAGCTGGGGATGGAATTGTTTGGATTCAAACCCAAGCTTTTCTTTTAATTATTTTTTTTTGGTCCAAGCTTTTCTTTTAACTATTTAGTCAAGAGATAGTTAGTCCTTTTTATTTTTCTTTTATACATCAAAATTTTTTAAAAAATCACATTAAAATCTCAATTTTGTTAAAAAAGCATAAAAATTAATCAATTCAGTTAATTTTGATCAATTCAGTTAATTTTGAACTACTGAATTGGTTAAAATCAAATTTAATTAAATTAGTTTATTTGTTTCGTTAATTGAACCAAAATTTTTAATTTCGAAATTAAGTGAATTGAATTAAATTTGATTAATTAATTGAATTAATCGAAATAATAAAATACATTTAATTTAAATTATAAATTTTTATATTTGAAACAAACTAAATAATATAATTCAAAAAAAATGCAAATACCAAAGTATTAAGTTAAACTCTAACAATTTAAATTTAAAACATCATCTAATTTTTTTTTTGAAAGGTAAACTTTATTGAATAAAAGGAGGATTACAACCATGCCAAAAAATTAGAGTTGCAATGACATCATATAAATTTCACATATTAAAAATATCTCTAGGTTTCATATATTTCTTAATTTTATTTTTAGAATTTTTTTATGTTTTGGTTAAAATTTCGATTAACTATATTAATTAACTTAATTAATCAAAAATCAAATTTTCTTCAAAATTATTTTTGTTAATCGATCAAAATAATTCAATAACCGATCAATTAACTGAATTAAATTTTGATTCAATTGGTTAATTTAGTTAAAACTGAAATTTGAATATTGTTAGTTGTGTATCCAACCTAAGAGTTTAGAGCCCCACGAAACTTTCAACTTGTCTTTTTTGGTTGGCTTGAGAGTCAAATACAACTTCAATTTTTTGTAAAAAAAGATATAAGTCTTTAACCTTTAATTTTATTATACAAAATCTCTAACTTTTCAAAATAACATAATTAATTCCAAATTTTTTATGAACTTTTACAATAAAATAAAATGTTAAGTGCTTATAAGACCTCAAAACTTTATTTATTTTACTTAATTGCGGTATTTCTTCAAAAAAAAACTTAACTGTGTTATTTTGAAAAATCTAAGTTTTATTTACAATAAAATAAAAATTTATAAATTTTTATAATAAAATTAAGTATTTGTATATGATGCATTGACATGTATAATCTCTATACACTATTAATATACTAGAAGTTGACATCTCATTAATATGTAAACTAAAAAATATCAAGTTCTTAAAAATAATTACAAATAATTTTTTTTAATTTGCTAATAAAGACTTATTGATGTGATATCAATCTCTAATACTTTAACAGTGTATAGAAATTATGTACCGTCAGTGTATCATATATATAAATTCTAAAATTAAATGCTTATGACTTAAATCTATTTTATATAAAATGTGGAGTGTTTTTTTTTTTGGTCTTTTTATTTTTGTCCATCAACTATCTGTAAAGCAGCAACGTGAACACAAAGTCAAACTTGTAAACGTGATGGTTTGAAACTTTCAACAACCAAATTATTGAGGTTCAAAATCGCAAATAGCGGCGTCGCACATGCACGTGTAGAAAGTGCAAATTGCTGCGTCTATTTTCTTTTATGTTAGTAATATATTTTCATTAATTTAGAAGTTACAATTTAATATTAGAAAATTTGGAATTGAAAACTGTAAATTTATTTTATTCAAACTAAGTAAATTAATAAATAATTAGAATTAACTAAATAAGTAAATAACTAAACTCATCGATGGAAAACGTCAACAACAACCCCCTTGCTGCCAACGTCAACCTTCCTGCTGCCACTGATGGTCCTCATGTTGCTGCCACTGTCAGCACGCCTATTGCTACTAACAACACTACTTCCATCACTGTTGGTGCTCCCCCTGCTGTGTCCATGCATTACGCCAAGCCTTTTCCGAACATCATCAAGATTGAAATCTTTGATGGCCAGAACTACAAAAGATGGCACAAACGTATTTTATCAGTGCTTGACATGCATGGAGTAGCTGCTGCCTTGATAGATCCAAAGCCTGATCAAACTGTAGATGCCAAACAATCGGAATTTTGGACGCATGCTAACAAGGTTTGTAGACATACAATTATTAGTACTTTTTCTAATGATCTCTTCGATGTCTATTGTTCTTACAAGGAAGCCAAACAAATTTGGGACTCTATGAACCTCAAATACACTGTTGAAGACGTTGGCAAGCAGAAGTTCGTGATTGGCAACTTCTATAGGTGGGAGATGACAGATGAAAAAAATATCAAAGTGCAGATCAATGAGTATCACAAGCTGTTGGAGGATTTAAGAGCTGAAAACATTAATTTGCAAGAAGAATTTGTTGCTGGTCTACTGATCGAGAAGTTGCCTGAATCATGGAAAGATTACAAGCAACAATTGAAACACAAGCACAAACAACTTTCTCTGGCAGATTTGATCACTCACATCATTATTGAAAACACTAATCGAAGGGAACTCAAGGATGCCAAAGCAAAAGAGATGACCTCAAAGGCCAACTTTGTGCAAGGAAAAATCAACAATAAAAGGTATGATAATAAGAAACCTGATTACAAGCCTAAAGTTTCTAACCCTTCCTTCAAGAAAAAAGGCAACTGTTTTGTTTGTGGAAAGCCAGGTCATCATGCTCCTCAATGTAGGAAGAAAGTGAGAAATGACAAACCTCCTAAGCCAAAAGCCAACTTGGTTGAAGGAGATGACATTATTGTTGTGGTCATTTCTCAAGCCAATCTCGTGGCCAATGTGAAAGAGTGGGTGGTAGACTCTGGTGCTACCAGGCATATTTGTGCCAACAAAGATGCCTTTATCTTCTACAATTCTGTGGGGGATGGAGAAGAACAAGTTTATCTTGGAGATTCTAGAGCCGCAAAAGTTCTTGGAAAAAGAAAAGTTCTTCTCAAACTCACATCTGGCAAAACCTTAGCTTTAAATGATGTATTACATGTGTCTAACATTAGAGCAAAATTAATTTCTGTGGCTCTATTAGGAAAGGCTGGGGTTAAAGTGTCATTTGAATCTGATCATATTGTTATGACAAAGAATAATGTGCTAGTTGGGAAAGGTTATTGTAATTAGGGACTTTTTGTTCTCAATGTTTCTGAAGTTATAAATAAGAATGCATCATCTTCTGCTTACTTGTGCAATATTAACGTATGCAATACTAACTGAAGTTATTGTCATTTAACAGATTTGGACTTAATTGCATAATTTTGAAAGGTTGAGGGTTTGTTTATAATAAAATAAAAGTTTATGAATTGATTTCTATGCAATAAAACGTTGAAGGCTTATATCCATTTTGTGCAAAAGGTTAAAGGTGTATTTCATTATTAAGCCTAAAATAAAAGGTTAAATATTTATAAGACTTTAACAATTTATTTATTTCACTTAATTGAGTTATTTTAAAAAATTGGAAATTTATTTACAGTACAATAAAAATTTATTAACTTTTACAATAATATTAAATGCTTATAACTTAAATCTATTTCGTATAAAAAATTGGCCGTATATAATTTGTTATTAATTTTTTTGTCTTTTTTTTTTTTCCCATCGACTATATAACCTCCTTATTCAGCGCAGGAATAGTAGTCAAAGCAGCAAGGAGAACGTAAAATCAAACTTGAAAACCTGACTTTCGTTTTGAAATTTTCGCCAGCCAAATCGAAATTCTGACTAACGTTTTCGAACTTTCAAAAGCCAACTTATTGATATTCAAAGACACTAGCGGCGTTGCGGTTGCACGTGTAGAAAGTGTATACATTGCTGCTCCTTTTAGATAATACATTTTCGTTAATTTAAAAGTTACAACCATAAATAACATGTTACATCATTAGAAATTTGAAATTGATAATTATGAAAATTATTTTACTTAATATTAAGTAAATTAATAAATAATTAATTAAATAGATGGCTATAAAATTTACTTTACTCGAATTAAGTAAATTAATAAATAATTAAATTAATTAAACTAACTAATAAATAATTAAATTCAAGCTTAACACATAACAAGACTTACATATGAGATCTCAAAATTAGAAAACTTCCTTCTTGCCATTAAACTAAAATCTCGTTGATAACTGCTTCTTAAGCGTTGTAAATCATTTATATTTGGTAAAGTTTTGAATTATTAATTTTATATAAAAATACTAACAGTTATAGTTAATCAGTTAAATAAGTCTAATAACTTCATTTCTAATGTCATTGTTACTTAGATCTTGTATTGGTTTCCTAAAAGTGAACAGAAGGAGTTTGAGGGCTTGAGTTTTTTTCTATAAAAGAAGCCCTTATGTCAATAGATTTGGCGTCAAAGACACTTGCTGCATTTCACGTTGTCTGTGCTGGCCTAGCCAGGAATACATCACAAACCTTGGGATCGTGGTCATCAAAGCTCATTGATTACCAAAAATGAATCGAAGTTTGATTGAAAGAGAACGGAGGTCTAACATGAGAAATCTCTTGTCGAGGCTCTTTTCTCTTCTTCCTCATCAATCGGGCAGGGTATGTGTACTCGTCTCTCTTTCTTTTTTTAGTTTGAACATATCTAAAGCTATTCCATAAATTAATCTCACCCACTATTCTTTTCAAGATTTAAATGAGTAATTTAAATTTAGAACTTGAAATTTTAATCATTGTTGTGTTTGATACTGCTTTAACATGAACGCATATGCATGGATTCTTGTAGATGTCAACTCCTGACACCGTAGAGATGGCCACGTTATATATAAATCACTTTCAAAAACATCTGGAGGAACTCAGGCAAAGGAGGACGCAACTAGAAGAAGCTAATAGAGCGAGCAGAGACACGATGATAACCCCAGTTCTAAATATAACAGAGTCAAATTTTAGTCTGGAAGTGAATTTGGTTTCGGGATCGGACACGAAGTTTTCATTAGGTGACATTATTAGTATCATTGAGGAAGAAGGAGCTGAAGTTCAAAGTGTTACATACAATAATGCTGGGAATATATATACGCTTGCAATTCATTGCCAGGTAAATGATGTTTGAGCCGCTCAAGGTTTTGGAATTTGGGTACTGACAGACTAGGGTTAAATGTTGAAGTAGAGGGTTTAGCATACATTTCTGGTACATGCATGTTTGTTTTTGTGCATAAAAAAAATTAGAGGAAGAGAGATTGTCCTATTTCAAGATAGGCACGCTAAACCTTTATATTTTTATAGCATCTAAATAAGTTATTATTACAAGGATTTTTTAATCACAAATTAAATGTTAAGGTTCATTTGAATACAAATTAAATGTTACGAATTTACTCAGACATAAATTAAAGGAACAGCAAGTTATGTCATCCCCAAATGTCGCTTAAATCACATTTGCAAGTATAAATAAACTTAATCATTCCTGCAGACCGTTCTTTGAATCTTTATTTTATTTTATTTTATTTTTTTGTGGTTGTATTCATGAATATTTATTTGTCAACTTCATAGTTCCTAGAATATACTTACTTCTTTTGAGTCATTATCCCTTTGGATTTAAGACATGAACATATGATTTTGTTTCAACATCTTCACTATATTCACCAAATGTTTTATCACATATAAATGTTTGATTTTAGCGCTAAAAACTTCGCAATCTTGATCTTCTACAGCCTTTTGACTATACCAAAAATGGAATTGATAGTTCAAGACTGCTTCAGAGATTGAGAATTATGATTGGAGAATAAAGATGGAGTTGAAGTTGTAACTGTTGGAGAATGCATTAATTTTTCTGCCAAGAATAAAATCTCTTTAATTATCTCAAAAAAATTCTAGTGGTATGTTTTGTTTAAATATTGTAAAATGCGATGTTAATGTTGTAAGCTTATCATGGATTATTACTATATTATAAATATATCAGTTCTCCTAAAATTTATATATATAGACACACTCGGTCGCGCACGCATAAATCATCAATTCCACTTCAAAATTGTATCCGTATCTTATTTATTGTTTTATACTCACACTATTTTGGTTAAAGAGAGGTGGAAACGTAAGGAGATTATTCTTATTAATTTTATTAAGTTGGCAAGAGAAAAAATTAATGTAGTTAATGATGAAGTAAACTACCCAAATAGATTTTTTCAATTGAAAAGAAAAAGAGTTGTTAGGATTGAATTAAAGTCCTATATATTTTCAAAAAATGATAAAAAAAGGTACGAAGAAATTTGAAATGATAATTAAAGATGAATTGTATCATATTATAAGACTTGATTTTGAATTCAAACAACCTCCAATTATTAAATATTTTTCTTATAATAAAAAAGAAAATTGAATTTTGAAATGCACGAGATTTATGAAGATTTACTCTTAAGGTAAGAGTTAGGTTGACTTGCAGCCGTTACAAATTTTCATCATGCAAGAGAGATTAAAAAACGTGATTACAGCCAAGAGCGGAGCTAGAAAATTTGTTCAGTGAAGGCTTTGTTTAATGTATTTAATCATAATTGTTAAAAAGTTTTGAATTGTCTTTGACATAATTTTATATTTTAAAAACAATCCACAATAGTTTCGTTATTAATATTTTGGAACACATATTTTTCAAGGTACACAATTAATCTATCATTCAATCATTCAATTACGCAAATGACTGTTCAATGTATTCATTGTGAAAAACATATTATTTATTGTGATAATGACAATCGATAGAAACAAAGCTAATGTCAATAACAAATAAATTAATGAATACATTTTGTTTTTTTTCTCAATTTTAAACATTCTTATAATAAAATCAATTCATCACAAACAAAAAACAAATAAAATTTTATAAAATATAAAATATTATTTATATAAATTTATATTTAAATTATTTTTTTATTTGGACAAGTGGGGGCTTGAGCCCCCACTGGTCCCCAAAGGGCTCTGCCCCTGATTACAGCTAACAACCTCTTAACCGAGTGGTTAAAAATGAGTTGTAACATATTGTAAGTATTATGTTTGAATTCAAACATCCTCATCCCAATTATTTAATATTTCGCTTGTAACAAAAAAAAAGGTGATTACATAGCATCAAACTTGTGAACCTCTAAATATATAAGTATAATTAAAACAGTCAAATTACATTTACAAAAAATTCAAAATACTTTACTTATTACTTTTACATATAAATTTTATTAAATATAAAATTGATTTGCATGTTTACTAATGACTACTTTGGATGAGAGGTAAGATTAGTTCGGATGAAAATGAAATTGAAAACAATAATAGTGGTGAGATTAGTTACTGTAATAAGATTGGATAGTGGAACGGTGATATGTGTTTGGATGCAATAGCAATTGTAACAATAAGATTAGTATAGTGAAAAAAAATTACTGTTAAGGACATTACATAAAAATTTATACATATTAAAATTTATAATTGTAGACACCATTTTTGTCTGAGCACATTTTTGGTAAGATCAAATTTCAATTTAATATTAATTCTCGAATGATTGCATTTCAGAATTTGATTTCGAGAGTTAATTTGAGCTTTTAAAATATTGGATCTAAAATTAAATTATATATAGATATGTTTGGTCTTAAAAATGTTGACTCGGCTTTAAATATGAATTTTGAAAAAAATGGAAATTTGGATTTGGAAACTTTGGAGAAATATTGAAAGTCAATAAAAAATCATGAAAATTAAATGAGAATTAGGTGGAATTTGGTTTTGGGAAGAAATATTGAAAATTGAATGTTTGTTTAAGTCTTTTGCAAAAGATATCAAAATTTTGAAGCAACATGGCAAGAAGAATCAAAGGGACATAAATCAAGAAAAATTAAAATAAGAATCACATATGGGATCTTTAGATTTTGATTCTTAAATTGATCTAATTAAGGGCTGATTTTAGAAAGGAGATATAAGGGCTATAAAAAGAAGAGAACGGAGTGTCTTTAGGAAGGAGGGGCACGAGCACTAAAGAAAATTCCAGCCACCTTCATCCTCAAAAACTTGCATTGCTGTATTGTCCAAGCTCGAGCTGCACTTCACCTTGCCTTCACCACACACCTTCCAATCCTTTTAACTCCGCCGCCAAACAGCTGTCGCATCGTGCCTCTGTTTTGGTCATCATCTTCATCCGATTGCTGCATTTCTGTCCAATCAACATTGTTGCACCACTGTTCGATTCCCAGCTGTTGTGTACGTCGACTCATTGTTCCTCCCCTGCATCGCCGCTGCGTCTGTTACTTCATTAAGACTAGGCCTAAACGACAAGAAAATAAAGAAACAAGAAAAGAAAGGAAGCAAGTGAATCCGTTTACCAGGTTTCTATTTTATTTTATTAGTCTTAATTTAATAAAAAGGCTAACAATAGTATTAAAAAATAATTAAAGTTTTGATTAATAATTCAAATGAGATTGATAGTTTGCTATGATTGATAGTTACTTATATGATTAATGTGGTCATTTAATTAACCAATTGAATGATAAGGATGTTGTAGTCTCTCCTTGAACCTTGAGGTTTTAGTGAGAATGTTATAGTCTTGTCAGTATCAAGTGAGTTTTCTACCCTAAGATTTCACTAGATCTCTTTGGGGTTCCTTTTTAATATTGTTTCTGGTAACAGTTCATAGTTTGTTCTTTTGGGATTCAAGTGTTTTGTTTATTTGAAGTCATAATGGCAGACGAGATAGCATCACTTTGGAGCAATTTGAAGTTGACTGAAGAGGAGGAAGATGGGATTTTGATTGAAGAAACGCAAGATAGACAGCCAACTAGACCGAAAGATCACTAGATGGTAGGAAAACTACTTACTGCCAGACCCTTTAATGGAGAAGCCATGATGAGGACTCTAAGATTGATCTGGAAACTTTCAAAACCTGTTGATATTACTTAGTTAGAGGAAAACATGTTCCTATTCAAGTTTTCATCTTTTGGAGACAAAAAACGTGTCTGTGATGGGGCACCATGGGCTTTTAATAAACAACTATTGATGCTACAAATTTATGATGGGAGCCTGAGACCGGATGAGTATGTCTTTCAGACAACTGCTGTTTGAATCCGAATATATGACCTTCCTCTTGGGATGAGAACTCAAGAATGTGTAGAACATATAGGGGAAAAGCTGGGCACTCTAGTCGCTACAGATGCAAGTTTAGAAGCAGGAGGCTGGTCAAGTTTTCTTCGCATAAGAGTGGAAATAGATGTCTCTAAAACATTACGAAGAGCCATTTTTCTAGAAGGAGGGAAAACCAAACAAGCCATAAGGGGGTGTTTGACGTATGAATGCCTATGTTTTGCTATGGTTGTGGTGTCATGGGGCACAGAGATATTGAATGTGAGGCAGTTCCAATGGATGAGACCGAAAGTAAGGAGAAGCAACAATAGTATGGAACTTGGTTACGTGCCTCACCTTTAAAGAGACGATCCTTTACAGCTGAAATCAAATATGCAGAGGCCATAGACCAACCAACACCGACTACAGCGAGAGAAGGTTGCAGCAAGAAAGCGCCGGCCGAAGGATCACACATGAAAATGGCAAGAATGTTGAACATGGAAGATGACGTGAATTCAGGAGCAATCTTGGGGCAAAATGACGTAAATGAAAGAGGTAATATGGAAATATCTCGACAAATCAGCCTTCGGAGAATCCAAACACTTTTAAGGAAAATTCTCTTAAAAACATTGAGTCAATGCTGCCTGTGAGAGAGGAAAAAATCACAGTTTTTAATGCTAAAAGTCCGAAACCATAACAAATCCCAGTTGGCACTAACGTGTTAAAAACTGTTGTACTGATCTGGCAAAAATGGGTGACCAACATTATAGTGGACCTGGAAACCTACAGGAATTGCATGGGCTTGATACACCTAGAAGCACAAAATAAAGAGGATAGGCCAATCACTGGAAAGCCAAAATGGAAGAAATTGGCCAGAAAGGAACGAGCAAATACAGTAGAACTGGTAAAAGAAACTGGTAAAAGAAAGCAACAGATTTGGGAGGGGGAGGATTTGATGGTAATTGATACTCCTTTAAAGAAGACTCGAGAACATGATGAGGGCTCCACTTTTCCTACATAGTTTGAAATGGCGGTGACTGTTATCCAGTCCCGCCGATCATCATGAAACTCCTAGCTTGGAACTGTCGTGGGCTTGGGAAACCACAGACAGTTCAAGATCTTCAGAAAACTCTGAAGAAAGAAGATCCTGACATAGTTTTCATTAGTGAAACTATGATGAATGTTTCTCATTTGGATAGAATTAGAAGGAAGTTCAAAATGGATTGTGGTTTAGGTGTTGACGCTGAAGGCAGAAGTGGGGGATTATTTTTTCTTTGGAAGGATACGGTTACACTTACGTTAAGGAGTTTTTCTAGAAACCATTATGACTTTGATGGAAGAGATGCTGAAAGGAAGGAATGGCGTGTAATAGGGTTCTATGGACATGCAAACACAGTAAGGAGAAATGAAACATGGGACTTAATAAGAATGCTTGCTGCAGAACTGCATCAGGCGTGGGTATTATTTGGGGATATTAATGAAATATTGTGTGATGAAGAAAAAATGGGGGGGCTAACAGACCAGTCTCGCAAATGACAGCTTTTAGAAATGTGCTCATAGAAACGGGATTAAACAATCTTGGTTTTAAAGGACACAGGTTCACGTGGAAACGAGGAAGGCAGGAAGAGAGTGTAATCCAAGAATGGCTGGACAGGTTCCTTGGGAACGCAGAATGGTGCAGTCTTTTTCCTCTACATGGTGTGAGGCATCTCACTGTACCACTCTGACCATCCCAATCAATGAATACAGAAGAAAATAGTCCAAATAACAAGAGATCTCGTAGGAAAAGGAGGAATTTTCTTGAGATGATGTGGTTGAAAGATGAAGAAAGCAGAGATATTGTGAATCGGTCTGGCAAACAGAACAGAGTAGTGTTGATCTAAAACTCCAATCGGTAAGAGCAGAGCTAAGCAAATGGGGAGGACAAAAATTTCGAGGTCTAAGCCATAAAGCAGAACAGCTAAGCAGGGAGTTAGAAAATGTCGAAGCATGTCCACCAAGCAGCATTGGATAGAGAGCGAGACTTAACAAAAGAGTTGAATGATGTCCTAGAGAAGGAGGAAGCTTCTGGCTCCAACGATCCCGAATCAGCTGGCTGCGCGAGGGAGATAGAAACACCAGCTTCTTTCATGCACAAGCCTCTTTCAGAAGACGAGTTAATCATATAAAAGGGTTGGAGGATGAAATGGGAGAATGGAGAGATACTGAAGAGGAGATACAAGAAACAGCGATAAAATACTTCAAAACACTCTTTGAATCCCAAAATGGAATAGACGTCACTGAAATCTTAGAGTGTATTTCTCCTTGTATCACTGCACAGATGAATGACAGACTTACTCAGACATTCAAGGCCGAGGAGATTAGGGAAGCCATCTCTCAAATCCATCCAACCAAATCACCTAGCCTAGATGGTATGCCTGCACTTTTTTATCATAAATATTGGCATGTTATTGGTGATGATATTACAAATTTTTGCTTGTCAATATTAAATGATGGTAAAGATATAGGGCATATCAACCATACTAGCATTGTCCTTATCCCAAAAATAAAAAATCCAACAAACATGACCCATTACCGGCCCATTAGCTTGTGTAATGTCCTATACAAAATTATTGCTAAGGTATTGGAAACAGACTTAAACAAATTCTGCCAATTTGCATTAGTGCTAATCAGAGTGCCTTTGTACCAGACAGATTGATTTCAGATAATGTGTTAGTTGCATATGAATTGCTCCATGCTCTAAAACTAAAAACAAAAGGCAAGGATGGATATGCGGCTATCAAACTTGACATGAGTAAGGCTTTTAACAGAGTAGAATAGAACTATTTAGAAGCTTTGATGTTGAAACTTGGTTTCTGTGTTTCCTGGACATCTCTGATAATGAAATGCATTTCTTCAGTCTCTTTCTCAATCATCATTAATGGTTCAATTTCAGATGAGTTCATCCCTGGTAGAGGTCTTCGTCAAGGGGACCCTCTATCGCCTTATTTGTTTTTGCTTTGTACAGAAGGCTTATTGAAACTACTCTCAAAACATCAATAAGAAGGTCTTATTAGTGGAGCACATGCTAGTAGAAATGGCCCTCGAGTTACTCACTTATTCTTTGCAAATGACAGTTTGCTTTTTATCAAAGCAAACCGAAATGAAAGCGAAAGGGTGAGGAGCATGCTAGAGATCTATGAACAAAGCTCGGGCCAAAAGATAAACTATGAGAAATCTAGTTTATTCTTCAGTTCAAATACTAGCAACGATGCTCGAGAGGCTCTCCAAGGAATATTCGGTGTACATGCCACTTCAAGTCCGGAAAAGTATCTTGGTTTGCCTACAATGATTGGGAGGAGTAAGAAAAGAGCCTTCGAAGCAATAAAAAACAAGTTGAAGTCAAAGATCCAAAGCTGGAGCCGAAAGTACTTATCTCAAGCTGGAAAAGAGGTGTTCATAAAGTCCATCCTCCAAGCAATCCCTTCTTATGCAATGGCATGTTTTCGCTTACCGGTGGGCTTATGTAATGGACTTAACAGTATTATTAGCAATTACTGGTGGCAAACTAACTCTCATGGCAAGGGCATACATTAGATTAAGTGGAATAAAATGTGCAATTGGAAAGGAGAAGGAGGAATGAATTTTAGAGATTTTGATAAGTTTAATAAGGCGCTTCTCGGAAAGCAGGGATGGAGACTCTTACACAATTCATCTTCTCTGCTATCTCAAGTTCTTAAGGCACGTTATTTCCCTCGCACATCTTTCATGGAAGCAACGGTTGGTTGGAGACCCTCATACACTTGGAAAAGCATATTGGCTGGAAGAGAGGTCCTAGAGGATGGGCTAATTTGGAGGATAGGTGACGATGAAACTGTTAATGTTTGGAATGACAAGTGGATTCCAGGAATAGCTAATTTCAGACCCAACACACAACCCACACCAGGTTAGTCTTCCCTTTAAGTGAGCCACCTTATCGATGAACAACTGAGATCTTGGAAAGAGGATACAATCAACAACCTCTTTACAAGATAGGAGGCTCAACTGATACAAAAAATCCCTTTAAGCAGATTTCAAACAGAAGACACTTTAATCTGGTACTGGGAAAAACATGGACAATATACAGTCAGAAGTGGGTACAAGAGGTTATTAGAGAAGGAAGCCCCAGTAAGGACACCCAGCTCTAACCCAAGCATCTTGGACAAGGAGAGGACCACTTGGCGATCAATTTGGAAGGCCAACATACCATGTAAAGTTCGTGTGTTTGCTTGGCGATTATGCCACGAGATTCTGCCTTGCAATGCCAACCTCTGTAAAAAGAGAATCATAGATAATGCAACCTGTCCGCGATGTCAGCTAGAAGAGGAAACCGTGCTGCATGCTATACGAGACTGCGGGAAAGCTTCTGAAGTTTGGGATGCGTCAGAACAAACGGATCTATGGAAAAGCAATGGGAGTCAGACAGTGACTGAATGGTTTCAGGAAATTCTAACAAGCAAAACTAAGGAAGACTTTAAGACTGGACTAATCTTGATGTGGACCATCTGGTCTCACAGGAATGAAGAAGTCAAAACAGGGAGGACCACACCGCCACATCACACAGCAATTTACGCTCTAAACTATTTAAAGGAGTTCCATCTAACCCAAAAACAAATGGTACATAGAACTCCTATAGAAACATCAATTTGGAAAGCACCGCCTACTGGCTTCATCAAAATCAGCTTTGATGGGGCCTTCAAAGCAGATGATGGAATTGGAGTGATTGGAGCACTAGCGAGAAACGAGAAGGGAGAAGTGATGGGAGCTTATCATGCTAAATTACCAAGTGTTCAGGACATTATCACAGTTGAGTCCTTAGCAGTGGTCTGTGCTCTTCATTTTGCATTCGATATGGGCTTCACCCACATTTACCTTGAAGGAGACGCACTCATAATCATCAAGAGGCTACAATCTAAAACTCCGGATCTATCACTGCAAGGGAACTTAATAGAAGAAGCAAAACAGCTGAGTGTCATGTTCTTATCCTGTCAATTCACACATACCAAGAGAGAGGCTAACAAAGCAGCTCACTGTCTAGCATCCTTAGCTTATGATTGTAATCAAGAACAATTTTGGGTTGAGTCTTTTCCAACTAGAGTTATGGATATAGTACTTACTGAATGTTACTCTTCTGTTTTATGATTGAATAGAGCACCATATATTTCAAAAAAATTAATTTGGTCATTTGTATGTTAACTTAAATTAGTATTTAATGATTTAGTAACTTAAATGTGCACGTTAATTTGATAATAGTTTGTATATCAATTTAATTTAATTACTTCTACGATATTTTAATATGAATTTGCATGATAATTAATTTGAGTTAATAAATTGTCTGTAAAATATTAATTTGTATATTTGTGGTGCTT
Source organism: Heritiera littoralis (assembly GCA_031772115.1). NCBI lineage: Eukaryota > Viridiplantae > Streptophyta > Magnoliopsida > Malvales > Malvaceae > Heritiera > Heritiera littoralis. Next base: position 206,502 of record JAPDPK010000134.1, on the reverse strand, counting down.
GATTTGTTGTATGACTATACTATAGTACATTGATTTAGTTTGCACGTATAATTAAGATTTAACAATTTTGTATGATTCAGATGATTTATGGATAGGATTTTAGAATCTTAATTTTAGAAAATATGGCTCTTTAAGAAAATATAGTGAATATTCAAACGTTATAAAAAATATGAACAATAAAAATATATAATTAAATAGACAAGGAAAAAATTTAATTAGGAAGATAAATATGAATTATATCGAGGATGAAATTTCAAGAAAGTCAATTGAGACTCCTTGAAAATTTCTAGAAAAGAAAATCTTTCTTAAGTTGAGCCAAATTGATGGAATACTGTGAAATCCCCAATTTCCATGTATTCCTCTATGTTTGTAAAGTATTTCAATCTAATATGATTAAATGAATATGAAGTTGATGTGAAATTTATGTATGAATAATGTATGATTGATGAATGGAATATAGAAGGAATAATAAAGTTGAATGTCAATAAGTCAAATAAATTATGTTGATATCAGGAAAATAATTGAAGTATGAAAGAAAATAAAATCAGATTTTATTTGGTAATTAAATGGATAAGTAGCGGTGATGAGGAGGAAAAGAGGAAATTAATGGGTCAAAAAGGGATAGTCAAGGGCTGAGAGGAATTAAGGGATGAGCATGTAATTAATGCAAGTGCATGACTCATCTTCCCTATCAGCTATCACCAACGTCAGCCTCTCTTCCAGCCCTCTCCCTCTCGTTCCATTCAAGTTTCCATTCCAAGCTACCTTGACAAACCCCCTCATCCATCCATCGATTCATTTAGTTTGTTGAATGAAAAATAATCCTTGTCACTAGACTAAGAGATATCCAAAGTTTGGTGGATTGAACCCAAGTATTGGAGGAGATCTCAAAGTTTGAGATTTTGGTCTGTAGTGAAGGTAAGAGAAGAAGATGATTCTTCCAACTTTGTTTACGATTTGGAGTTGTTCTGAGTTGGTATAATATGTATATGATAATAGTTTAAAGATTTGATTTGTATAATGTTTATAGAGTTGAAGAGGTGAAAAGCTAGGGTTGACGCACCAAGTGATTTCGCGTTTCCGAAGGAATCGAGGTAAGGAATTTATGTAACGGACGTAAGGCGGCTATGTCTGCATGTCTTAATGGGATTTTGATGGTTTTGGAGAGAAGCATCAGTTGCCTTTTGCAGGAAAAATGACATTTTTGGACTTGTCTCCTAGTACCAATTAGGTTAGGAGCAGCCGACTGCCTTAAGTAGCAGCCGACTGCCTAGAGACATCCAAAACGCCGTTTTTCGAAAACTGGTTCAAACCAGTCGACTGCTATGTAAGCCAATCGACTGCTATTTACCCAGAAGCATTCTGTTTCAAACTAGTCGATTGCTATTTGTTAAAATGCATTCTGTTCGAAAAACAGTCGACTGCTATATGACTAGTCGACTGCTATTTCTTAAGAAGCATTCTGTTTGAAAACCAGTCGACTGCTATATGAACCAGTTGACTGCCCTCATGTGTTTTCAAAATGAAAAATGTTAGAATTTTAAATAAAAAGAATTTCGATAAATGAGGTTATGAAGAAGCAACCGATTGCCCTATGAGGCCAGTCGACTGCCTTGTATGAAAAGAGATTTTAATGCCTATTTGGCTTAAACACAGAAGTGTTCTCTGAATAAAGATATAATACATGTTTTGAGACTATGGGTTACATTATAATCATGCATCCCTATATTTAGCTGAGAGACTCTAATCAAGTCCCCAGTATTATTATGTTAAGCGAGGAACCCTAGTCCGGTCCTCAATACCACAAGTGACACCTGACTAGTGTTCACTGTGAATGACTAAAGGCAAGAGAGAATCCCTGACCTCTACATGGTGCACCACTGTATTAATACAGGATGAAAGTCACATAAATGGGTATAAATGATTTGTGTGACTAAATCATATAAATGGGTATAAATGATTTATATGATGATGAAACTGCTTGAATAAATGTACCCAGTCTCCATCTGATTTAAAGTATAAGATGTATGTAAAGAAGAAGTATATGATGTATGTTTTAAAGTATGTGTGAAGTATGATGTTTTAAAGAATGAAGATGGCATATGGTTTAAAGAAAGTATGTTTGCCATGTCATTGAAATAAATATGCATGATTGCAAACAATGCATGAAAGATGTTTATGATGCAGGTTTTATAATGCTTTACACAATATTATAAAGCTAAGTAGGAAAAATGCATATAGAGGCATAGCACGCTCTTTTACATAATTTTCTTACTGAGCGTAAACTCACCCTTTTACGACCATTTTTCCTACAGATTACCCGAAGTGAACCCCGCTTCGACTAGAGGAGCTTGTTTCTGAAGAATTGAAGTGTACCTTCTCGATACGCTTCCCAGTTAGCATAGAAGGTATACTCATATACTTATGTATAGTAAATTGTAATTCAGCTACGGTACAGTACAAGTAGCATTTATGTATGATAGACGTCGAGAATGTAAGTTAAGACGATGTATAAGATCCTGTAGAAATGGAATGATATTTATATATATCATTTTTATGCTTATGGAAATGGAATAAAATTTTATGAGCTATTAAGTATTTAGCTTAAGGGTAAGGAATGGATGGCACTGATGAACTAAATCAAATAATGTCGGATAAGATAATAAGAAAAAGTTAAGTGGTAAGATGAAGTGGCGAGGACGTCACAGATTGGTATCAGAGCGATTTGATTGATAGTTTGTCAGTGTCAAGGAGCTAGAAATAGAGTATATCCCCAATTGTACTGTACTTGTCTGAATACAAATGCATAGTATAACTGTTTATGGTTATACTAAAAAGCTCAATGATGACTATATTTACAATATGAGCTCCCGAAGAAGAGGTACTAGTAGAGGAAGAGGACGGGGTCGTGAAGAATAGCCCCCAGTTCCATCTCCTCATCCATCCCCACCACATAGCCCGAATACAAGGCTAGGTAAAATGGAAAAGCACATGGAGAACACGGCCACGATGTTCACCCAGTTTATGTCAAACTTTCCAAATGTGGCCACAAGTACCCAAGCAGCTGCACCTGCTGTTACTCCTACCGAAGTACCCCCACCAGTCCCAGCTACGGGAAGACAGGATCCCAAGGCATATTGTAGTGTGTCATTGATAAAAGAATTCAAGAAGTTGGATCCGCCCAAGTTTAAGGGGGAAAGAGATCTGTTGACTGCAGAGAACTGGATGAAAGCGGTCTTGAAATCCTTCGAGTACATGCCCTGCTCCGAAAGGGAGAAAGTAGGCTTGGCTGCCTATCTGTTGATTGATGATGCCGAATATTGGTGGCAAGCCACTAGGACCGTATTAGAGGCCCGATATGAGGAGGTCACGTGGGATCGATTTGTGGAGGCTTTCAACGAGCAGTACATCCCACGCACGGATCGGAATAGACTGAAGATTGAATTTCTGAGTTTGACTCAAGGTACGATGACGGTAAACCAGTATGAATATAAGTTCACTACCTTGAGTAGATTTGATCTAGAGGTCCTCAAAGATGAAGGACACAAGATCTACAGGGTCATAGAGGGATTGAAGTCCCCTATTAGATCGAAGCTATATCCAATGGATATTACTACTTATGGAGAGGCAGTCCGTAAGGCTCAATTATGTGAGAAGGACTATGATCTTCATCATGCTGACTTCCGAGCCAAGGGTAAAGGCAAAGAACCGATGAAGCGAAAGTGGGATGAGAAAACTCCGAGTGATAGGTATCCACATCGGAGAAGTAGACAATCTGAAGGAGTTTCGATAGGTAAGTAAAATATAGAAAGATGATCCTTAAATTAGTCTAATGGTTATATGGAATTATATTGAAATTGAAGTTATGATGATAACGATATAGGTACTCCGAAAGCTACCGGGATCAAGATAAGTGATGAAAGATCCTGATACCTAGCGGGAAGTACCGCTAGCTCACCGAAGAGTACGATACAAAGATGTGAGCAGTGCGGGAAGTTTCACGGATCACAGCCATGTCGCTTGGCGAGTGGTGCTTGCTTTAGATGTGGGGAGAAAGGGCACATGATTAGAGACTGCCCTCAAAGAGACCAAAGAATACCCGAGGAATCTGATAAGACCCCTAAACTGCAACCTAAGGCCACTGCTGTAGAAAAGGGGAAGAAAGCTGTGACCCAAGGACGAGTGTTTGCCATCGACGAAGAATCTGCCGATGCCTCGTCTAAAGTGATTAAAGGTAAGATTTATCTTTTTGATATAAGTGTCACTGCATTATTTGACCCAGGCTCCACACATTCATTTATGTCACCTAAGATTGCTATGAAACTACCTGTTGAGCCTGAGCCTTTAGGACACTTACTGCAAATAAGCACACCTTTTAAGGATTCACAAATGGCAGAGTTAGTGTATAGAAACTGCAAGCTACGGGTAGGAGAAAGAGAATCAATAGCTGACCTAATCCTACTAAATATGTACAGATTTGATGTTATTTTGGGTATGGATTAGTTAGCTAATAATCATGTTATATTATATTGTTATGCCAAGAGTGTAACCTTTTCTTCACCCGTTAGCTATGTTGTCAATTTTGCAGGTAATTAATATGAAAGCATGTTTGATTTTGATTTGTTTGCAAATGAAAGTAATTGACAATATGTATGATGATGTGAAGGATTTATTGCTTATGTGGAGGACGTAGATCAGAAACATCCCAGACTCAATGATATTCTTGTAGTCCAAGATTTCCCCGAGGTATTTCTGGACGATCTTCCAAGACTTTCTCCGGATAGGGAAGTGGAGTTTACGATCGATTTGGTGCCAGGGACTGAGCCCATTTCGAGATCTCCCTATCAGATGGCTTTGGTAGAATTGGAAGAACTGAAGAAGCAGTTTCAGGAGTTGTTAGACAAGGGATTCATACGACCCAGCGTATCCCCTTGGGGTGCTCCTGTGCTTTTTGTCAAGAAGAAGGACGGTATGAGGTTGTGCATCGACTACCAGTGGTTGAACAAAGTGACGATCAAGAATAAGTATCCTCTTCCCAGGATAGACGACCTCTTTGATCAGTTAAAGGGTGCACAAGTCTTTTCCAAGATAGACTTGAGGTCGGGATATCATCAGTTGAAGATTCCGAACAAAGATATATCTAAGACTGCATTCAGGACACGGTATGGTCACTACGAGTTCCTAGTGATGCCGTTTGGTCTGACCAATGTACCCGCAGCCTTCATGAACTTGATGAATGGTGTATTCAAACAGTACTTGGACCAGTTTGTCATTATCTTCATCGATGACATCTTGGCGTACTCGAGGTCTCAAGAAGAGCATAAGCAGCATTTAAGGATTGTTTTGGAGACCCTCAGAGATTGAGGACTGTATGCCAAGCTAAGTAAATGTGAGTTTTGGCTCAATTATATCTCCTTCTTAGGTCACATTATCAGTAAAGATGGAGTCTCGGTTGACCCATCGAAGATTGAAGCGGTGGTCCAATGGGAGAGACCGAAGACTGTGATGGAGATTAGGAGTTTCTTGGGTTTAGCTGGCTACTATAAAAGATTTGTAGAGGGTTTCTCGAAGCTAGCTGCTCCACTGACGCGCTTGACGTGCAAAGAGGTGAAGTATGAGTGGAATGAAGCCTGTGAGTGTAGCTTCCAAGAGTTGAAACGGAGGCTAACGACTGCACCGATCCTTACCATCCCTAGTGGTTCAGATGGATTTGCGGTGTATAGTGATCCCTCAGGGCAAGGTTTGGGATGTGTGTTGATGCAACATGGTAAGGTAGTAGCATATGGTTCTCAACAGCTAAAGGACCATGAGAAGAACTACTCGACTCATGATTTGGAGTTAGCTGCAGTAGTGTTTGCCCTGAAGATATGGAGGCATTACTTGTATGGTGAGAAATTTCAGATTTTTACGGATCACAAAAGTCTGAAATACTAAAAATCTGAAATACTTGTTCTCACAGAAGGAATTGAACATGAGGCAAAGAAGATGGCTCGAGCTTCTAAAAGATTATGATTGTGAGATATTGTACCACCCGGGGAAGGCCAATGTGGTGGCGGATGCTCTGAGCCGGAAGCATGTAAGTATGATAGCATATATGATGATAAAAGAACACGAACTGATTGAACAGTTTGCGAGCCTCAACCTTAATGTTATGCCTAATGAGCAATTGGGAATGTGGCTAGTTTGAGGATTGAGCCAGATTTGATGGACAAAATTCGAAGTGCTTAAAAGGAAGATGATAGATGCATTGAGGCTATGAATCAGATATAGTCAGGTACAACCTCAGAATTTGATGTTAGTAGTAATGGAATTTTGAGGTTTAGAAGTCGTATATGTGTTCCTAATGATGACGAATTGAAGAAGTTGATCTTGACTGAAGTACATGCCACTAAGTACACATTGCATCCAGGAAACACGAAGATGTATCAAAATCTTCGCAAGGTGTATTGGTGGAAGGGCATGAAGAGAGACATAGCTGATTTTGTGACAAAGTGTCTCACATGTCAACAGGTTAAGGTAGAGCATCAAAAGCCAGCAGGATTACTGCATCCTCTGCCTATACCTATATGGAAGTGGGAACACATTACGATGGACTTTATTATGGGATTGTCCAGAACCAAGAGGAATCATTATGGCATTTGGGTGATCGTGGATAGATTGACGAAGTCAGCTCACTTCCTGCCCATGAAGTCAACAGACACGCTTAGCACTTTGGCAGACTTGTATGTAAGAGATGTCGTAAGACTACACGGTGTTCCAGTGAGCATCACTTCTGATAAAGGTTCCAGGTTTACCTCCCATTTTTGGGAGCATTTTCAGGAAGCCATGGGATCTAAGTTAAATTTCAGCACAGCTTTTCATCCGCAGACTGATGGACAGTCCAAGCGCACGATTCAGACACTCGAGGATATGTAGAGGGCTTGTGCTATGAACTTTAAAGGCTCATGGGATGACCATCTGTCATTGGCTGAGTTTGCCTAAAATAATAGTTATCATGCAAGTATCGGGATGGCACCATATGAAGCTTTGTATGGAAGAAGGTGTCGATCTCCAATTGGGTGGGAAGAAGTAGGCGAGCGTAAGTTGTTGGCTCCAGATCTAGTCGAGCAAGCCTCAGAAGATGTTAAGTTGATTTGTCAAAGGATTAAGACAGCTCAGAGTAGACCAAAGAGCTATGCAGATGCTCGACGGAGGCCACTTGAGTTTATGGTTGGAGATTATGTATTTTTGAAAATTTCTCCATCCAAAGGGATCATGAGATTTGGCCGACGATGTAAGTTAAGCCCTCGCTACATCGGTCCATTTGAAGTCTTAGATCGAGTAGGTGATGTTGCCTATAGATTGGCATTACCTCCAGAGCTATCGGGGGTGCATAATGTGTTTCATGTATCGATGCTTCGGAAGTATAATCCGGATCTGTCTCATATTATTGAGTATGAGCCTTTGGAGATGAGGGAAGATATGAGCTATGTAGAGAAGCGGATTCGGATTTTGGACAGAAAAGAGAAAGTATTGAGGTCTAAGACGATCCCATTAGTGAAAGTTCTCTGGCAATACCATACGATGGAAGAAGCTACATGGGAGCTAGAGAGCTTAATGAAGGAAAGGTATCCAGAGCTGTTTACATGATAAGCTAATGCAAATTTGGAGGACTAAATTTTCTAAGGTGGGGAGGATGTGAAATCCCTAATTTCCATGTATTCCTTCATGTTTGTAAAGTATTTCAATCTAATATGATTAAATGAATATGAAGTTGATGTGAAATTTATGTATGAATAATGTATGATTGATGAATGGAATATAGAAGAAATAATAAAGTTGAATGTCAATAAGTCAAATAAATTATGTTGATATCAGGAAAATAATTGAAGTATGAAAGAAAATAAAATCAGATTTTATTTGGTAATTAAATGGATAAGTGGCTGTGATGAGAAGGAGGAAAAGAGGAAATTAATGGGTCAAAAAGGGATAGTCAAGGGCTGAGAGGAATTAAGGGATGAGCATGCAATTAGTGCAAGTGCATGACTCATCTTCCCCATCAGCTATCACCAACGTCAGCCTCTCTTCCAGCCCTCTCCCTCTCGTTCCATTCAAGTTTCCATTCCAAGCTACCTTGACAAACCCCCTCATCCATCCATCGATTCATTTAGTTTGTTGAATGAAAAATAATCCTTGTCACTAGAGTAAGAGATATCCAAAGTTTGGTGGATTGAATCCAAGTATTAGAGGAGATCTCAAAGTTTGAGATTTTGGTCTGTAGTGAAGGTAAGAAAAGAAGATGATTCTTCCAACTTTGTTTATGATTTGGAGTTGTTCTGAGTTGGTATAATATGTATATGATAATAGTTTAAAGATTTGATTTGTATAATGTTTATAGAGTTGAAGAGGTGAAAAGCTAGGGTTGACGCACCAAGTGATTTCGCGTTTCCGAAGGAATCGAGGTAAGGAATTTATGTAACGGACGTAAGACGGCTATATCCGCATGTCTTAATGGGATTTTGATGGTTTTGGAGAGAAGCATCAGTTGCCTTTTGCAGGAAAAATGACATTTTTGGACTTGTCTTCTAGTACCAATTAGGTTAGGAGCAGCCGACTGCCTAAAGACATCCAAAACGCCGTTTTTCGAAAACTGGTTCAAACCAGTCGACTGCTATGTAAACCAGTCGACTACTATTTACCCAGAAGCATTCTGTTTCAAACCAGTCGACTGCTATATGGGACAGTCGATTGCTATTTGCTAAAATGCATTCTGTTCGAAAAACAGTCGACTGCTATATGACCAGTCGACTGCTATTTCTTAAGAAGCATTCTGTTTGAAAACCAGTCGACTGCCCTCATGTGTTTTCAAAATGAAAAATATCAGAATTTTAAATAAAAAGAATTTCGATAAATGAGGTTATAAAGAAGTAGCTGACTGCCCTATGAGGCCAGTCGACTGCCCTGTATGAAAAGAGATTTTAATGCTTATTTGGCTTAAACGCAGAAGTGTTTTCTGAATAAAGATATAATATATGTTTTGAGACTATGGGTTACATTATAATCATGTATCCCTGTTTTTAGCTGAGAGACTCTGATCAAGTCCCCAGTATTATTATGTTAAGCGAGGAACCCTAGTCCGGTCCTTAATACCACAAGTGACACCTGACTAGTGTTCACTGTGAATGACTAAAGGCAAGAGAGAATCCCTGACCTCTACATAGTGCACCACTGTATTAATACAGGATGAAAGTCACATAAATGGGTATAAATGATTTGTGTGACTAAATCATATAAATGAGTATAAATGATTTATATGATGATGAAACTGCTTGAATAAATGTACCCAGTCTCCATCTGATTTAAAGTATAAGATGTATGTAAAGAAGAAGTATATGATGTATGTTTTAAAGTATGTGTGAAGTATGATGTTTTAAAGAATGAAGATGGCATATGGTTTAAAGAAAGTATGTTTGCCATGTCATTGAAATAAATATGCATGATTGCAAACAATGCATGAAAGATGTTAATGATGCAGGTTTTATAATGCTTTACACGACATTATAGAGCTAAGTAGGAAAAATGCATATAGAGGCATAGCACGCTCTTTTACATAATTTTCTTACTGAGCGTAAACTCACCCTTTTACGACCATTTTTCCTACAGATTACCTGAAGTGAACCCCGCTCCGACTAGAGGAGCTTGTTTCTGAAGAATCGAAGTGTATCTTCTCGATACGCTTCCCAGTTAGCGTAGAAGGTATACTCATATGCTTATGTATAGTAAATTGTAATTCAGCTACGGTACAGTACAAGTAGCATTTATGTATGATAGACGTCGGGGATGTAAGTTAAGACGATGTATAAGATCCTGTGGAAATGGAATGATATTTATATATATCATTTTTATGCTTATGGAAATGAAATTAAATTTTATGAGCTATTAGGTATTTAGCTTAAGGGTAAGGAATGGATGGCACTAATGAACTAAATCAAACAATGTCGGATAAGATAATAAGAAAAAGTTAAGTGGTAAGATGAAGTGGCGAGGACGTCACAAATACTTTTTGAAGATTTCTTTAAATTAATTCATCTTTATTTTTGAAAAATAAAAATAAAATAGGTTACAAGTATTAGATATAAATAAATAAAGATAAAGATAAGTAAATAAATAAATAAATAAATAAAATTAGAATAAAAAATGGATAAGTGGAGGGATTATCTTGGAATAAAAATATAAGAAATAAAATAAAAAAGAAGTAAATATGGGTTATACCGATTATGACATTTTGAAAAAGTCAATTGAGACATCTTAGAAATGTCTAGGTGAGAAAATCTTTCTTAAGTTGAGCCAAATTGATGGAATACTTTTGAAAGAATTTTCAATAAAATATAATTCATGTTTATTAAATAATTATAAGTAAATGAAATAAATAAAATAAAAATAAATTAGATCAAGATTAAAATTAAAGAAATTTAAATAAAACTAGATAAGTAAATAAATAAATGAACTAAATAGCTTAGAAATAAAATTAGTTAGATAAAGGAGTAAATATAAATTATGCCAATGATGAAATTTCGAAAAAGTCAATTGGGACTCCTTGATATTTTCTATGTGAAAAGATTTCTTTTAAGCCGAGCCAAATTGATGGAACGCTTTTAAGAAAATCTTCAATAAACTATGATTCATATTTATTCTCTAAATAAATAAAAATAAATAAATAAAACATATAGATAAGAATAATGTAAAATAAGACTTAGAAAATATAAAAATTAATATGAAGTCAATATTAGAGCCAAATTCAAAATATATATAATAAGAGTTTCATACAATATTTCATTGATCCGACGATGGAATTCAAGAAAGTCAATCGTGACTCCTTGAAAATTTTGAGATGAGGGAGATTTTTAAGATTTGAGCCAAATTGATGGAAAAATCTTAGAAATATTTCCAATATATAAGCATGTCAAAATTAATATATACAAGGCAAATTGTAAAGATAACCCAAAACTAGTTGGTACCATTTTAGGATGGGCGTTGTGGGGGTGCTAATCATTCCCTACACGTAACCGTACTCTCAAACCCTAATGTCTTTGAACGTAGACCAAGTCTTATCCTTAGTTTGAATAGGTGACCAATCACACCTAAGTAGAATAGTTGGTAGCGACTCACGTAATTTTAGTGTCTAGCTATTAGGTTTTTCGAAACTTAATACGTTATGACAATAATATATTTTAGATTTAAAAAACAAGAAAAATGATTTAAAATCATTAAATTATTTTATATTAATTTTTTGATAAATTAAAAATTAGTATAATTATCTAATAAAATAAGAAAAAATTAAAAGGGAATAAAAATATGAAGAATAACAAGTTAAAAAATTATTAATTTATTGAAAGTTAATAATTATCATTTATTAAATATTAATAAAATAATTCAATAAAAATATTAAAAAAAAGGGACAGGATGTGAAATAAATTCTCATCCCCTCTAATGAAAATCTAAAAGGTTTCTTCCCAACTGCACCGGTGGGGTGCGTTGGGTTGCAGTCCAAATGCAGCCCACCGGTACACATTAAAACAAATTGCTCTTTGGATCCTATCACGCATTTGAGGTGCAGTAGGATCCAAACTGCCCCCAAATATTTCATATTAATATTTTTAGAAAATTTTTATATACAATTTAAAAACTATTTCCCACACTCTATTTACATAAAAAACTTAAATCTTAAAATTCTTTTTTAATATCTACTTCTCTCGACTATATTTTTATATTATTCTATCCTATGTACTCTCCCAACCTTCACACACAACCTACCTCTATCAAAATCAAAACCTAAATCTCTTTCACTACTCTTTACATTCATTCCTCAATCTCTCTTGAATCTCTCCATATTTGCTACAATCTAAATTAAATTATTGAATTTCCATTGAATATCTTCATTTAAAATACTTATTCTTACATTTTATTGATTTAAAATGATACTTTTGGGAGATTTGAGGTTAGGTTTGGCATAAACAAAACCTCAATTTTTTTGTCTGCCCCTATGCTTCATGGAAGCTTATTTTCACTAGTCATAGTTGGCTCACTGAAATATGCTTCCGTGAGCTTTGATGGTTTCTCGAAAGTACACTATCGAGAGAGATAGATTACCCATGGAAGCTTGGCTTCTATCAAGCATAAAAGTTTTTAAAATATATTTTTATTAAAAAAAAACTCCTGGAAGTGAACTTTCAAAGTCCAAGATGGCTCTTGGAAGGAGTTTTTTACCAAATCATTGCAATTTAAAAACTTATTTCCTTATATATTATCTTTTTAAACTTATTTCTCAATCGATAATGTTTTTTTGCCAGGTCATTATCCTATTATAATTTTTTAGTTAAAAATTAAAAGTAATAAATAGAAGATGAATCATATTCTTACTCTATTCCTCCCTCTCTCCATCATCATATTCTTTCTCTAACCATTTCCATTAGCAAAGAAAGAAGGAAGCAAAATAAAACTTTCCTCTATCTTTAATAGTGAGAAAGGGAAACGAAGTCAAATGAAGCAATATCTTTTTCAACTTTTCTAGAGTATCAGTCGATCCAACATAGATCAGCGACTCCTTATCCGTTCAATTAGCCAAAATCTTTATATCTTTAAGGGCTTTGTTTTGCACATATATTTGCCCAAAAACTATGATTGATTGGAAGAGAATTAAGCGTTGCTTGATAATGGGATTGCAGAGTTTTCTTTATGCATATAATTGAATAATATTAGACTCTTTTACAGGGAATAGATATAGAGTGTAAATTGGGATTTTTAAAGTTGCCATGGGATTTTTCAACTTCAATAGCTCATGGGACTATTCTCTAAGGACTCACAAGAAAAGAATCATTGAAATTGCATTAATTTTTTGTTATCAAGTAATCGGTTGGAAATTACCATTGATGCCTGCCCCAATTCAACTTCAACTTCAACTTCATAAGAGGTTGTTTCATATTTATTTGCATGCCTAATGAATCTGGAACTTTGTTTGTCGAGTCAAGGAATAAGTTGGTCCACTTGAGGAGGTTTTTGATGCTGAAGAAATCTTTTGCACAAGAACAACTATGGTTCTTATGCCTATTGTGTTGTAAGTATAACCTACCAAGGTCAAAGGTGGGGAAAAATTTAAGAGTCATTGCTCAAATTGTGATCATGATAAGCTTCCATTCGTTTAATTAGTTTCATTCTCTTACTTTGAAAGAATGGAGAAACTTGCTTTGCTTTCTTTTTTTGAGAAAGAAAAAGAGTAAGATTTAACTTTTTTTATTAATTGTCAATTAAAAAAAATATGATATGGCAAAAATTATTATAGATAGTGAAATAAGTTTAAAAACACAATAGAAAAGGAAATAAGTTTTTATATTACAATAATGTGATAAAAAAACGTCTCTTGGAAGTTCACTTCCAAGAGTTCTAGTGTAGTCCCAGTAATGAATTTTCAAGACTCTCTTTGCCCTCAAAATTTTTTTTTGGGAGTCTTGAACAACAGTAAAAAAAATCTAAAATTGTATTCTCATATAAGGATATTTTAATTATAAAAATTATTAAAATAAATTATGTGGCATAATTTGTTGGTTGTAAATAGAAACATTCATTTTATTTTTTTGAAAGTTGAACTTTATTGATAGATATAAATTACAACCAAAACTTTCGTATTTTTAACTCGTGACGGTATATGCAGTATTTTAATTAGTAGTTAGAATTTCATTTTTGATAATGTCATAGTTCTATCAAAATGGCTTTTTTTTAAAAAATTTAAATGTTATTGATAAAAGAAGAAATTACAGCCAAGCCTCCAAATGAAAAAGTAGATGGACCCCGGCCTTAGCCAAAGAGTCAAACAAAATAATTGACTTCTTTGAAAACATGAGTAAACAATTCTGATTGGAAAGAGCTTCAATGATGAGAAGTAACTTAGCTAGATTAAAATCCGTAACGCTGATATTCTTTGAAAAAATGTGAAAAATAATGTTCAAAAAAAAAATGTGAAAAATGATATCTTCGGTGGCTTATCCAAAGATCAATCATCAACATTAAATTTCCAGCAGCCGATGGGATGTGGGGTCCTGAATGGTTCCATCAAAACTTAATATACATCGTATTTGAAATTAATCATTGGTTGGGAATTCTAATACATTCTTTTGTGACATATATTTCAAACATTTCAAAGAATATTACCCTAGCTGGTCAATGTGAAAATAAAGGGCACATCGTAGAGGAAAATCATAAGTAGAGACCAGAATCCGAATGCCATAGAATTAAAATGCGTATCTACGAATCATGTTAGAGTAAAATGTATAAATGAATAATACAAAAACATTCGAATATTTAATTCAATGATTAATATATGATTTTTATTTAAAAATATTTGAATTCTCCTTCAAATAAAAAAATAAAGAATTTTGTTTTAATATTTTGGTTACTTTATTTTCTCTAATTAAATTTTACCTTTCAAATAAAAATAATAGAGCCAAGCATATTTCATGGCGCAACCTTGCACTTGAGATGGTTATCAAAGCACAGCAACAAATCATAGGCGTAAAATTTGTCAACATGTAGAAAGCATAGCGGCGGTGTCTTTAGCTCGGGATCAGCATATAAGTCAGACGAACACTCTGGCTATCAAGAAAAGGAAGAATCTTGACAAATAGCCACGTATTCAGTGGGGTCCCTCAACCACACTAGCATGCGTGCACCGGGAGGAGAAAAGACAGTTTTTGCCTTTGTTCAACCAACGGATTGCATTTACAACAATGGCTGCAACTGGAAAATAAGCTATTGACTATTGTACGAGAACGGACGTGCAAATGTTTGACAAAAAGACCCAATGAAGGTGTATTTCTGTAACAGCCCTGTGGAGATTGTGAACTGGGAGATGTGCCACTTGGACAAGTGGAGCCGACAGCAGTGGCGTAGGTAAAACTTGATTTCAGTACATCAAAATTTTATTAATCTTTTATTATATTTTTTGTTTATTTTTAAAATCTTTTAAAATTGTATTTCTTGTTGCATTTTTTTCTAACACCTATTTTCTTATCTTTTTTAATCACTTAATACTTCCTATTTCATACTTCATATTAATTTTTCAAGATGATTATTATTTGCATTACGCAGAAAGTTTTTATATACTTGTAGTCCCAATTGGAAAACTTAGTTTTAGTATTAAATAAATTAATGAATAATAATTTTTTTCTTGTCTCCATTTATTCTTTTATTAGATTTTGAAAAAAAAAAAGTTAAATCAGTGAACTCAATTTTTCGTTAATTATATCTCATTTTTTTTTTTACTATAATACATATTCTTTTAATGAGATAAATTTATCTTCAGATTTTATTTAATGAAATCATAAAAGTTGATCATAAATTAATATTAAAATATTTTTCAAACTAGTTTTTACTTGTGCAATGTGCGAATTAGTTTTAATTATTTACATTTATAAATATATAATATAATATTATTTAATTTATTTGTTTAAAGCATATATAAAATATATCTAATATAATCAAGATATCCAATTATAAAAGAATTAAAAGTTAATTAAAAAATTATAAAATTCAAAACATAAGATAAACAACTATTAAGAAGAATAAAAAAGAATAAAAACATATCATATATAATATTATTAAGCACATCAAGAAGATGTTAAAATAGAACTTAAAAGTATATTTTAACAATTTCAAGAGTTAGAATAACATTTTGAGGTATTTTTTTATTGACCTAAATAATCATTATTATAAATATGCATTTTATATACATATAATATAAATATGCATTCTTATATATATATATATATTATATATATAATATATATATATATATATGATTATTACATAAAAGTATTTATATTTATATATGAAAGCATAGTAACTTGTGTAATGCATGAATTAGTTTTATCTATTTAAATATGCATGTAACATATATATTTATAAATTTATATGTTTTATTCATAAATTGAATTTATTTTGAAAAATAATAATTTTAAATATTTTAATTATAAACAGGATGTTGATGGTTTAGTTTTATACTTTTCAATTTAGATAATAAAATATTTTTTAAATAAATTAAAATTAAAATTAAATTATTTAGTTTATAATATAAATAGATATAAATTAATATTTTATTTAAATTTTCAAATAGATAATATTAAAATTATGTTTCTTTTTAAATGTTTTTGGATTAGATAGCATTTAAAGTTAATTTAATATGTTCTTCTTTAAAAAGATTCAAAAATTATAGAGATTACAAAAATTTTAGGAAAATGGAAAAGTAGAGAAATTAATACTTATTATTCCTTTTGACTTAGGTGACCATGAAATTAATAATGCTTACATGTTATTCAAATAGACTATCCATGAAAGCATCTATGTAGGTATCTTACTAAATTTGTTATGTATCTTGTAATTTAATATGTATATTAGATTAGATTAGATTTATTTATTTATTTAGAAAAACAATAATTTTAAATATTTAAATAGTATACATGATATTATAGCTTATTTTTATACTTTTCAATTTAGACAATAAAATATTTTTAAAATAAATTAAAATTATTTATTTTATAATATAAAGGTCAAATTAAGCCAATAATCCTTATACTATCATGAGATTTGAAATTTAGTCTCCATACGATAATTTGTTCAAATCGAATCGCTTGACCAATATTTATTGAAAATTATAGTTCATAGGTTGACGGAATTGACAGAATCCGTAAAATATGCTGATGTTGCGTTGACCGTTAGTGACATGGCATTGACCTATGATGTGGCATTTGAATAAATTTTTAAAAAATTTGCCAATGTGGCATTTTATCCACATTAGTGCCATATGGACAAAAAATGCCACGTGTAAATTTAAAAAATTATTACAAATAGTGAAAATTAAAAAAAAAAAAAAGAACTATTGGAATAGTCTTGAAAATTTCCCAAATTTGTTTCCTCCCGAAATTCCTAAAGCAATAGGCAAAATCCCCAAAATTTTCCTAATTTCCATGTTAAGAACCCTTGATTCCTAAACCCTTAACTTGAAAATCTCCAAATTTATTATGTATTCACCAAACAAAACCCTCAGTTGTTATCGATTTTCCCTAATCAAACCCTAACTTGTTCTTATTACCCGAAAACTCAAAGCACAAAGAAATCTATTGAAGGCACACCAGAAGAAGATTCTGCCAAGGAGAAGAAGACCTGACATAAAAGTATAAAGGTGTGCTCTCTTATTCATTGTAGTCAATGAGTTGATGACTGTTGATTTTATTAGATACGAATATCTATGTTTGAAGCCATACGAAATAAAAGAATGTGTAAGAGAGTTTATAACATATTATTGATTTATATAATGTCATTTTCACTAAATGCAAACATTTTTTGTTCTGTATACAACCATGGTTGTATAGAGCCAAAATAAGGTTGCATTTAGAATTTCTGAATATATGTCGATTTGTTATGAATTGTTTTGAATGAATGCTTTGAATGGATGGTTTTGTATTTAAAAATCTGAAAGTGGTCCTAAAAGGTGGTTGATAGTGTTATGTGGTCTATAAATGTCTGTCTTGTTAGCTTAGGCCTACCAGTGGATTTGGATAGAACAGATAATGCTAGAAAAACATTAGTTTAGTTAATTTATCCATTTAAGGGTTTTCTCCATATACCATATTTTTAAAAAGATGTAATTATATCATGTTTCATATTTCATGTTTTATGTTTCATGTATTGTATATAATATATATTTACTTATTTTATCTTTGTGTAAAATGAGCTGGCAACTTTGTAAAGTAAGATATTACCATGGTGGGAGTTTCAAAAGAACTCATACAATAGTGAGATATGTCAATAGTTCTGTTAATGAATTTGATGACGAACCTGATAGAATCTATTATTGGAATATTTTGGGTACATTGAAGTCTTTAGGATATGATTTGTCAAATAGGGTGAAAGTGTATTATGTTAAGGATGGTAAAACAATAAGCACAAGTTTAAAGCTATTAATAGAATCTGATAAAGATATGATAGAGTTTATTAGTCAATTAAGTAGATGTAATACTGTAGATGTGTATGTAGAACACTTGGACGGTAAAATTAACAGTGACATTCTTGCTGCACTGCTTGAACCTATTGATATTATTGAAGGTTTAAATAACATAGATAAGGAAGTTGTTCTGATTAACAGTATTGAGTCAAACAGACCTCCTACACCTAAGTTAAGGGATTTTTTCTGTGCTTATGAAGGGGATGGGGAGGATTTGAATGGAGAAAAGGTTAATGAAGGGGATGGAATTGATGACACAAATGTTGAAGAATGGCATGTCAGTGTTGAGAAAGGCCATGTGGATGAAATGTTGAATGGAGAAAAGGTTAATCAAAGGGATGAAACTGGGGGATTGAATGCAAATAAAGGTGTGTCAAGTGAGAAATTAGTTGAGGTAAGGTGAGTTTGTAATGATGGTTCAGATGTTGATGATGAATTAGAAGTTGCTAGGTAGAATCTGAAGGTGTATGTTGAAAAGGTAAAAGGTTTGTTTGATGGTGGACCAAATGTGGAGTTAGATGATGATGATTATGAGGCTGATAGTGATAATTATGAGGCTTGTGGTGATCCAAATGTAGGCTTAGATGATGGTACTGATGATTATGAGGCTAATGATGGTAAGGGTATTGATGGACATCAGTTTAATATTGGGCAGCAGGGTAATGATGGAACTGACAAGATTGATGGGTCCGATAGTAAATATTTCGAGTCATCAAACCCTGGAAGTTTTGAAGACACTAGTGATGGGTCATATGCAGATGATGCAAAGAGAGTTAAATCTAAAATGTCTTATCACAATGATAAAGTACCATTAACAAATTTTGTTCTTGGATTGAGATTTTCAAATTTTAAGTTATTTAAAGATGTTCTTTATGATTTTTCAACTAGAAAGAGATTTCAGTTTAAGTATAAAAAAAAGACAAGTTAAGAGTTAGGGCAATATGTACTACCATTAGATGTAAGTGGACTATCCTTTTCTCCTGGTGCAACACTAATAAAACTTACATGATTAAGACATTGTTGAATGAACATTCATGTTTGCCCACATCAAGAAATAAAAGGGTTACAGCTTCTGTGATTGCTAGAAAGTATAGGAAGGAAATTAATGTCATGCCATTCATTAAGCCTAGGCATTTGAGGGCACTTATGAGAAAAGACTTAGGGATTGTTGTGTCATATGATGCGTGTAGAGCAACAAAAGGTGTTGTTAGAAAAAAATGGAAGAAAAATACAAGGAGGAGTTTAGTGCTTTAAATGATCATATGGAGGAGCTAAAATCAACAAATCCTATAAGCACTATTTTTTTGACCAGTAAGAAACCAACGTTGATTCAATGCTTATTTTTGAGAAATTGTATGTTTGTTTTGGAGCATTAAAGCAAGGATTTTTGGGAGGTTGTAGACACATTATTAGACTTAATAGGTGCTTTCTGAAAGGACTAGTTAAAGGGCAGTTGCTTGTGGCTATAGGCAAGGATGGGAACAATCAAATGTTCCCATTTGCATCGGTAGTTGTGGACAAAGAAACTACAGCCAGTTGAACTTGGTTTATTAAACAACTTTGTGCTGACTTGGGGATTGAGAGTGGGTTGGGATGGTCAATCATAAGTGATATGCAGAAGGTATGATCTTTAAGACTTTATCATTAATTTCAGTTATGCTAAACTTTATTCTAATTCAATTATACTACTAATTTAATGTTTATGTTTATTCTTTTCACGGGCTGACAAGATCTATTAGGGATATACTACCTTTAGTTGAGTAAAGGATGTGTGCTAAGCATATTTATGCTAGGTGAGGGAAGAAGCATAAGGGAAAAGAACTGCAATTGCAGTTCTAGAGATGTGCTAGATCTCCTAGCCAACCTTAGTTGACTAGGTAGTTACAAGTGAAGGAAGGCCTTGAGGGAGGGTTTAGAGCAAAAGAGGAATTATTAGAGAAATGGCCCGTCCAGGATTGGTGTCAAGCTTTCTTTTGCAATCTCATTAAATGTGATGTAATTGATAATGATATGTGTGAAACATTTCATGGTGTGATATTGGAAGCTAGGCGTAAGCCCATCATTAGCTTGCTAGAGAAGATTAGACTTTCTTTGATGAAGATATTAGTTCAGAAAATGGAGGCTATAAGCAAGTGGAAGACTGAGTATGCACCTAGGATTGTAGAAAAACTTGAGAAATTAAGAAGACTGTCTGCTAAGTGGAAGGTTGAATGAAATAGAGGTGGAGAACATAAGGTATTTTGGGAGAACATATTAAAAGAAAAGAGAGAGAGAGAGAGAGAGCTATACTATGATATTAGGGCAGCATTCATGTTTATGTAAGAAGTGGGACATTAGTAGAGTTCCTTGTGAGCATGCTATCAGTGCAATATTATATGAGGGAGCAGATCCTCTTAACTATTTGAGTTTATGGTTTAGTAATGAAACATATTTGTTTGCATACGAACACATGTTAAACCCTATGAAAGGAAGAATGTTTTGGCCCAAAAGTAGTCATGGATCAATTTTGCCTCCCTTAGTCAAAAGGATGCCTAGTAAGCCTGCCAAGAAAAGATGAGAACAACTTGAAGGAAAAAATGGAACCCATATTTCAAGGGTAGGGAAGAAGATGACATGTTGTTACTGTCATATTGAGGGCCACAACAAGTTAAGATGTCCGAAGAGAGCACACTTTGTAAGTAAGTTTGAATTTTATTGTTTTCAAATAATAAAAACCTTTCTTTGTCTTATCTTATGTTGATATCTTACAAGTCAATGGTGAGAGTTAAATGCCTAGGAAAAAGAGAAAAGGCCCACCCAACCACCTGTTGGATAAGCTGCTGCACAACTTAGCGAACAAGCTACTGCACAACTTGCTGCACAAGTTGCTGGACAACATGTTGAAGAACCTGTTGCAGATGCTGCTGTACAACTTGCCATGGGTGAGAGTACAAGGATCAGGAAACAGAGACCAAAACCCTCACCTCAACAAAATGGTGAACAATGTGCTAGACAACCTGTTGGTCAGAGTTCAAGGCATCAAAAGAAGAAATCAATCACCAACAAATATGTAAAACACACAAAGGTGAGCATATTTGAATGTGCTAGATTATATAATTGTTACTGAATACATATTTTGTGTTGGTATTGACTGTGTGTTGGTCATTTAGAAAGGAAAATCATCACCATATCATAATGAAGATAGTGGAATATCAGTATTCAATGTAAGTAGGAAACATATTTGTTAAGTTTCAATGCTATGCTATTTATTGAGGGTAAATACTGAAATTGCATTTCCATTTAACAGCTTGGCAGGACAGGTTAATTGATTATTAGAAAAACAAGAATGTCATCTGGGTCTTTCATCAGTTCAAATCAATTGATAGTTTGAATGCTAAATCTAAATCTAAACTATAACTATTTTGTTCACTTTTATAATTCATACTCACTTTGTTTTTTTTTTTTTATTTTCAATAGGCAAAGAGAAACAAAAAGATTTAGGAAAAAAAGACAGCAAGAAAAGGTTAAATTATTCCACCATTTGGAGTCTCTACACCACTATCAAACACAACAGAGTGTTTCACCAACAGGAGCCTCCATGCCATTGTCAACACAACATAGAGTAGCACCTATGTGAAACAAATTTTGTCTAAACCAGAATGAACACATGTTTATTTTGTTTGCTTTGTTTTTTGGGCATGAATATGTCAAAGTTTTTAGGTTGAATGGATTTTTTTTGTAAGCAAACAATGTATATGCCAGGGATACATTCTGTACACCTGAAAAACCTTATATACATCTATCTAACACTGTTTACATATGTCAAAACCTTTTTGTACATGACAATATTCAATTAAAGCATTTATAAAATGCTATTATTAGTGTTATTTACATGTCTTATTTTATATTCTTATTTGCTTAAAATATGCTTAAAAACATCAAGAAATCATGCAAATTAACACCTCAAGCCAAGTAAATACAACCATATCATTCATAATTGCAAAATCAATAAGTACAAAGTTGTTCATGGTAGGGCCAACAAATTATCCCTCATCTTATCATCTCTACCACCTTTAATTACAAAATACAAAATAATTAACACGGCAAACATCATAACCAATTTGTACATCCCTTTTGACTTTGCTTTAATTCTTGCATTCTTCAATTTTTCCTGCAGAACCTCATTATCAACTCTCAATACAACTATTTCATCCAATAATTCACCACTATTAATTCTAGAATTACTTGGTCTTTCATATTCACCTTCACACTTCATGTAAGATCTGATTCTACCCTACTGTAGAGTCTAATTTCATAAATTCATAATGCAAATTAAATAAATAATGAATATTGATTTCCACTTGGATGAAAAGTTCCTTAACTGGAGTTGTGAAAGAAGCAATTTCGGTGATATACTTGACGAGCGAGTACTAAATGGAAGAGCTCGCCAATGGGCGAACAAGGGTGATCGCCAATTGTGGATGATTAGTGTCTGATGGCCATACTGGCGAATAGATGAGTTCGCCAGTGAATCAGAGCACGGTTGGCGAGTTGAGCCATACTAGGTGATCGCCCAATGTGACGAGGGATCTGATCGCCCAAGGAATGAGTAGGGCGAGTTGATTGGTTGCCTCTTTGGTTAGGCAAATAGGTGAGTTCACCAAGGCTGTGGATAGATGATGGCCGCGTGTGGAGAGGACTGAGATCGCCAATGTATTTGGCGAGTAAGGTGGTCGCCCATATAAGGGGGGCAAGTGAAAGACCAAGTTGGCGAGGAAGGCAATTTCTACTCACCAAACCTGTATGTGATCGCCAAGAAGAGGAAAATTCTTGTAATTGCCAAATTTAAAGTTTGCATCAAGATAAAGCTGGCAAGCTGAAAGGTTGGCGAACTGAAAATCATGTTGGCGAGATGATGCCTCGAATTGACTAGGCGAGTTGGAAATAAGCGTGGGCAAAATGAAAACAGATTCAACCTAGCAGCCAAAATTGACTTGTAAGGCATACGGTTGAAGACAATTAATTTAGAAATGTTGAAGTCAGTAAGGAACGTATTCTTATTGGTTGAGGAACAAAAACAAAGTCAATAGCAGAAGAAAAGGTGTGTGGAAGGGAGACTTTCTCGCCATTGTAAGTGCAGTTTTTCTTTATGCATTAAATGCATGATAGACATGAAATAAATGATGGAAATAAGATAAGGCCAAGTGATGAGTTCTGATTGGATAGCATGGCTATAAAAGAAGAAACAATTGAAGATAACAGAGTTAGCCAACTCTAGCTTCTTCACGAAACCATTCTACTGCAAATTATGCTCTGTTTCTTCCATTTCTCTGCCATGTTTGATCTATTACACTTCAACCTTAAGTTAGCTAAACACATAAACCAGCTTGCAAAACCTTTCATCCTTAGTCTGATGAGTTAAAGGAATAAGCAAAGAAAAACCAACGTGAGAAGGAAAGCAATCTGTTCTGGAAGTGCAGTTGGTTGAGGTGAGTTTTAGATTTCTGAGGCATTCTTGATATTTAATGGTTCTTGAGATTTAATGATATATTTCTATGATTTCAAGTATGAGAAGCATGAGTATAGTCTTGCTTTTGATTTATTCTTGATAGATCATAGAAATAGAATAAATTAATATTTTTAAGTGGATGAAGTATAAAATGAAACCGGGTTGATATTGTAGTAGAATGATGGGAAAATACTGGAAAAGTGATGAGTATGGCGACTATGGTGATCGCCCGTGTTGAGTTGTTGTAATCGCCAATGTGGCGAGAAAGAAATAAAGAACTCTCTAAAGTTACTGTTCAGGTGGGCGAGATCGCAAAACACTAGTTAAATTTAAAGGCGAACTCAATTCTGAATGAAAAGCAATGTAGGGCGAACTCCCACATTTAAACAACATTGGCGGGCGGATTGATTATTGGGCGAACACCCAATAATTAACCAATATATGAGTGGCGAAACATTGGGCAAGCTCCCACGTGTAAGCCATTTGGTGAATGGCGAGCTACTAAATGCTCTGTTGGGCGAGTTAGTAGGATATCAGTTGGGCGAGTTGGTTTATTGTCGACCCTAGAAGGTATCTACACGCAAGTGCACGTGGTCTCAAGTAATACGGAGGTGAGTCCGAAATTATCGTCCCACAGAGACTGGTAGTGCGAAGCTTAGCTAAATACTAGATACTATTATCTATGGTATATCCTAGCAAATTATGAAAGTTTGTTTACTTGGGTGTGATCTACAAAGGCTAACAAAGCAAAATAAAATAAAATAAAAATAATTGAAATTAAAAAGCAAATAAGAAATACTTACAGTAGAAATGATGAAAATAAAATAACTGCAAAAGAAAAGAAACAAAAATGCAAATAAGTAAAATGGAAGGGTAAAAATGTAATTTCCTAACTATATCGGTCTAAAATGCAAATAATGAAAATATGCATGAAAATCCTAAAATGACAATAAAAATGCATGAACATGTAAAAAAAAAAAAAATCAAAACTAATGCAATTAAAAGAAAAATGAATTAATGCATGAAGTTCCTAAACTAATGCATGGAAATGCCTAAGTGAATGAACTTGAAATTAGATTAAACTTTACCTAATCAAAGAACTATATGAATACTACCCTATGACACCTAAAATGTACCTAACACAATACCTAAATGCATAGAACTAATGTGAATATAAAGCCTGGACAGAATTTAAATTTAATGCTAAATGAAACTAAAAATGCAACTAAATGCTTATGAAAAAATTATCTAACTTAACCTACACTTAGACCACTAATTATATGAACCTAAAATGGACTAAATATGATGAAACTACCCCTAGAAGACTCCTAAAACAGCAGCTGAAAATCTGGACAGAATTTATAATGCAAGGATGCCTAACATGGAATTAATGCAAAAAATTTTATGCAAATGCTATGGAAATGGCATGAAAATGCAACTTAAGCTAGCCTAAAAAAATTATCTAATGAATGTATGGTCCTAATATGATCTAATACTACCTAAATGCACCTTAAGATGTCATAAAACAATAGTCAAAAAAATGTAAACAGTCCATAAAAACTGATCAGGAAAAAAAACAATGTTCTAATATGACTATGTCTAAGAAAATGCCATGGAACCTAATCTAAATGAAATCCTAAAATTCCCAAATTAAAATATAACCTAGATATGACCCTAAGACACATAAATGGAACTTAAAATGAAGCAAATACAGACCTAAAAATTGCTATAAAAAACGTCACTTTGTGGGACAGATTTTAAAAAAATGCATGAAACACCTAAACTAGTGCCTAGAACATATATCAAACACTTAGTAAACCCTAACCTAATTGCATGAAATTAATACCAACCAATATAAAACTTAAAAGACACTGAAAAGGACCAAAAACAGAACCTAAAGGGACCCTAAAACCGAACCAAACAGCAGCTATAAAGTGAAGAACCAAAAACAGTCACAAGTAATGCCTAAGTTAACCTATCCTACTTTGATCATTTTTTGTATTTTTGTTTTGCAAGATATTTAAAAACTGTTTTAACCCAATAATCTAGACTCCTAACTCAGTAGAATAAAAATAAAAATAAATCATTTTAAAGTTTAAAAACGGAATATAAAAATACTTACTCTAGACCAGCCTAAAATAAAATCAACTTCCTACATATCCTACTTTAAACATTTTTTGTATTTTTGTTTCAAAAGCTTTTTAAAAACTGCTTTAACCCATTAAACTAGACCCCTAAAACAGCAAAATAAAAATACTAAAAAAAATAAATTAGACGTTTAAAAGCATAAAATAAAAATTGAAAAAGGAAACTATGGACCAAGCTCCCTCACAAGAACTATGGAGGTAGTTTTTCAACCTCTTAAGCTCCCATGATCATGGGACTCAATCATGAACCAAAATAAAAGAAAAAGAAAGAGTAGAAGATGAATATAGTTGCTGGAAATTTAAAGAAACAAAAAACTTAAGTAAAGAGTGCAAGAATGTAGTAAAGAGTAAAGGAAAACATCATGAAAACTTGTATTTAACTTGCAAAAATGTAAAGAACATTAAGGAAATAAAAATGGTGGCTACTCTAAACTTGTAAAGACATAAAAATCTGCTGGAAAAGTAAATCTAAGAAACCCTAGGCAGCCCCCTTTAGGTTAGGTCTCATAAAGTTGCTTATATAGTAACTTAACCTAGGGATACAATGGTAATTCCTATCCTAGATGAGTTGGCATTAATTGCCACTTGTCTTCATGTCCTTGGCTCTTCAAATAGATATTTCCATGTCACTTAAGTGCCCACATCAGCCATGGACCTCTCTCTTTCTAGCACCTTCCTTTTGTCTTCTAGTCCATATAAGCATGCAAGGTGGCAAGGGCATGTGTCCTCCATGTGTTGGCATGTGTCTTTTGTTTTATCTACTAAGAGTGAGTAGGATGATGACATGTGGCATGCTAGATGTCAAAAGATGAGAGAGAAAATGAAGAGTCATGCTCCCTTGTCTTGTAGTGGTCCAGTCTCTTTTCTTGCCCATTTTCAGTCTATTTTCTACCGAAAAGACTGAAATTCATCTAAAATTTATTTTTCTGCAAAACATGAGGAATTTAATAAAATTAGGGGAATAATTAATAAAATAACGGGGGAATTAAATAATTATTAATCAATAAAATACTAAAATAACTCTATTTTCATAGAGTTATCACACCCCCAAACTTGAGCTTTTGCTTGTCCTCAAGCAAAACAAAACATAAGTAGGAATGACAAGTACGAAGCATATTTTATTTTCTCAATCATCCTCAAAGTAAAGTACAAATTCCAATCTCAAAGATTCTCACAATCATAGATCAAACACTAGTATCATTCATCATAAGTCTTAACCCAAATTGGAATCCTCGTGTGTGTGTGTAATGTCAATCTCACTTCAAAGTACACAATCAGATATTATGCAAACTAAAGATGCAAAGTCAATGACAAGTGATCACTTCCATATGTTTTTCTTTCACTTCTCTCTCTACTAATGTAGTCACACTAACCAAGAATCAATAGGTCTTATTAAGCTTGTAATGTAAGGCTAGGGCTAAGGTATGATAAAGGAAATTTAGGCTCACCCCTAATCATGCATTACTCACTAGGATCTAGATGTTTAGAGCTCTAACCAACCCCCAACTTAGTTCCTTTGCTATACACTTTTTTTCTTTTTCTTTTTTTTCAATTTTTTTTTTCAATTTTTTTTTTTTTTTTTTTTGAATTTTCCATTTTTTCTTCTTTTTTTTTTTTCTTTAATTTTTTTTATATCCTATTTATCTACCCAAATATGTACATAGCTCATGATATATCCTAGTAAAACACATGCTTTTGGGGTAAGGGATAGAAAGTGTGTTTATTTGGCTAAAGGAAATTAACTTTAGGTGTATAAAGAGAAAAGCTAATTTGGCTCAAAGGGGTGACTAAGGATAAAATATGTACAAGGTTAGTTAGAAAGGCTCAAACGATCCAAGGATGGCCTAAATCACTTTCCTAATCAAGTGTGATCTAATAATTTCGCCTCAAGAGAAGATCAAGCAAATTCTAGAATATGATACAAAGTCAAATGAACCAATGCAATCCTATGTCCACATAAGCCTTCTCTAAATGTGCATACTAATCCATGATCATGACATGTGTATAAAGATGAGGATATCGCAATTAGAATCAAGACAAATTCAAAGAATTTAACTTCATGCTTTCACCACAATCATGCTTCTTAGTCAATCAGATCAGACCAATTCAAGGGGTAATATCATAGGATTATGAGAAAATACATGCTAAGTACTCAAATCATCTCAAAACATTCCATTTAAGCCCAAATTTTCAAAACTTTTCAATTTTGCACATTTTTTTTTGAAAATGCTCAAGTTAATCCCCTCCCCAAACTTAAAGTGCACAATGTCCTCAGTGTGCAGATAAAATAAAGAAATGAAGCACGGAATAGAAAACTCCCTGAATATCCCACGGATGATCATTGTGAAGCTCAAAGAAAGGTGCTGCTATGAAAGGTACCTACAAAAGCAAACAAAGAAAAACAAGCATCACACGGAAAAAAAAAAAACTGTACAAACATAAAAAGAAAGGAAAGAAAAGAAAATAACAATTAAATACTGAAGCTGGGCTAAGTTTATAGTCTTCAGCAAGACTTTCAATCATTCTGCATCAATCTGGATCTGGAGCAATAGTAGGGCGACTAGGATCAGCTAATACAGTGACCGAATCTTGCCTATCATATCCTCCCCCAAAATACAACTTAAGCCTCTGCCCATTAACCTTAAAGGGTTGCCTGATGGTCTCATCCATGATCTCTACTGCCCCGTGTGGAAAGACTTGTGTAATGGTGAAAGGCCCTGACCACCTAGACTTAAGCTTGCCTGGAAACAACTTCAAGCGTGAATTAAATAACAAACCTGTTACCCTGGCTCGAATGTTTCTCCTTGAGCTTTCTATCATGCCACAGCTTAGTCTTTTCCTTATAGAGCTTGGCATTCTCATATGCTTGTAACCTGAATTCATCTAACTCATTTAACTGCAGTAGCCTCTTCTCACCAGCTACTTTAAGATCAAAGTTCAGGTTCTTAATAGCCCAATAAGCTCTATGTTCTAACTCTACAGGTAAATGGCAAGCCTTTCCATAGACCAATTTATATGGTGACATCCCTATAGGTGTTTTGAATGCAGTCCTATAAGCCCACAATGCATCATCTAGCCTAAGAGACCAATCTTTCCTATTGGGATTCACAGTCTTTTCCAAAATTCCCTTAATCTCCCTATTGGAAATCTCTGCTTGGCCACTAGTCTGAGGGTGATAAGCAGTAGCTACCTTATGCTTGACCCCATACTTCTTTAAAAGTGCCTCTAAGTTCTATTGCAAAAATGGGATCCTCATCACTAATGATTGCCCTAGGTGTACCAAATCTAAAAAGATATTTTTCCTAAGAAACTTCATCACTACCCGAGAATCATTAGTAGGTACTGCTATTGCTTCAACCCACTTAGAAACATAATCTACTGCCAGCAGAATGTACAGATTCCCATAAGAAGGAATAAAGGGTCCCATAAAGTCAATGCCCCACACATCAAATAGTTCCACTTCTAAAATGTTTGTCAAGGCATCTCATTTCTTCTAGATATATTGCCTGTCCTCTGACACCTATCACACCTTGAAGCAAATAAGTGGGCATCCTTAAATAGGGTAGGCCAATAGTATCCACACTGAAGTACCTTGGCAGCTGTCCTACTACCACCAAAATGTCCCCCATACTCTGAAGAATGACAATGTCTAAGTATACTTTCTATCTCCTCACTGGGGACACACCTCCTCAAAATGTGATCTTTACACTGCTTGTACAAATAAGGCTCGTCCCAAACATAACTCTTGACATCATTCAAAAACTTCTTCTTTTGTTGGGTAGACAAATCAGGTGGTAACACATTACTAACCAAGAAATTAACGTAGTCAGCATACCATGGTAAACTCAAATGACCATAAGCAAATAACTGCTCATCTGGGAAGGATTCATTAATCTCTGTCCTATCCTCCACTGCTCTACTCTCTAACCTTGAAAGATGATCAGCCACCTGGTTTTCTGTGCCTTTCTTATCCTAATCTCTAAGTCAAATTCCTGAAGAAGGAGGATCCATCTAATCAACCTAGGCTTAGCATCTTTCTTAGCAATAAGGTATTTAATAGCAGAGTGATCAGTGTATACCACCACTTTAGTCCCTATGAGATAGGAGCGAAACTTATCAAATGCAAACACTACTACTAGCAACTCCTTCTCAGTGGTGGCATAGTTTAGCTGAGCATCAGTCAGAGTCTTACTTGCATAATAGATGGCATGGAAGACCTTTCCTTTCCTCTGTCCAAGGACTGCACCCACAGCATAATCGCTTGCATCACACATAAGCTCAAATGAAAGATTCCAATCCGGGGCGACAATAACTGGGGCAGTCACTAACTTTTCTTTTAAGGTCTTAAATGCCTCTAAACAACGCTCATCAAAATTAAACTTTGCATCCTTCTCAAGAAGATTACATAAAGGCTTAGAGATCTGAGAGAAGTCCTTAATGAATCTCCTATAGAAGCCTACATGTCCTAAGAAGCTTCGGATGCCCTTAACAAAAGAAGGGGGAGGTAGTTTCTCAATGGCCTCAATCTTAGCTTTATCTACCTCAATCCCTTTAGAAGAGATCTTATGCCCTAGCACTATTCCTTCTTTTACCATAAAATGGCACTTCTCCCAATTAAGCACTAGGTTAGTCTCTTCACACCTTTTCAACACCAAAGAAAGATTATGTAAACATAAATCAAAGCTATCCCCAAATACTGAAAAATCATCCATAAAAACCTCAAGAAAATTCTCCACCATATCGGAGAAAATAGCCATCATACATCTCTGAAAAGTAGCAGGTGCATTACATAGTCCAAATGGCATTCTCCTAAAAGCAAAGGTCCCATAGGGACAGGTGAAAGTGGTCTTTTCTTGGTCCTCTGGGGCTATAGCTATCTGATTGTATCCTGAGTACCCATCCAGCAAGCAATAAAACTCATGACCAGCTAGCCTATCCAACATTTGGTCAATGAAAGGCAAAGGGAAGTGGTCTTTTTTGGTGGCTTTGTTTAACTTCCTATAATCCATACATACTCGCCAACCAGTGACAGTCCTAGTGGGGATGAGTTCATTGTTCTCATTTTCTATAACGGTCCCTCCCTTTTTAGGGACACACTGAATTGGACTCACCCAGGCACTGTCTGAGATGGGGTATATAATTCCTGCATCTAACCACTTAATTATCTCTTTCTTGACCACTTCTTTCATTACCGAATTCAGTCTACGCTGGTGCTCTATGGAAGACCTATACCCCTCCTCTAGAAGTATCTTGTGCATACAAATTGAGGGACTAATACCCTTTATATTAGAAATGGACCATCCTATGGCCTTCTGATGCTCTCTCAATACCTTTAACAACTTCTCCTCCTGATCAGAAGTGAGAGCAGCAGAAATAATGAATGGTCGAGTAGAGGACTCACCTAGATAAGCATATCTAAGGTGTGGAGGTAAAGGTTTCAGCTCTAAAGCTGGAGGGTCACTAATAGATGGATGAATATCTAAAGCTGGGGAGGATGCTATGTCAATAGCCTCAAATTGAGCTAACTCCATCAGTGGGGAAGCCTCTAATAATTGCAAAGCCTCAAGTACATCATCATCCTCCTCCTCATACTCCTCTAAATGAACAGACTTAACTAAGGAAGCCTCTAAAGGGTTCACAGGGTGTGATCTAGAAAACTCCTTAATAATGTCTCTGTCCACTACATCCATACGGAAACAATCTTGAGAGTCATCAGGATACTTCATAGATTTAAAGACATTAAATGTAACCTCCTGATCCTGAACTCTCATAGTAAGCTCCCCTTTTTGCATATCAATAAGGGTCCTACCAGTAGCTAGAAAAGGTCTGCCTAGAATGATGGGAACTTCCCTATCTTCCTCCATGTCAAGCACTATAAAATCAGTAGGGAAGATAAACTTATCCACCTTCACTAAGACATCCTCAATGATCCCTTTTGGATACTTAATGGATCTGTCTGCTAACTGTAGGGTCACTGTAGTAGGCTTTGCAGCACCTACTCCTAGCTTTTGGTATATAGACCATGGCATCAAGTTAATACTAGCTCCTAGATCACATAAGGCTCTACTAAAGAACTGATCACCTATGGTGCAAGGAATGGTAAAGCTACCTGGATCTTTGAGCTTAGGGGGTAATCTCCTCTAAATAATGGCACTACATCCATCTGTCAATGCTACAGTCTCATAATCCTCCAATCTCCGCTTCTTCGAAAGGATATCCTTCATGAATTTCACATAGCTAGGCATCTGCTCCAAAGCATCAGCAAATGGGATGTTAATGTGAAGCTTTTTAAACACCTCAAGGAATTTGGAGAATTGCTTATCTAACTTTTGATTTTGAAAGCGCTGAGGAAAAGGTATCGGTGGCTTAACAGGAGGAGGAGTGCTAACAGGTGTAGAACTGGAGGGTGAAGAACTAGATGAAGAAGAAGAAGTGTCAGCCTGAAGCTTCCCTGCAATTGTATCATCCTTTACCTGCTCTTTCCTAGCTGCCTCACTAGAACCTAGGGGTTCTGCCACTACAGGCTCAACAGGAGTGGACCTAGCATGTGAATCAACTAACTCTCTACCACTCCTTAAGGTCACTGCCTTAACATGCTCTTTACCTTCCCTTCGTACAGGATTAGCTTCAGTGTTACTAGGAAGGGTTCCTTGTGGACGTTGGTTGAGAGCATTAGCTATCTGTCCAACCTGGACTTCCAAGTTCTTGATGGAAGCAGCTTGATTTTGCAGGATAGTCGTAAACATCTCCTCGAGTGAGGGTTTCTTCTCACTTGCAGGTGCAGGAATGTGCTGGGGCTGAATAGGTGGTGGTGGTGGTGGTGGTGGTGGTTGATGGTGAGACTGATAAGGTGGATGAGAAGCATGAGGTGGTAACTGATGCTGGTGTGGTGGCATATGAGTGGGTGGAGGTTGAAAACCTGGGGGTCCTAAAGGTCTGGAAGTGGATGATTGCCCCTGATTTTGACTCCAAGAGAAATTAGGGTGATTCCTCCAACCTGGATTGTAAGTGCTCGAAAAAGGGTTGTTCTGCTGCCTCTGGGGTGGGGCAACATACTGAACAGACTCTAGATTTAGTGGGCACTTATCTATCGAATGCGTGCCACCACATAGATTACACAGATTGAAAGGACTTTGTACTGAAAGGACAGGATTAGGTCTAGGAGAGGACTGGGTACTAAGGGACTCTACCTTCTTTGTTAATGTGGTAATTTGTGAAGTCAAGGTAGAAAGAGCATCAAGCTCATAGATACCAGCTGTTTTCCTAGGTGCATGTTGCTCAGCTCCTCCTGCCGCAGCATCGATGATCGTCCTATTCTGGCTAGTTAGACTGTTGTAGAAGGTCTGCACTTGAAGCCATAGGGGTAGGCCATGGTGAGGACACTTCCTAAGTAGGTCCTTGTATCTCTCCCAAGCATCATATAAGGACTCAGTGTCGAATTGGGTAAAGGAAGAGATATCATTCCTAAGTTTGGCCATCTTAGAAGGAGGAAAGAATTTGGCTAGGAACTGTTGGGCTAGCTCATCCCATGTAGTGATAGATCCTGGGGGTAAGGAGGTTAACCAACTCTTCGCTCTATCCCTAAGAGAAAAGGGAAATAACCTAAGCCTAATCGCATCTTCAGAAACCCCATTGTGCTTGAAGGTGTCACATATCTCAAGGAAATTGCCCAAGTGTGCATGTGGATCATCATGTGGCAACCCACTGAACTGCACCGATGTCTGGATCATCTGAATGATGGCTGGCTTGATCTCAAAGTTATTCGCAGGAATTGCTGGCCTCCTAATACCAGTGTAATATCCCCCTATAGTTGGGACAGCATAATCCCCTATTGTCCTAAGCTCTCTATTATCTGCCATTGGATATTGCAACGGAGCAATTTGTTTTCTGGATTCCCTTCTAATTTTCCTAAGTGTTTTCTCAATTTCAAGATCTAAGGGAAAGAATTCACAGCTCTTAGCTCTACGCATGCAAATATCAACAGAGTCCTAATGGTGTGTCTCTAGAAAGAAAATAAGAGAGAAGAAAAGAAAAGAAAAGAGAAAATCTAACTAAGGGTTTTACTAATCTAACCTAAGGCTTTTAAGGCTCTAAGTATTTACAAACTAAGTATGTACAAGCTAAGATTATACCTAAGCATAAATTCTCCAATATTAACTAAATCTACGCCCAGTCCCCGGCAACGGTGCCAAAAACTTGTCGACCCTAGAAGGTATCTACACGCAAGTGCACGTGGTCTCAAGTAATACGGAGGTGAGTCCGAAATTATCGTCCCACAGAGACTGGTAGTGCGAAGCTTAGCTAAATACTAGATACTATTATCTATGGTATATCCTAGCAAATTATGAAAGTTTGTTTACTTGGGTGTGATCTACAAAGGCTAACAAAGCAAAATAAAATAAAATAAAAATAATTGAAATTAAAAAGCAAATAAGAAATACTTACAGTAGAAATGATGAAAATAAAATAACTGCAAAAGAAAAGAAACAAAAATGCAAATAAGTAAAATGGAAGGGTAAAAATGTAATTTCCTAACTATATCGGTCTAAAATGCAAATAATGAAAATATGCATGAAAATCCTAAAATGACAATAAAAATGCATGAACATGTAAAAAAAAAAAATCAAAACTAATGCAATTAAAAGAAAAATGAATTAATGCATGAAGTTCCTAAACTAATGCATGGAAATGCCTAAGTGAATGAACTTGAAATTAGATTAAACTTTACCTAATCAAAGAACTATATGAATACTACCCTATGACACCTAAAATGTACCTAACACAATACCTAAATGCATAGAACTAATGTGAATATAAAGCCTGGACAGAATTTAAATTTAATGCTAAATGAAACTAAAAATGCAACTAAATGCTTATGAAAAAATTATCTAACTTAACCTACACTTAGACCACTAATTATATGAACCTAAAATGGACTAAATATGATGAAACTACCCCTAGAAGACTCCTAAAACAGCAGCTGAAAATCTGGACAGAATTTATAATGCAAGGATGCCTAACATGGAATTAATGCAAAAAATTTTATGCAAATGCTATGGAAATGGCATGAAAATGCAACTTAAGCTAGCCTAAAAAAATTATCTATGAATGTATGGTCCTAATATGATCTAATACTACCTAAATGCACCTTAAGATGTCATAAAACAATAGTCAAAAAAATGTAAACAGTCCATAAAAACTGATCAGGAAAAAAAACAATGTTCTAATATGACTATGTCTAAGAAAATGCCATGGAACCTAATCTAAATGAAATCCTAAAATTCCCAAATTAAAATATAACCTAGATATGACCCTAAGACACATAAATGGACCTTAAAATGAAGCAAATACAGACCTAAAAAATTGCTATAAAAAACGTCACTTTGTGGGACAGATTTTAAAAAAATGCATGAAACACCTAAACTAGTGCCTAGAACATATATCAAACACTTAGTAAACCCTAACCTAATTGCATGAAATTAATACCAACCAATATAAAACTTAAAAGACACTGAAAAGGACCAAAAACAGAACCTAAAGGGACCCTAAAACCGAACCAAACAGCAGCTATAAAGTGAAGAACCAAAAACAGTCACAAGTAATGCCTAAGTTAACCTATCCTACTTTGATCATTTTTTGTATTTTTGTTTTGCAAGATATTTAAAAACTGTTTTAACCCAATAATCTAGACTCCTAACTCAGTAGAATAAAAATAAAAATAAATCATTTTAAAGTTTAAAAACGGAATATAAAAATACTTACTCTAGACCAGCCTAAAATAAAATCAACTTCCTACATATCCTACTTTAAACATTTTTTGTATTTTTGTTTCAAAAGCTTTTTAAAAATGCTTTAACCCATTAAACTAGACCCTAAAACAGCAGAATAAAAATACTAAAAAAAATAAATTAGACGTTTAAAAGCATAAAATAAAAATTGAAAAAGGAAACTATGGACCAAGCTCCCTCACAAGAACTATGGAGGTAGTTTTTCAACCTCTTAAGCTCCCATGATCATGGGACTCAATCATGAACCAAAATAAAAGAAAAAGAAAGAGTAGAAGATGAATATAGTTACCGGAAATTTAAAGAAACAAAAAACTTAAGTAAAGAGTGCAAGAATGTAGTAAAGAGTAAAGGAAAACATCATGAAAACTTGTATTTAACTTGCAAAAATGTAAAAGAACATTAAGGAAATAAAAATGGTGGCTACTCTAAACTTGTAAAGACATAAAAATCTGCTGGAAAAGTAAATCTAAGAAACCCTAGGCAGCCCCCCTTTAGGTTAGGTCTCATAAAGTTGCTTATATAGTAACTTAACCTAGGGATACAATGGTAATTCCTATCCTAGATGAGTTGGCATTAATTGCCACTTGTCTTCATGTCCTTGGCTCTTCAAAATAGATATTTCCATGTCACTTAAGTGCCCACATCAGCCATAGACACCTCTCTCTTTCTAGCACCTTCCTCTTTGTCTTCTAGTCCATATAAGCATGCAAGGTGGCAAGGGCATGTGTCCTCCATGTGTTGGCATGTGTCTTTTGTTCTTATCTACTAAGAGTGAGTAGGATGATGACATGTGGCATGCTAGATGTCAAAAGATGAGAGAGAAAATGAAGAGTCATACTCCCTTGTCTTGTAGTGGTCCAGTCTCCTTTCTTGCTCATTTTCAGTCTATTTTCTACCGAAAAGACTGAAATTCATCTAAAATTTATTTTTCTGCAAAACATGAGGAATTTAATAAAATTAGGGGAATAATTAATAAAATAACGGGGGAATTAAATAATTATTAATCAATAAAATACTAAAATAACTCTATTTTCATAGAGTTATCATTTATTTATCTAAAGTCTCGCCCAAGTGAATAAAAGTTATTTAAAGAAAATATTAATAGTTTTAATAAACTATTTTGCAGCCGGGAATTATGGACTCGGTAAAAGCGATCGGGAAGGCGATCAGAAAACAAAGCTTTGGTAGACCAGGTAAGGGAGATATGTGTGAAATGAATGCATGTCCTGTGCAGTAAATTTCTTAAAAATTATTGAGAAATTGTTTTGTTTTATGACATGCATTGTTTTGATAATTGTTTTGACTTGGGCGAGCTACAAAGCCGACCCTATGTTTATTTTTGGGAAATCTGTAAAGTTGGCGGGCGAACGACCCCTTTAATGTTTATCTGGGTGAAGACCCATGTTTTAATAAATGGCGGGCGAGCCAAATGTTTATTTGATATGGGCGAACTGGTAAAGGGCGACAACCCTTTGTTTTTATGTTGGGCGAGTAAGTCCCGTTTATACTTTTAAGGGCGGGCGATCCGTTTTGATAAGAAAACTATGGGCGAGCCGAAAGTGGCGAACCAGTATTTTGTT
Organism: Heritiera littoralis; assembly: GCA_031772115.1. NCBI lineage: Eukaryota > Viridiplantae > Streptophyta > Magnoliopsida > Malvales > Malvaceae > Heritiera > Heritiera littoralis. Next base: position 169,468 of record JAPDPK010000134.1, on the reverse strand, counting down.
TGAAATACAGAAGGTGGCGGGCGATCACTTGTTCATCCCGTTTTGGATTGACCATAGGTGAGCCATGTTGGGTGAGCTGACCATGGCGAACAGGTTTCACGTTTCCAAAGTTTCTTAATTGAAAAATAAACTAATTTTCATATCTTTGAAAATAGAAATTATAAACCCTTTTGGGCGATTTGATTAATGGGCGAGCCACTGAGGGCGAGCCAGTTTTGCTTATTGTTTTAAAAGCAAGGTTGGCGGGCGAACACATATTCCCCTCATTGGGCGAGCTGCCATGGGCGAGCCATGTTGGGCGAGTTGTCCATGGGCGAGCAGGTTTTAAACGTTGAGATTTTGGAATGTTTTCAAGGTGTTTTGTAAACAGAAAGCCTAAACCTTTTTGGAAATCAAATCATTTTGAGAAAATGATAATATGACTGAGATAATTCCTTAAAGGTTTTCCATGAGATATAATTTGATTTTGAGACTTTAGGCCCCGAATTCATGCATTACTATTGCGTGACCCGCCAGGGGCGGTGGCTCGGTCGATGGACCAACGAGTGCACCTCAGGGCGTCACAGGGCTGATGGACCTGCCAAGTCATCAGCGGTCTTGAGGTCACTTGGCAAGTGGACCCGATGACTACCTAGAGATTGTGGCCATAGATCTATTGTATCCCTTTTTGGGATGATTATTCCGTTCTCGCAAGGCAGAGGGGGAACGATGATAGCATGACTTATTTATAGAGTGATGCCTAGTCTCAACTTGTTGATTTCTGTTTACTAAGAGGATTTGTTAAATCCTATTTACTGTTTACTACGTTTTAAAGTAAACTGATTAACCAGTGATTTGAATGATGTTTTGAGAGTACTGTTTACTATATTCACTGTTTTCCTACTTGATATGATGTTAGGAAAAACAAATACTTTGTGGTATATAGTTTTGATTTTATAAAGCAGCATATGTTTCTCTTACTGAGCGTATGTATCGCTCATCCCCTTATTTTAACTCCACAGATAAAAGACACGAAGTTAGAGAATTAGCTCTCAGATGGGTATAGCTATGTTTAAAGTGCTGAGGCATGTTATGCTAAACGTGACAAGTACAGTCTCTTCTCTTTTACATTTCAGACATAAGTGTACAGTACTACTTAAGTGAATTAAGTCAATAGGGGATGTTGGATGTAAGAAATCATGAAAAGAAATTTTAATCTTCAGTATTTGATAAATAAATGTTTATCATTTATTACGGTCATTGTAGAATGTTAATGGCATCGCAGACAACCCAACCGGTAAAGTTGTATAGAAATTCGTGAAAAAGGTGGTAACGGGATGTTACAGATTTAATGGTATCAGAGCTTAAGTTGGTCTGATGTCTGTTGACGCCTTTAGCATAGGAAGTGTTGAAAACGGTTAACATCCCCTGTAGTACTGTATAGTCTGAATGTATAGAGGAGTCAAATGACTGTAAATTGAGTTAAGTGTTGATATATGGTGGCAGTTGATGAATTAAGGGTTACAAATAAAAAATTGTAATCTAGGAATTTTGCATGAGATAGTCGATCTTATCATCATAATGTTGGGTTTAGTCGATAAGGTGTAGTGAGGAACTCGGTGAGGGCCCCACCAGGACTTCTCTGTCCATTTCAAACTAAAATCCTAAAATGATGATATTGAAATGAAAAAGGGGTTAGTATTAGTGCATAAACCCTAAGATCGCATGTTTGGAGGTATATCAAAGAGAAAGAATTAAAGGGGAATTTATGAATATACCCTACATTGAAATGTTTTATCTGAGACATAAAATAAAAGACAAAATTGATTTAAAATAGATTGATGGTGAAATAGTTTGAGTATTTAATGCTGTAAAGGATGATTCCTACTATGGACCCCACTGATATATTGACGAGTAAGGCGACCCAGAGTATATGCTATGAGAGGTCGCGAGATAGTCAGCCTGTTATGGATTTTAGGGTTTGAATTTAAAGTGAAAATATGGGTTATGTTGGTGAGAAATGATGTAAAATCGATTATGTTAATACTGGTTCTAGACTCTCCTTATGATTTAGGAGAGTAAATATAAGTAGTGACTTGACGTTTGAGGAAGTCAAGTGTTAGAGTCACAGCGGACATGAAAGAAAATCTTGAGATAAGGCGAACTCGAGCACGATTGGAAGGACCGGGGTGACGAGGCTTTTGCCAAAGAGGACAGTATGGATAAGTAGCGTTGTCACAGCAATCATTGTCAATGGGCCTAAAAAGGGGTTGCCATGGCCGGTTGGGCTTGTCCATTACGATATCCATAAAACTGGAATATTGTGAAATACTTATAAAGTGACTTGAAAATTATATATGTGTTTGGAGGATACATAGTTGTGACGTCCTCGTCACTAACCAAATAGGAACTAACTTTTACTTCAAATAACAAATAAATCGATTAGTTTATCCGATGTCAATCTTCCTTACTCTTATGCTTTAGGCATTTTTATCAGAGTATAATATCCATTTTCACATGCATAAAATTTTTCATTTATAAACATGTGTCATGTACATCAGGATCTCAAATATTCAGACAACCTAATTCCCCCACATATACAAAACTGTAGTATCGTACTGTACATTAGCCGAAATAATGGCCGACTAAATATACCTTCAAGAGATAAGTAGGAAGCATGCCCCGAAGGTATCTCAAAATCCCAAAAGATGCTCCTCTATCCGAAGCGGAATTACTTCAAGTAATCTGTATGAAAAATAGTTATAAAGGAGTGAGTTTACGCTCAGTAAGAAACTTATGTAAAAGAGCGTGTTATATCACTATATGCAATTTTCTTGCTTGGCTCTATAATGTCATGTAAAACCATTATAAAGCATATATCGTATATTTCTTTCGCAAATATCAAATACAAGTAAATTATGCTTTCAAATATTTCCACGGATCTCAAATCACGTGAAATCAAATAGGCAAATACAAATACTTTCAAATAGATGAGAGACAATTATATCCGACAGATTCATGCACCAAGTAATTCTCATCATGGATACAGCAAATATATCCCGTAAGGGATAATCCAGAGAGATAATTGATACAGCAAATATATCCCGTAAGGGATAATCCAATATAAGGATCTCATGAGGATACCGCAAATATATCCCGTAAGGGATAATCTTGAGAGATATCAAATAAATGGCATACCCACGTATGGGCCAGAGATCCTCCCTAAAGCCGAATCAAATAAGAGACTCATGGCCATTGTCTATAGCCCACAATTTCATTAGTCAGGTGCCGTACTGCGGGTCTGAGGGCTGGACTAGAGCTCCTCAGTCAAGTACAAGTAACAAATAATGTGCATGCTCTTTCAAGAGATTCATAGTCTCCAAAACCTTATTCATATAGGTTTTAAACAAGTATGAATATCCATTCTTAAAACAGGTTCTCAAAACCTTTCTTTCAAATAGGCAGTCGATTGGTCATATATGGCAGTCGACTGCTACACCACGTTTTGCCTTATTGAATTTCTTTCCCTTTTTGAAATTCAATTATTATATTTTTCAAAATACAAACAGGGCAGTCGACTGGTCCCAATGGCAGTCGACCGGTTTTGAAACAGAATGTTTCCTGAGAATTAGCAGTTGGCTGGTTTTGAAACAGAATGTTTCTAGACAAATAGCAGTCGACTGGCCCCCCTTGGCAGTCGGCTGGTTTTGAAACAGAATGTTTCTAGAAAATTAGCAGTCGACTGATCCCCTTAGCAGTCGACTGGCCCCCCTTGGCAGTCGGCTGGTTTTGAAACAGAATGTTTCTAGAAAATTAGCAGTCGACTGATCCCCTTAGCAGTCGACTGGTTTGAAACAGAATGGTTTCTGGAAAAATGGCAGTCGACTGGCTTACATAGCAGTCGACTGGTTTGAGTCGATTTCTGAAAAACGGTGTTTTGGATGTCTCTAGGCTGTCGGCTACTACTTAAGGCAGTCGGCTGCTACTAACCTAATGGTACTAGGAGACAAGTCCGAAAATGTAATTTTTCCTGCAAAATACAACTGATGCTTCTCTCCAAAACCATCAAAATCACATTAAAACATGCGGATATAGCCGCCTTACGTCCATTACATAAATTCCTTACCTCAATTGAGATAAATCCACAAGCTTGGTAGCCAATCTACACTTGTCCTTTCTCACTTCTTCAAGCTATAAACATCATGACAATTTAAACCTCAATAAATCTACTATATCCACTTCATACAATCCCTAACTATCAAAATATCAATATAAAACCATCTAACTCCCTTACCTTTGCAGTTCACCAAATCTTTGGATTTCTATATCTCCTTACTTACTTGGGTTCAACCTTTCATATTAAAGGCATAGGTTAGGCTATCGATAAGGATCGTTTTTCATTCAACGAGCTAGATGAATCGACGATTAGATGAGGGGGTTTGTCAAGGTGAGAAACTTGGACACTTAAGAGAAAAATGGAAGCAACAAGAGGGATGGGGAAGGAAGCTGCCGTGTGGGAGAAGATGATGGTGAGTCATTAAGCTTCATTTAATGCTTTAAATGCATTCTAATCTCCTCATCATCTCTTCTCAGCCATTGACCATCCATTGACCCTTTTGACCATTGATTGTTTGACCATCAATTGCCTTAATTCCCTTTATGTCCCATGCATCATTTATATATCAGAAAATTCATATTTCTTCCATTAATCCAAGTTGGAAAACTGTACAAGTATGGGAAAATTACAGAAAATTGGGATTTCACATTCTCCCCACCTTAGAGAATTTGGTCCTCCAAATTCAAGTAAGGTCATGTCTTAAACAATTCCGGATATCTCTCTCTCATCAAGTTCTCTAGTTCCTAAGTAGCTTCTTCTGTCGTATGGTACTGCCAGAGAACTTTAACCAATGGAATCGTCTTTGATCTCAACACCTTATCTTTCCTATCCAAAATCCGAATTTGTTTCTCCACATAACTCATGTCTTCTCGAATCTCCAAGGGTTCATATTCAATGACATGAGATGGATCCGGATTATACTTCCGAAGCATTGATACATGAAAGACATTATGCACTCCCGATAACTCCGGAGGTAGTGCCAACCTATAGGCCACATCTCCAACACGATCTAGGATCTCAAATAGTCCGATTTAGCGAGTACTTAGCTTACCTCGTCGGCTAAATCTTATGATCCTTTTGGATGGAAAGACTTGCAAAAACACATAGTCTCCAACCAAAAACTCAAGTGGCCTCCGTTGAACATCTGCATAGCTCTTTTGTCGACTCTGAGCTGTCTTGAGTCTTTGACAAATCAGTTTAACATTCTCAGAGGCTTGCTCGACTAAATCTGGAGCCAACAACTTGCGCTCGCCCACTTCTTCCCACCCAATCGGTGATCGACACCTTCTACCATACAGAGCTTCATATGATGCCACCCCGATACTTGCATGATAGCTATTATTATAAGCAAACTCGGCCAATGGCAGATAGTCGTCCCATGAGCCTTTAAAATCCAGAGCACAAGCTCTCAGCATATCCTCGTGCGTCTGAATAGTGCGCTCGGACTGTCCATCGATCTGCGGATGAAAAGTTGTGCTAAAATTCAACTGAGATCCCATGGCTTCCTGAAAATGTTCCCAAAAGTGAGAAATAAACCTGGAATCTCTATCCGATGTGATGCTCACTAGAACACCGTGTAGTCTGACGACTTCTCTCACGTATAAGTCTGCCAAAGCGCTAACTATATCTGTAGACTTCATAGGTAGGAAGTGAGCTGACTTCGTCAATCTATCCACGATCACCCAAATACCATCATGATTCCTCTTGGTTCTGGGCAATCCCATAATAAAGTCTATCGTAATGTGTTCCCACTTCCACATAGGTATAGGTAGAGGGTGCAGTAATCCTGCTGGCTTTTGATGCTCTACCTTAACCTGTTGACATGTAAGACATTTTTCCACAAAATCAGCTATGTCTTTCTTCATGCCCTTCCACCAATACACCTTGCGAAGATTATGATACATCTTCGTGTTCCCCGGGTGTAATGTGTACTTAGTGGAATGTGCTTCCGTCAAAATTAGCTTCCTCAATTCATTATCCTCGGGAACACATATACGATTATTAAACCTTAAAATTTTATCCTTACCCGTATGGAATTCTGAGGTCATACCCGATTGAATTTCCTCTATAGCCTCAATACACTGGACATCCTCTCTTTGAGCTGCTCGGATTCTGTCCATCAATTTTGGCTCAATTCTCAAGCTAGCCATCATACCAAATTGCTCAAGAGGTGTAACACTTAAACTGAGGCTTGCAAACTGTTCAAGTAACTCATATTCTCTTATCATCATATAAGCCACTATACTTACATGCTTACGGCTCAGAGCATCTGCCACCACATTAGCTTTCCCTGGGTGGTACATGATCTCACAATCATAGTCCTTCAGAAGCTCTAGCCATCTTCTTTGCCACATGTTCAATTCCTTCTGGGAGAACAAGTATTTCAGACTTTTATGATTCGTAAAAATTTGAAATTTCTCACCATACAAGTAATGTCTCCATATCTTCAGGGCAAATACTACTGCAGCTAACTCCAAATCATGAGTTGGGTAGTTCTTCTCATGGTCCTTTAACTATCTAGAACCATATGCCACTACCTTACCATGCTGCATTAACACACATCCCAAACCTTGCCCTGAGGCATCACTATATACTGCAAATCCTCCTGAACCACTAGGAATGGTAAGGATAGGTGCAGTCGTTAACCTGCGCTTCAACTCTTGGAAACTTTGCTCACAAGCTTCATTCCATTCATACCTCACCTCTTTGCGCGTCAGTCTCATCAATGGAGCAGCTAGCTTTGAGAAACCCTCTACAAATCTTCTATAGTAGCCAGCTAAACCTAAGAAACTCCTAATCTCCATTACCGTCTTCGGTCTCTCCCATTGGACCACCGCTTCAATCTTTGATAGATCAACTGAAACTCCATCTTTACTGATCACATGACCTAAAAAGGAGATATAATTGAGCCAAAACTCACATTTACTTAGCTTGGCATACAATCCTCGATCTCTGAGGGTTTCCAAAACAATCCTCAAATGCTGCTCATGTTCTTCCCATGACCTCGAGTACACCAAGATGTCATCGATGAAGACAATGACAAACTAGTCTAGGTATTGCTTAAACACGTCATTCATCAAGTTCATGAAGGCTACGGGTGCATTGGTCAGACCAAACGGCATCACCAGGAACTCGTAGTGACCATACCGTGTCCTGAATGCAGTCTTAGGGATATCTTCATCTCGGATCTTCAATTGATGATATCCCGACCTCAAGTCTATCTTGGAAAAGACTTGTGCACCCTTGAGCCGATCCAAGAGGTCGTCTATCTTGGGAAGAGGATACTTGTTCTTGATGGTCACCTTATTCAACCATCGGTAGTCAATGCACAATCGCATACTACCATCTTTCTTCCGAACAAATAGCACAGGAGCACCCCAAGGGGATACGCTGGGTCGTATGAATCCCTTGTCTAGTAACTCCTAAAGTTGCTTCTTCATTTCTTCCAATTCCACCAACGCCATCCGATAGGGAGATCTCGAAATGGGCTCCGTCCCCAGCACCAAATCAATAGTGAACTCCACTTCCCTATCTGGAGGAAGTCCTGGAAGATCATTCGAAAATACCTCGAAAAATTCCTTAACTACTGGAATTTCGTGAAGTGTGAGACGTTTTTGATCTACGTCCACCACGTGTGCTACAAACCCTTCACATCACAAATATGTTCTATCAATTAAATCTCAATTAAGCCAAGCAAGCAATTATGCTTTTGCATTACATATTTGCAAAATTTACAACATAGCTAACGGGAGAGGAGAAAATCACACTCTTAGCATGACAATCTATCATCACATGATTCTCAGCTAACCAATCCATTCCTAATATAACATCAAATCCAGACATATTTAATAGGATTAGGTCAGCTATCGACTCTCTTTCTCCTACCCGTAGCTTACAATTACGATACGCTATATCCTTCATTTGGGATTCCCTAAATGGAGTAATTATTTGTAGCAATCCTCCTAACTGCTCAGGCTCAACATTTAATCTCTTAGTAGCCATAAGGGAATTAAAAGAGTGCGTAGAGCCTGGATCAAATAAAGTAAGGACATATGTATCATTAAGGTAAATCTTACCCTGAATCATCTTCGGTGAAGCATCAGCGGACTCCTTGTCAATGGCAAATACCCGTCCCTGAGTTACTGGCGCCTTTCCTTTCTCTGCCGCTGTGACCTTACGCTGGGGTTGTGTGGTCTTAGATTGTGGTTGAGGGGTCTTTTCTGACTCTTCAGGTGCCCTCTGATTTATCTTGGGACAATCTTTAATTCTATGTCCCTATTCACCACACCAATAGCACGCCCCACTCGCCAACCGGCAAGGCTGTGTTCCATGAAATTTCCCGCATTGCACACACCTCGACATTATACTCCTCGGTGAGCTAGCGGTACTACCAACTGGATGTTGGGATCTTTCATCACCTATTTTGATCCCGGTGGATCTAGGAGTTCCTGTATCATAATCATCATAACTCCTATTTAACATAATTCCATATAATTATTCAATTAAGACACTTTATTTTCGTATAATGGACTTGCTTACCTGTCGAGGCTTTATCATAAGGCCTATTCCTCCAAGATGGATATCTATCCCTCGAGGCTCTCTCATCTGACTTTCGCTTCATAGGTTCTTTACCCTTATTCCTTGCTCGGAAGTCTGCCTGATGAAACTCATAGTCCTGCTCTCATAGTCAGCAGTACGTGGGACATATTGTTCATTAAAAGCTTCCACAAATCTATCCCACGTTACTTCAGTATGCTTAGCCTCTAATACTGTCTGAGTAGCCTGCCACCATGGTTCGGCCTCATCCACCAGCAAATAGGCGGCCAATCCTACTTTTTCTTTCTCTGTACAAGCCAAGTACCCAAATGCCTTGGTGACCGCTTTCATCCAATTTTTCGCGGCCAATGGGTCACTGTCCCCTTTGAACTTTGGCAGATCCAGCTTCTTAAACTCCTTTATCAGTGCCACACTGCAGTAAGCTGTAGGATCTCGCCTCTCATTAGCTAGGGCTGGTGGGGGTTGTACCACTGGAGTAGGAGGTACTTTAGGTGTAACTGCCGGTGCATTAGCGACCACGTCCGGAAAATTAGCCATAAACTAGGTGAACATTGCAGCCATGTTTTCCATATGTTTCTCCATTTTAGCTAGCCTCGTATTCGGGCTATGTGGTGGAGATGGAGGAGAAGACTGTGTTGGGGGTGGTTCATCACGACCCCGTCCTCGTCCTCGTCTAGTACCCCTCCTTCAAGTACTCATTCTGTTAAGATCATGATCAAATAACATCATTTAGTGTAACCTTAAGCCGTTATACTACTCAAAATCAAGTAAGCTAGTACAGTACATTGGGGAATTACTCTAATTCTAGCTTATTGACATGAACAAACTTCAGTCGAATCGGCTCTGATACTAATCTGTGACGTCCTCATCACTAACCAAATAGCAACTAACTTTTACTTCAAATAACAAATAAATCGACTAGTTTATCCGATATCAATCTTCCTTACTCTTATGCTTTAGGCATTTTTATCAGAGTATAATATCCATTTTCACATGCATAAAATTTTTCATTTATAAACATGTGTCATGTACATCGGGATCTCAAATATTCAGACAACCTAATTCCCCCACATATACAAAACTGTAGTATCGTACTGTATATTAGCCGAAGTAACGGCCGACTAAATATACCTTCAAGGGATAAGTAGGAAGCGTGCCCCGAAGGTATCTCAAAATCCCAAAAGATGCTCCTCTATCCGGATCGGAATTACTTCAAGTAATCTGTATGAAAAATAGTTGTAAAGGAGTGAGTTTACGCTCAGTAAGAAACTTATGTAAAAGAGAGTGCTATATCACTATATGCAATTTTCCTGCTTGGCTCTATAATGTCATGTAAAACCATTATAAAGCATATATCGTATATTTCTTTCGCAAATATCAAATACAAGTAAATTATGCTTTCAAATATTTCCACGGATCTCAAATCACGTGAAATCAAATAGGCAAATACAAATACTTTCAAATAGATGGGAGACAATTATATCCGACAGATTCGTGCACCAAGTAATTCTCATCATGGATACAGCAAATATATCCCGTAAGGGATAATCCAGAGAGATAATGGATACAACAAATATATCCCATAAGGGATAATCCAATATAAGGATCTCATGAGGATACCGTAAATATATCCCGTAAAGGATAATCCTGAGAGATATCAAATAAATGGCGTACCCACGTATGGGCCAGGGATCCTCCCCAAAGCCGAATCAAATAAGAGACTCATGGCCATTGTCTATAGCCCACAGTTTCACTAGTCAGGTGCCGTACTGCGGGTCTGAGGGCTGGACTAGAGCTCCTCAGTCAAGTACAAGTAACAAATAATGTGCATGCTCTTTCGAGAGATTCATAGTCTCCAAAACCTTATTCATATAGGTTTTAAACAAGTATGAATATCCTTTCTTAAAACAGGTTCTCAAAACCTTTCCTTCAAATAGGCAGTCGACTGGTCATATATGGCAGTCGACTGCTACACCACGTTTTGTCTTATTGAATTTCTTTCCCTTTTTGAAATTCAATTATTATATTTTTCAAAATACAAACAGGGCAGTCGACTGGTCTCAATGGCAGTCGACCGGTTTTGAAACAGAATGTTTCCCGAAAAGTAGCAGTCGACTGGCCCCCTTGGCAGTTGGCTGGTTTTGAAACAGAATGTTTCTAGACAAATAGCAGTCGACTGGCCTCCCCTTGGCAGTCGGCTGGTTTTGAAACAGAATGTTTCTAGACAATTAGCAGTCGACTGATCCCCTTGGCAGTCGATTGGTTTGAAACGGAATGGTTTCTGGAAAAATGGCAGTCGACTGGTTTGAGTTGATTTCCGAAAAACGGCGTTTTGGATATCTCTAGGCAGTCGGCTACTACTTAAGGCAATCGGCTGCTACTAACCTAATTGGTACTAGGAGACAAGTCCGAAAATGTAATTTTTCCTGCAAAATACAACTGATGCTTCTCTCCAAAACCATCAAAATCACATTAAAACATGCGGATATAGCCGCCTTACGTCCATTACATAAATTCCTTACCTCAATTGAGATAAATCCACAAGCTTGGTAGCCAATCTACACTTGTCCTTTCTCACTTCTTCAAGCTGTAAACATCATGACAATTTAAACCTCAATAAATCTACTATATCCACTTCATAAAATCCCTAACCATCAAAATATCAACATAAAACCATCTAACTCCCTTACCTTTGCAATTCACCAAATCTTTGGATTTCTATATCTCCTTACTTACTTGGGTTCAACCTTTCATATTAAAGGCATAGGTTAGGCTATCGATAAGGATCGTTTTTCATTCAATGAGCTAGATGAATCGATGGTTAGATGAGGGGGTTTGTCCAGGTGAGAAACTTGGACACTTAAGAGAAAAATGGAAGCAACAAGAGGGATGGGGAAGGAAGCTGCCGTGTGGGAGAAGATGATGGTGAGTCATTAAGCTTCATTTAATGCATTAAATGCATTCTAATCTCCTCATCATCTCTTCTCAGCCATTGACCATCCATTGACCCTTTTGACCATTGATTGTTTGACCATCAATTGCCTTAATTCCCTTTATGTCCCATGCATCATTTATATATCAGAAAATTCATATTTCTTCCTTTAATCCAAGTTGGAAAACTGTACAAGTATGAAAAAATTACAGAAAATTGGGGATTTCACAATAGTGATTTGGTTGGATGTAAATAATGAGACATCCAAGATGATAAGAGTTTGTGAATTTGAAATTACATGATGAGATGAAATTCTAAATAAATTTTTGGAATAACGTGGATTTAAGAGATTGTTGACTCGATCCACGATATGGAATCTGTTTGTAAGCTCTTACCAGTGAATTAGAAGAGCTTGAGAAATTACTTAGAGATTGATGAGTAGAGAACTGAACTGTTTTGGTATAACTCGTGAAAACGAAAATTATAATTATATCGTTTTGAAAACAATGGGATTAGTACTCTCTACAGTTGCTTCTAGGTTCTGGAACAAGTATGGTATTCTAAAATACCTATCATATTCTATCTGGATCCCTAGCCGACTGTAGTATCCTTCATATTTGTGTGCCTAAAGCCAACTAGGATGATTTTAAGAGAATAAATAAGTATATTGATATAAGCAATATTGTTGAATAACGTCACGAACTTCTAGGAATGGAAAACCTTACTGTTAAGTCAGTGAATATGAATTCAGATTGAACTATATATGGTAGAGACGTGAGGTCTCAAATGATTAAGTAGACATTGAAGTTGTCTGAGTAAAGAATCCCACTATTTAAGTGAGATTAAAGTGTGGTTATTGAGATATAGGATTTATGAGATTTTCTTGTATATGATTGTTGAGGAAATTTGTGGTGATGAAGGTGAAAGAATGAAATTGTCTTAATAGACAAGTCATATGATGACTAGGGAACCCGAGTTATGAAGTAGTTCCCAAGTATAAGAATAAATGTGATTTCCTCTGATCATTATGTAATTATGGCTGGAATTAATGACAAGCCAGAATTAACAAGATGAAATCGTCATACTCAGAGGAGCAGATACAAGAAGTACTGTTAATCTTGAAAAAGGATATACCTATGTGTATAAATGTACATATTAGAAATGTGAAATAATATAAAGTGGTGATGAAAATCTGAAAGATAATAAATTTAAATTTCAGAAATTGATGTGAGGAAAACTCTCAAGTATATTCTCCAAATAATGACACTACATGTACTAGGAGAATAGAAGAGATAAAAATGATAACTTGATATAAGAGAAGTTATCGAGGGGAAAATGATTACATGAGATGTAATCGATGGTTAGTATTAAGGCCTGCAAAAGAAGGGCAATCCTAGTTTAACCATGAAACAACCACTGTGGGATAGTAGAGAATCCGAAAGAATGATGAGGTTATAGTAGTGATTATGGATTGTGTAACCGAGTTAATTCACTTTATCATCATGTTTAAGATGTCTTGAGTGCTATAGTCGATAAATATTGGTGAAACAGTGAGAACGTATGTGGAGTTCCAGTAAGTGAGTACTTGTGATGAGGATCCCTGAATTACCACATGCTTTGAGTAGATAGCAAGAGGTTTTGGGATTCCTAAATTCTGCTGTTAGCACCACCTCAGATTGATATAGATATCTGAGCGCATTGTGTGGACGCTCCGGGATATATTGAGAGCGAGTGCGTTGTATTTGAGAGACTACTGGGACAATTACATACGATTGATTAAAAAAAAATATCTAAATGATAGTCATCAAATTATTATCAATTAAGCACTGAATGAGATGATAAGTGATAAATAGTATAAATGAGTTACTGTGTAAAGGAAGTGAAAAATTTGCTAACTCCCAAGGGTGATAAAAGATTTCAGGGAGTATAAAATGCTTGTGAGAGAAGAAGCCGAGATTCTTTAGGACTTTGAGCAAAATCAAGGATGGGCGACCCATAAGGGGCGATCGCCCAATAACGGATAACATGTTATGAGATATGGGCGAACTACGAAGTCGCCGACTCACTTGAAAGAGTAAACTTGGGGTGCAAGAGAGCGCCAAAGAGATGACTGTTAATGACCTGAAGAGATGGGCAGGATTATTAAAGCTAATATGGAGTATAAAGAGATACTCGTGGTCTCAACTTAGAGACGAGATTCACTAAAGTTAAAAATGTGATAAGGAAGAAAGATACCTATATTGGTGATACTTCCTATAGTAAGTGAAAATTGAAAAGAGTAAAATGCTATCTGGATAGTTGTGGATATATCGAGAGAGTCTGCTTATTCCTTGAGTATGGAATTCATTGAGTTAAATAATGCCTTGGCCGAGTTATATGTCAGGGAAATGGTGAGGTTTTGTAGTATTCCAGGGAGCATTTCGTTTGATAGGGAGTCCCGCTTCATATCTCAGTGTTGAGAGAGATTACAGGAAGCTAGGGGATCCCGATTAAGTTTTGCACCGCAGTTTATCTGTAGACTGAGAGACAGTCCGAGCGTATGATGGACGCTCGAGGATATGGTGTGAGCGTGTGGAGTTGATTTTTAGGCTCCTGGGATAATCCTCTATCTTGGCAGAGTTTGAGTATGAAAATGGCCAAAGGAGAGTATAGGTATGGTACCTTAAAGGGTTTATTTAGTAGACGATATAACCCAAGATAGCATGAAAAAAATGGGAGACCGAGAATTATTTTCGGCTTGGTCGCACAAACTTCTTGAGATATATAAGAGATTATATATATTAAGGTCTCACCATTAGGATGCATAATGAGAGGGAAATTGAGTTCCCGATGCATTGGATCGTTGGAGATCTTAGATTGTGTGAGAGATGTGCACTGCCTCCAGAGTTGTCAGGAATGCACACTATATTTCATGTCTCAATGATGAGAAAGTACTATCTATATCCTTCTCACGTGATTCGACATGAGTCCTAGAGATTAGAGAGGACATGAGTTACGTTGAGAAATCGGTACGAATTTTGGATAAGAGGGATAAAGTATTGTAATAAAGTGTGGTGATCAAAGATTAATTCTTGATGGGACTCTCTGGCAGTATGAGGCTACTTGAGAATTTGAAAGCCTTATGCATAATAAATATCCAGAGCCTTATCTTTGATAAATCTAGTTGAAATTTGGAGGACCAAATTTCTTAAGGTGGAGAGAAAATGTAAGATCTGATTCTACCCTACTGTAGAGTCTAATTTCATAAATTCATAATGCAAATTAAATAAATAATGAATATTGATTTCCACTTGGATGAAAAGTTCCTTAACTGGAGTTGTGAAAGAAGCAATTTCGGTGATATACTTGATGGGCGAGTACTAAATGGAAGAGCTCGCCAATGGGCGAACAAGGGTGATCGCCAATTGTGGATGATTAGTGTCTGATGGCCATACTGGCGAATAGATGAGTTTGCCAGTGAATCAAAGCAGGATTGGCGAGTTGAGCCATACTAGGTGATCGCCCAATGTGACGAGGGATCTGATCGCCCAAGGAATGAGTAGGGCGAGTTGATGATGGCAAGTTGATTGGTTGCCTCTTTGGTTAGGCGAATAGGTGAGTTCGCCAAGGCTGTGGATAGATGATGGCCGCGTGTGGCGAGGACTGAGATCGCCAATGTATTTGGCGAGTAAGGTGGTCGCCCATATAAGGGGGGCAAGTGAAAGACCAAGTTGGCGAGGAAGGCAATTTCTATTCGCCAAACCTGTATGTGATCGCCAAGAAAAGGAAAATTCTTGTAATTGCCAAATTTAAAGTTTGCATCAAGATAAAGCTGGCAAGCTGAAAGGTTGGCGAACTGAAAATCGTGTTGGCGAGATGATGCCTCGAATTGACTAGGCGAGCTGGAAATAAGCGTGGGCAAAATGAAAACAGATTCAACCTAGCAGCCAAAATTGACTTGTAAGGCATACGGTTGAAGACAATTAATTTAGAAATGTTGAAGTCAGTAAGGAACGTATTCTTATTGGTTGAGGAACAAAAACAAAGTCAATAGCAGAAGAAAAGGTGTGTGGAAGGGAGACTTTCTCGCCATTGTAAGTGTAGTTTTTCTTCATGCATTAAATGCATGATAGATATGAAATAAATGATGGAAATAAGATAAGGCCAAGTGATGAGTTTTGATTGGATAGCATGGCTATAAAAGAAGAAACAACTGAGGATAACAGAGTTAGCCAACTCTAGCTTCTTCACGAAACCATTCTACTGCAAATTATTCTCTGTTTCTTCCATTTCTCTGCCATTTTTGATCTATTACACTTCAAGCTTAAGTTAGCTAAACACATAAACCAGCTTGCAAAACCTTTCCTCCTTAGTCTGATGAGTTAAAGGAATAAGCAAAGGAAGACCAACGTGAGAAGGAAAGCAATCTGTTCTGGAAAGTGCAGTTGGTTGAGGTGAGTTTTATATTTCTGAGGTGTTCTTGATATTTAATGGTTCTTGAGATTTAATGATATATTTCTATGATTTCAAGTATTAGAAGCATGAGTATAATCTTGCTTTTGATTTATTCTTGATAAATCATGGAAATAGAATAAATTAATATTTTGAAGTGGATGAAGTATAAAATGAAACTGGGTTGATATTGTAGTAGAATGATGGGAAAATACTGAAAAAGTGATAAGTATGGCGACTATGGTGATCGCCCGTGTTAAGTTGTTGTAATCGCTAATGTGGCGAGAAAGAAATAAAGAACTCTCTAAAGTTATTGTTCAGGTGGGCGAGATCGCCAAACACTAGTTAAATTTAAAGGCGAACTCAATTCTGAATGAAAAGCAATGTAGGGCGAACTCCCACATTTAAACAACATTGGCAGGCGGATTGATTATTGGGCGAACACCCAATAATTAACCAATATATGAATGCCGAAACATTGGGCGAGCTCCCACATGTAAGCCATTTGGTGAATGGCGAGCTACTAAATGCTCTGTTGGGCGAGTTAGTAGGATACCAGTTGGGCGAGCTGGTTTATTTATCTAAAGTCTCGCCCAAGTGAATAAAAGTTATTTAAAGAAAATATTAATAATTTTAATAAACTATTTGCAGCTGGGAATTATGGACTCGGTAAAAGCGATCGAGAAGGCGATTGGAAAACAAAGCTTTGGTAGACCAGGTAAGAGAGATGTGTGTGAAATGAATGCATGTCCTGTGGAGTAAATTTCTTAGAAATTATTGAGAAATTGTTTTGTTTTATGACATGCATTGTTTTGATAATTGTTTTGACTTAGGCGAGCTACAAAGCTGACCTTATGTTTATTTTTGGGAAATCTATAAAGTTGGCGGGCGAACGACCCCTTTAATGTTTATCTGGGCGAAGACCCATGTTTTAATAAATAGCGGGCGAGCCAAATGTTTATTTGATATGGGCGAACTGGTAAAGGGCGGCGACCCTTTGTTTTTATGTTGGGCGAGTAAGTCCCGTTTATAATTTTAAGGGCGGGCGATCCGTTTTGATAAGAAAACTATGGGCGAGCCGAAAGTGGCGAACCAGTATTTTGTTTGAAATACAGAGGGTGGCGGGCGATCACTTGTTCAACCCGTTTTGGATTGACCATGGGCGAGCCATGTTGGGCGAGCTGACCATGGTGAACAGGTTTCACGTTTCCAAAGTTTCTTAATTGAAAAATAAACTAATTTTCATATCTTTGAAAATAGAAATTATAAACCCTTTTGGGTGATTTGATTAATGGGCGAGCCACTGAAGGCGAGCCAGTTTTGCTTATTGTTTTAAAAGCAAGGTTGGCGGGCGAACACATATTCCCCGCATTGGGCGAGCCATGTTGGGCGAGCTGTCCATGGGCGAGCAGGTTTTAAACATTGAGATTTTGGAATGTTTTCAAGGTGTTTTGTAAACAGAAAGCCTAAACCTTTTTGGAAATCAAATCATTTTGAGAAAATGATAATATGACTGAGATAATTCCTTAAAGGTTTTCCATGAGATATAATTTGATTTGAGACTTTAGGCCCCGAATTCATGCATTACTATTGCGTGACCCGCCTGGGGCGGTGGCTCGGTCGATGGACCAACGAGTGCACCTCAGGGCGTCACAGGGCTGATGGACCCGCCAAGTCATCAGCGGTCTCGAGGTCACTTGGCAAGTGAACCCGAGGACTACCTAGAGATTGTGGCCATAGATCTATTGTATCCCTTTTTGGGATGATTATTCCGTTCTCGCAAGGGGGAGGGAGAACGATGATAGCATGACTTATTTATAGAGTGATGCCTAGTCTCAACTTGTTGATTTCTGTTTATTAAGAGGATTTGTTAAATCTTATTTACTGTTTACTACGTTTGAAAGTAAACTGATTAACCAGTGATTTGAATGATGTTTTGAGAGTACTGTTTACTATATTCATTGTTTTCCTACTTGATATGATGTTAGGAAAAACAAATACTTTGTGGTATATAGTTTTGATTTTATAAAGCAGCATATGTTTCCTTTACTGAGCGTATGTATCGCTCATCCCCTTATTTTAACTCTACAGATAAAAGACACGGAGTTAGAGAATTAGCTCTCAGATGGGTATAGCTATGTTTAAAGTGCTGAGGCATGTTATGCTAAACGTGACAGGTACAGTCTCTTCTCTTTTACATTTCAGACATAAGTGTACAGTACTACTTAAGTGAATTAAGTTAATAGGGGATGTTGGATGTAAGAAATCATGAAAAGAAATTTTCATATTCAGTATTTGATAAATAAATGTTTATCATTTATTACGGTCATTGTAGAATGTTAATGGCATCACAGACAGCCCAATCGGTAAAGTTGTATAGAAATTCGTGAAAAAGGTGGTAACGGGATGTTACACTTCAACTCAGCATTCATTCTTCTCAAAGCTTTGTTTTCTTCCTTCAATATTGAATTCTTAGGGGCTGTTTGGGATTAATTTTGTTTTATGTTTTATGTTTTTGTTTTCAAAATTTTGCAACATACAACATAAATTATGTTTGGTAAATTGATTTTGTTTTACCATTTATAAAATCCGCAACAGAGTTTTGGAAATTATAAGAAACAGGATTTTCATGTTTCCCACTATTTCCGAAACATTTTGAAAGCAAGTTTCCAAAAAAAAACACGGAATGAACAGTGCACTTTAATGAGATCTACTCTTCGAGCTCTACCAGCAGCATATTTTCTTTCTTTTTTTTAACCTACGATATATAAATCCCACAACGTTCTTTTTCTTTCATCATTCTTTTCCTCCCCAGTCGTTTCTCCTTCTTCACTTCTCTCCTTGCATCTTCACTTATTCTTCAATTATCTTTTGATTTCTTCAGTTTTCCTTCCTATCATGTGTCTTTTTTCATTAATTGTTCATTTTCTCAGCCAACCAATGAAAAAAAGGTTAGTAATTTTTTTTTGATAGTTTTAAGTATGGGGTAATAGAATTTTATTTTGTAGATATACACAAATTGATATTTTGATATATATCATGGGTGCTTGATTAAAGTTTCATTATATCTTTTTCTTTTTATTTTTTAATATGAAATAAGAGATGTTAATAGAGGTAGCGGACAAATTAGCTAAACAAGGTGCTAATACCATTATGTTTATGACTAATGACAGGGAAGATGATGTTTAATGGTGACTGGAGCATAGCTATTTGGATGCTCTGTTTTTAATTGTGACTTTGGTGTGTTGGGATAAATATGTGTTGGTATTTTTGAAATGGGTTAACTGGGTAAGCTGGGTTTTTAGTTGAATTTTGAAACATTGGTTCTGTCGTTTTTGGTTGATTGCTAGATGAGATGTTTATGTTCTTGATAGGTACAAAATGGGGGCTTAAAATTCATTGCCTTTAAGTTGTTTGTGTTTATTCCTTAAAGGTTGAGATGTCCATGTTGCTGTCATCTTGTATTGGCTATCTGACTTTGATGGATTCCACGTTATGTGAGCTGATTGCTTATATTGTAATATCTCATATTAATGGAATTAATTTCTAGCCTTACAAATAAATTTCTCATGTACTTAAGTTATGCCAAACTATAAAAAAAAACAAAATCATTATGCACTTCTCCATATAGTATAGAGCTAGTATTGTTATAATTGCCATAAAATAAACCTAAATAGATTTCTTATGCCTTTAATGTCATCTGTCCCTTAGCTTTTAACACAACAAAGACCATGTGTTATTAAAATAAAATCATGTAAAGAAAACAAATAAGGGCTGTGAATATGAAAAGCTAATTAAACTAGGGATCAATATATACAAACACATGGCGTACTAATTAATAATTGTTCGATTTTTCAATATCTATGAACAATATTAGATGTCAATGTGCACTTAGATGCTAAGAAACTTTAAATGATGATGGAGGTAAAAAAATTGAATCAAAACTGAGAAGATTTGTAGGAAGAACATGTGAAAGTAATTATCAAAATTCAATGAGTATTAAGGTTAGTGTTGGTTTTGTCTTTTCCCTTTAGCATTTGACTTCTTAAACGATTCTAAATATCATTTAAAATAGCACTAATATGGATGAAATAATTCTTTTATTTTCTCAAATGATCAATTTGTATGTATCTAATTTCATATGTTCCTTGTCTTAAGAATTGTTTTCAAATCTAGTATTGTTCTTCGACTTGAATGGATGGTCACTTTTTTTATCTTTGGTGCTCTTTATTTAAGTTATATATATGGATATAACCTGACAACAAATTTATCAATATAATGAATTATTGAAGTAAGTTGGTTTAACATTCAGATTGTCTCAACTTCAAAATTCTGAAAGTTTTGGTTTTATGATTTTAATGTTTTTATTAAACCTTCAAACTTATGTTTAGAAAATTAAAAATATATTTTTTTTTGTGTAGGAAAATATTATTTTGTAGACTCTGGATATAAAAATATGTCAGTCTTTTTTGTCTTCGTGGTGAAAGATATTATTTGAGAGATTTATGAGAAAGAAGATGACAACCATATGGTTCAGAAGAGATTATGAAATATACATAGAGTTCGTGATAAAAGTGCTATGGCATTGTGGAATGTATATCAAAATGAATCATGACTTAAGCTCTCTTTTTTGTATTTTGTATAATAAAGTTCACTTTTTTATTTTTTAATCTTATTTATGTAATTTTATTGATTTCGTATTAAAAGTTAATTATATTAAATTTAAATATTAATTGTGTTTAGATACATAGACTATAAAATAAGTCTCATGTCATTTTTAGAATCATAATTTTAAACTAAATTTTATATAATAAATAAAATAATTTTAGTAATATATCAAAATTAAAAATAAAATAACACATTATTAATAATATATTTAAATTATATAATCTTAATAAAAAATATTTTTAATGTCCAATATTAATTAATTATAAAATTAAAAAATTATATTTACAACTTATAGGATGCCAAACATGTTTTATGTTTTCTATTTTCAAAAACAGACAACAAAATTAGTTCACCAAACAAGTTTTCTATTTTCAGAATTTCAAAACAAAACAAAACAAAAAAAAACAAAATTTTCAAAAACAGAAAACATAAAACATAAATTTGGCAACGATACCAAACGACCCCTTAATTGTCAAACCTCTATTCGCATCTTTTAATTTACATATCAATTCTTTTATATGTTCATCCTCAATAGGCCTATCATGCCAAAGAAAAAATCGGCAACTATTAACTTGCAACACAGAATTTGCATTCAATACCAAGTTAGAACTAAATCAGAATATGCAAGAAAGCATCATTAATTTCATGTTGGTTGACAAAGGCATGCAGGAGATGAATTCAAATGTATAGAGGAATGCAGCTGACATAAAAAAAAAACTGCATCTTTCATAATTATTAATTTAAATAATAAAAACAATAACATATAATTTTAATAATAAAATAAAATTTAATGCTATAATAATATTATTATTA
This sequence comes from Heritiera littoralis, assembly GCA_031772115.1. Taxonomy (NCBI): domain Eukaryota; kingdom Viridiplantae; phylum Streptophyta; class Magnoliopsida; order Malvales; family Malvaceae; genus Heritiera; species Heritiera littoralis. The sequence continues at coordinate 147,971 of JAPDPK010000134.1, read as the reverse complement.
TTAAAAGTTTAAATATAGTTTGAATCTTAGAGTCATCATTATTAAGAGGACTTTACTGTTTACCACTCTCAATTTAAGATTAATTTATTAGACTGTAAAATAGACAAAGATACCTGTAATTACAAAAAATATTTCATTTCTGATATTTAAAGCTTTGAAAGCTTTCAGATTATATGATAACATTATTGTAATAGAATATTAAAGTTATCTCACAGTTATTATCAAGCTTAAACATTTTCATTCAAATTCAAATGCTAGCCGTTTAAGTTGATGTTATGCAATAAACATTGGCCGGTTACTTATAGTTTTGATATTGACTGGTTAATCTCAAATAATATCATCATTAATAATTGTAATGAACTACAAATAATTCAGCCTATAATTATGAAATCAATCCTAAAATAAAGACACATCAATTCACTACATTGATACTTCATACATAATCTTATTCTTAGACAAGAAAAAAGTATTTTTGTGTTGATATTGTTGTATCTTGGAGGATACACGCCTTGAGATCTTATTGCACTGATTGATTTCATACTTATTATTTTTTTTGACTTAGGTGGATATAAAATTAATGATGCTTACATGCATATTCTGATTTAGTGTAGTTACAAAAAATATTCCATTTTTGATATTTAAAGCTTTGAAAGCTTTCACATTATATAATAACATTATTGTAATAGAATATTAAAGTTATCTCACAGTTATTATCAAGCTTAAACGTTTTCAGTCAAATTCAAATGCTAGCCATTTAAGTTGATGTTATGCAATAAACATTGGCCGGTTACTTACAGTTTTGATATTGACTGGTTAATCTCAAATAATATCATCATTAATAATTGTAATAAATTACAACTGATTCAGCCTATAATTATGAAATCAATCTTAAAATAAATACACATCAATTCACTACATTGATACTTCATACATAATCTTATTCTTAGACAAGAAAAAAGTATTTTTTGTGTTGATATTGTTGTATCTTGAAGGATACACGCTTTGAGATCTTATCACACCGATTGATATACCTCATTAAGATGTGAATCATGGAAATGATCAAGATATATGTCCTTCATTCAACTCTTCGGATAATCATTAAATTTAAATTTAATATTTTTTCTTTCGTTTATTATTTGTTACTGGTATCTTTTATTATTAAGGTTTCTTGTACCAACAGAAATACAATAGAAATAATCAGACGATGATTCGTTGGCATGAAGATGTTGGTGCCAAAAACTAAAACAACCAAATATGTTTGTAAGAAAAATAATATACGAAAAGAAATAGATAAAATTCCTTTAGTGATGATACAAATAGTTGGACTAAAGTATAGATATCTCACTCTCTTTAACACAATTTACGTCTCTGTAAAATATATCAACCGGAGTAGCAGAAACTCAAAGCGTGTTGCCTTTAAGATACAACAACCCAACTTTATTTCTTTGTACTTTCTATAATTCTGTACTAATAGTAGAATAAAGAGCTCAAGAACAAAACACGTTTTTCTTGACCAAATATTCTATTAATTGTGAATTATCAAAATAATGAAATTAGTGTATCATAGAAGTGTAAGAGTTGGTGTATCAGTTGTTTGAGCTTTTGGACCTCTATTTATAGGCCTCACAAGTTTGTAATATACACCAAACATGATTATAAGTTTAAGGATGTGCTTGGTAAGGTGAAAAAGTGGAATGATGGAAAGGAGTATGTGGAAAAGGGGAAAGAAAATGGTTTTTGTATTTGCTTGGTAGGAAGAAAGCCAACAACATATTGACCTAGTCGTTAAGGATAAGTTATGACATATTGTAAGTTTTAGATTCGAATTCAAGTACCTTGATCCCAATTATTTAACATTGCCCTTGTAACAAAAAAAATGTGAAGAAAGAAAATAAAAAAGATTGTCCTTGTCTTTCCTTATTAACAAAACCAAATCATTCCAAAATGGAAAGATTAGTGGAAAAAAATGAGAGAGATGTGAGTTAAATAAGTATATTTACAAAATTAACCTTGGTTTTTTTAATTTTATTTTATTATCTTAACTATGTAATGGTATCATGGTGAATTAATATAATTTTATTTTCTTTTATTTCATTTTTCAATTTTACTAAGCAATAGAATGAAAGAAAATTATATTTTTTTTCATATTTTTCATCTTTCCTGCCAAACACACCTAATAAAAAAATTAATGTTTTCTATCTCCTCATTTTTCTCTCACTTTAATTTTTTATCTTTTCATTTTTCTTTCCACTTTATTAATCAAAGCCTATAAGTATTATTTTCGTTGACACAGAAGAGATGTAATTGTTTCCACTAAACACATATTTGGGTAGGGGTGAAAAGCCTTAACTGTAATTAAACTCCGAACAAGATTAGTCTCAGATCGTTAAAATGGATGAAGATACCTGTGATCTACACAAAAAAAAGAAGAGATGTAATTGTAAACTGCTAACATTAATTGTTAAAATGTTAAATGGCTAGTATGGCAAACAACTCAGCATTTTTATTTGTAATAATGTCATTAAACATTAAAGCTTTATAAAATATATATTACTTTAAACGTTATATATTTTATTATTAAAATATTAAGTTACAACTATTTTCTATCCATTTGAATAATAAAATAATATTTTAAAAATTTTAATCATATTAATATTTTTTATTAAATTAAATAAAGATGAATTATTATGTATAATTAATAAACGTGTACTAACACAGTGCTTTTTTTTGTTATAAAACAAAGTACTTTTTTAATTAATATAATAATAAATTTTGTTCTTAAGTTAATAATATATCATGCGCATTAAACTTTGACTATATAAAAATAAAAAAATTGCAATATACACATAATAATTTAGATTTTATGATCTTTTTCTTAATCCAGCACATTACAACTCTGGGCTTGATTTCGGTTTTAGCAGGGTGGGGTGCAGAAAGAGAAAATAATATTAGATAACGCATGGTACAAAATAATTTATAAAATTTTCTTCGAAAGTTTTTTTTTTTCTGACACCTTGATAAACATGGTTTTCGCTTATCAAGGTAAGATGACGGAATTTTCCATCGTCTATTTTTTTTTCAAAAATACTAAAACATTAAAAATAAAAATTTATAACATAAAATGAGGGACCGAATTTTCTGAATGTATATATGGAATTTAGGTGATGTAGTTCTGGGTTTGAGGTGGTTGATATGTTGAACGTGTTTTATTTTCTGGATTGTAGTTCTGGGTTTGAATTCCGATTGTGGATGGTTTCTGGTTTTCCGCTTGTGTCTAGTGAATTGTAGATGGGTTGAAGGACGTTTGGATATCCGTGAATTGGTCATTGGGTTTTAGATTCCTTAATGAACTTGGTAGATTGATGTTGGATGATTCTGGCTTCGGCCTTTGGGTTGAACTCTGTTGATTCCCAGCTTGAAATCGTTGAATTTTGGTTCGGCTGCTCAAATGGTTATTGAGGCTCGGTTCTTCTGTGCTCCTCTTTTTTTTTTTATTGAATATGTGGTTTATTTATAGTTGCAAAATAATTTTCTAATAAGCTCATTTCCAATTCAAAGAATTTTTTTATTTTCAAATTCATCAACAAATTTGTTAAGTTTTAAATTGTTCATATTTCTTTTTCAAAGCATCCGAATCTCTTTCCAGTTTCTTTATCTGTTTTCAATTTTAACTTTGTACAGTTTCATCACCAAATCAAAATCTATTGCAGGCCGAGTCGGCATCTTCTATTTTTTATATTTTGATTTTTCTTTTATTTTTTATTTTTCTGAAAAAAAATTAAAAGACATGTAGACAAAAGTAAATACATAAAAAGTTACCTCTCCACAACTGCTGATAACTGTCATCGTGCTCAACGCCATAGCGGCTGGCTTTGTTCTGGTCTGCTACGGTTGTAGTCTGTTTTTACTTACTTGGTTGTATACCATCCTATTCACTGATGATGGAAGAACAAATGGCTATAGTGCCTGAAGATATCGCTGATCTTTGGACTGTTCTGAAATTAACAGAGGAGGAGTCTGCGACTATAACAGTTCCTGAAAATGCGATTCAACAAATGGATGATCACGGGAAATTCTCTCTTGTTGGATCTCTTCTGACTAATAGACCTTTTAACCAGGAAGCAATGTTAACAACTTTTAAGACCCTTTGGCAAACATCGAAGGGAGTTTCATTCCGAGTACTGGCTGATAATCTATTTTTGTTTCAATTCCATGCTCGTGGTGACCAGGTTAGGGTCCTTGAAGGATCACCCTGGACTTTTGAACGGTGTGCCTTAATGTCGAACAAATATGATGAGTCTAAACGTCCTTCAGAGATTCTGTTGTCTTCACTGCCACTCTGGGTGCGTGTGTATGATTTGCCTCTGAGCATGATGCAACCGGATGTTGATAGGTGCTAGAGTGGGAACTTTTCTGGAAGCGGATATGGGAGATGAGAGTGGAAGTTGGGGCCGATTTTTGCGACTACGAGTTGAAGTTGATATCCGGAAACCTTTAAAGCGAGCCATTCATATACGGGACACAGCGCACCAGTGTACCATTCCTGCTACACTGAAATATGAGAGGTTGCCGAACATCTGTTTCACTTGCGAATGTCTTGGGCATGTTAGTCGAGATTGTGACTCAACCGATGAAAATGATACTGGCAATGTCCAACCTTGTGGAAATTGGATGAGAGCACCAACCGTACAGAAACGTTGGGGGTTTGCTGGGAAGGGGGGTCATTCTTCCATTGTTATGGGGGTCAAGAGGAAGGAATCAATAGGCCAATCAAGCAGAGGTGTTCCAAAGCGGGTTGGCGAACATGATAACGTATCCCTGACCCTGCAAACACAGGGGGTTGCTCGTAAATGGGATATGGATGAGGTTCTTACAGAAAACAAAGCCATAAATTCTGTGGCGGAATGTCTATCTGTCCAAAGTGGGCTAGTGATTGATTCGGTCATGCCTGAAGTCTCTATGGAAGAGTGTCATATGCCTTCTACGATCGAGACAATCACTGTTAAGACAATCACAGTGGGACATACTGTTAGAAGACAGAAGCGTAAGTTTGAATATGGAGCAAGTCCCAGTGGATTTACGGAGCAGCAAGAAGTATCTTTGCACAAACTTCCAAAATTAGGGGGGTCATGAATCTTTTGTCCGACATGGAGAGACTGAGGGCACTCAGTCCCGCCAACAGCCATGAATCTCTTATGTCTTAACTACCGTGGATTAGGAGAGCCACGAGCAGTTAATAGACTACATACTCTCCTAACAAAAGAGAAGGCTGGTGTTGTGTTCTTATCAGAAACAAAGCTGTGGCAAACGGAGGCAGAGAGGTTGCGCATTCGACTGGGTTTCTCTTCTGTGTTTATAGTAAGCAGTACTGGGCGTAGAGGAGGTTTAATTCTATTATGGAATGATGATGTTCATATCTCATTATCCAGTTATTCTAAATACCATATTGATGTTTTGGTCTCGGGGAGTATAAGGGATCCTGTTTGGCGTTTTACTGGCTTTTATGGTGATTCAGATACGCAACTACGTTATAAAAGTTGGAATATGCTAAGGAGACTTTATAGAGTAGACTCTGTACCGTGGATTTGCGCTGGTGATTTTAATGAAATGCTGTCTCAGGATGAAAAGTTTGATAAGCTTTTACGTGATGAAAAGCAAATGGAGTTATTCCGCCGAACCCTACAGAGTTGTCAACTTCATGATCTGGGTTGTAAAGGACCGGTCCTTACTTGGTGGAATCGACGAGATGCTGATGCAGCAGTGAAGTTACGGTTGGATAGAGGCGTAGGGAACATGGAATGGCAGAATTTATTTCCTCATTATCAGCTTTATAATTATCCAGTGTCTGTTTCTGATCATAATGCACTAAAGATTGTTTTGGATGATACACGATCAAGAAGAAGTAATAAGTTTAGGCGTGGCTTTAAATTTGAGGAAATGTGGACGCGATCTACAGAGTGTAAGGAAGTCATTAATTCATCCTGGAATTCTCTACATCCTTCAGATGGTGGCGTTGTGGAAAAAATCCGAAGAACGAGGGTGGCATTGTTGAAGTGGAACACAAATTCTTTTGGGAATATACAGAAAACAACTGAGTTGAAAGAACGTGAATTATTCCACATTAGCTCACTGCCAGGACAGAAGATACAGTAATGAAGGAGAGACTAGTCAGACGAGAACTTAATGAACTATTGGGTAGGGAGGAATTGTTATGGAAACAGCGCTCGAAGGTGTCTTGGCTTAGAGCGGGTGATAGAAACTCAAAGTTCTTTCACGCGTTTGCATCTGATCGAAGACGGAGGAACAAGATTTCGGGGTTGTATAATTCTCAGGGAGTGTGGCAAGAGGAAGATGAAGCGATGGGTAGTATTGCAGTTTCTTATTTCCAAGATCTTTTCAAAACTACTGGGCAGAATTCATCGGATACTGTCTTGCAAGCTATGGTTCCCACTGTCACACCAGAAATGAATTCTACTCTAAGTGCCCCTTTTACCGAACAAGAAGTTGAACATGCTTTGTTTCAAATGCAACCAACAAAATCTCCTGGACCAGATGGTATGTCTGCACTCTTTTACCAACAATATTGGTCTATAGTTAAAAATGATGTTGTGAATTACTGTTTGGGTTTCCTGAATGATTCTCAAGATATCTCGAAGATTAATTACACTCATCTAGTGCTCATTCCAAAAATTGCTAATCCGGAGAATATGTCGCATTTTTGACCTATTAGCTTGTGTAATGTCTTATATAAGATAATCTCTAAAACATTAGCTAATAGGATGAAAAGAATTCTTCCAAGTGTTATCTCGATACTCAAAGTGCTTTTGTCCCCGGTCGATTAATTACTGACAATTTTATAGTAGCATATGAGTTGTTGCATTCTTTGAAAAATAAATGATCTAGGAAAATTGGTTATTGTGCACTCAAACTAGATATGAGCAAGGCCTATGACAGAATTGAGTGGAATTATTTAGAGGTAGTTATGAGGAGAATGGGTTTTATGGAGGGCTAGATTTCGAAGATTATGCACTGTGTTAGGTCAGTCTCCTTTTCAGTAGTATTGTCTGGGAAACAGTTTGGCTACTTTCATCCTGAAAGAGGATTACGCCAAGGGGATCCATTATCCCTGTATCTATTTTTGATTTGTGTAAAAGGGTTATCTGCACTGCTAACGCAGGCTCAATGCAGAATTGTTATTAGTGGTATGGCAACATGTCGAGTTGGTCCAAAAGTGTCCCACTTATTTTTTGCTGATGATTATTTACTGTTTTTTAAAGCAAAAGTTACAGAGTGTGGGACTATCAAGGATCTGTTGAAGTCTTATGAGATGGCTTCCGGACAACATGTCAACTTTGATAAATCAGGAATCTTTTTTAGCAGCAATACATCTCCTTTGATGCGAACACATGTCACTAGTTTTCTCCGAGTTAATGCTGATAATAACTTGGAGAAATACTTGGGGCAACCTCCTATGGTTGGTTGGAGTAAAAGGAAACTGTTTGCAGGTATTAAGGATCGACTTTGGAAATTGTTGCAGGGTTGGAAGGAGAAAACACTATCCCAAGCTGGGAAAGAAATCCTTATTAAAGCTGTTTGTCAATCTATTCCCACTAATGCAATGAGTGTTTTCAAGTTGCCAAGAAGTTTTTATGATGTTTTGATGAAACTAATTAGTAAATTCTGGTGACAACATGAAGAGAACCATGAGGGGCTACACTGGTTGAAATGGGAAAATGTTTGTCTTCCAAAATCGAAGGGAGGTCTGGGTTTCCGCTGTTTTCATACTTTTAATTTAGCTTTGTTGGCTAAACAGGGATGGCGGTTGTTGCACCTTCCAAACACTCTTTGTTATCAAGTACTGAAAGCTCGGTATTTTCCACACTGTCAATTTATGGAAGCTAAGGTGCTGCAACCATCTTCATATGTGTGGAAAAGCATCTGTGAAAGTCGTGTGGTTCTTCAAAAGGGCCTGCGGTGGAGAGTGGGTAACGGTCAAACTATTCGGGGTTGCAAGCAACCCATGGATTCCACGTCTTTGGAGTTTTAAGCCTCTAAATACATTTTCACCAAACTTGGAGAATTTGACAGTGACCTCATTAATGTCGACTCCTGGTAAAGCATGGAAAGAGATTCTTCTGTCACAGCTTTTCTTCAAAGAGGATGTAGAGCACATTCTCAAAATTCCCCTGGTCAATAGTCTGCGACTAATATTTTGGTTTGGCATCATAATTTCTCTGGTATATATACGGTTAAATCAGGGTATAATACCTTGTTACATTATCAAATGTCCTCTGAAGGATCAAATGGTGGCTGTGGGACTCAATTTAGGGAATAATCATCTGGTGCAGGGGGTACGATGCTCTGGAAAGCTATATGGACAGCAAATGTACCTCTAAAATGCAAGAACTTTGTGTGGAGGGTGTGCAAGCAAATAATTCCAACAAGATCCATACTACATTATAGAAAGATATCTCCAGATTGTCTTTGTCCTTTATGTCTCACTCATGTTGAAACTCCTATTCATGCTTTGAGGGATTGTCATTGCTTAGGGAACTTATGGGATCATGTTGGCTTCCTCTCATTAAAGGCTTGGAAAACTGCATCTGATGTTTCAGACTGGATTTCTAATATTTTGTCAAAGGTGGATTCAAGGAGATGTAATCAGTTTATGATGGTACTTTGGAGTATTTGGTGTTCTAGAAACAAATTCATTCACGGAACTTCTACCTATGATGACTGTGATATATCATGCACAGAGCTTTGCAATTTTTAGATGATTTTACTGCAGCAAGCATTCCAACAATGCAACAGATCATGCATATTGACAGAGTGAGGCACTGGGTTCCACCAGTATTTGGCATTTTTAAAGTCAATGTGGATGCTGCGCTTTTTCCGAATGATGGAGCATATGGAGCCAAAAGGGATTATCTTGGAGAAGCTATTGCTTTTTGTGCTATGAAGAAGATAGGTAATCTTGATCCATTAACTGTTGAATGTTTGGCAATCTCAGAGGCTCTAACGTTTGCAGCTGACATCAAACTAAGGACAATCATGCTGAGTAATGATTCCATGATAGCGGTTAACTTCATCATGAGTCAGCAACCAAACTACTCACCAGTGGGGAGGATAATAGACTTCATTCACACTCAGAAGGCCTCTTCACGGAGTTTCAGATTGCACATCTATTATATAAAAGTTGTAGAGAAAATCGGCACCACATTGTGCCACGTTTTTAGCCAGCCTTTTTCAAATGTTCATCTTTCATTTTGGTTACTGTTTTTGTTGGTTTCTGGGTGGGATGGTCATTTCAGAAGGGACTGTTTTGAGCCCTGCATTTGGCGCGTCGTTTGTTAACTCTTTTGTCAACCTAGACATAATCCCTTCCTGCTGCTTCTCCTTCCTCTCAATTTTTCTCCTTGATTTTGTCAACCATAGTTCATTCGGTGTACTTATGTCAGTATTTGCTATACCTTCATGTTTTGGGTATGCTTTTTTTGGCGTAGGAAGTGGATCGGCTTCGAGTCAATCTCTAAGCTCCCATCTTTTCGCTCCCTCGAGAGAAGCAGAGGAACCGCCCTATGGCTTTTGCCTCGACCTAGGCCTCCAAATGGTGTTCTCAATACGTCCTATCCTTTCCTATGTTTTCAGATATTCCACCACCTAATTGTATATGCCCTTTCCCTGTTTAGAGTTGATTTGATTTTTCCTCCTTTCTATCGTTTGAATGCTCTTGCAACTTGCTTCCTCATACTGCAAAACCAAACAAATTGCCCAGCTCAAGAAAGGTAATCTTCTCCTTGCCCTTCTACCGTGATAGTTAGGTTTTACAGTTCTGCTGATGCTTTCTTTCCTTTGTTAGACTTTGATTTTCTATGAAAGGTCTTCACTTGATATGTTTTTGCCTTATGTGGGTATGCATCATGTTTTGGTTGATACTGCAACTAATGATTGATTTCTTTTTCAAAGATGATCTCATTTCTGCTCCATCTCTTTGGAATTGCCTTTCAGGTTACCTGCAAATGCATTGATTGTGATTTTATAGGTTGTTGCAGAGGTGAGATGCATCTTTATTGCATTTGAGCATATTCCGCCTTGCTTAAATGAGACTACTTCATTTTTATGTGTCTTTATTACTTTTATCCTCATGATTGAATCTTTAACTTATTCTCAAAGAGTCATACTATTAAAAGAAAACAAATGCATTCATTGAATTGCAATCCGGATATGTAAAAACATTCATGAAACAAGCAATAGTAAAAGTCACGTGCTCTAACCATCAGTCTAAGGTTCAAAGTTCAAAACTGATGAACTTAAGATTAGTCTTAATGGTTTGCCCACTTTTCTTAAGACATGGATTTCCTGTAAAGTTGAGTTTTCTAATCTCAGCACTTTATCTAAATTGATGATTTGTCCAGACTAATATAGAGCTAATATTTTTTAGATTCCATTCGACTAAAGTTCTAGTCCAAATATGATTTTGGGATTGATTTGAATTGTTTTGGTACTTTAAGATTGTATCTAGAAGTTTAAGATTTAGTAATCATGATAGAATCTTTTATTTTCTAAAAAAAAAATAATTATTGCTTTTAAGATTTCTTATATTACTTTGATTCTTTTAAATAAATGGTGAATTTGCTTAGTTTACAAATTATATTTGCTTTGATGGAATTTTTATGTATACATTGATTTTCTTTTGTTTTTAATTATGTCCTTCACACTATGATTGATGCCATTATATCATTTCAAGCTATCATCCTACAAACTTATAACTTATCCTGTACTTTACACTTACCAAAACCCTTTTGTTATTTTGTAGACACTTATTATAAAACAGTAATGGATTATCATTTTTAAGCTTTGATCACTAAATTAAGCATCTACAAATGTAAATACAATTTTTTTTTATCATGTTAGTTGTTATCTTATTTTAAGATTTGGTATGACCTCCCTCGCTGATATGAATTTTATTTTAATAACAAGCATATTTTCACATGATTTGTTTGGCAAAAGTCATTCTATTTGAGCTACATTCTATTTATGCAAATGCTTTCATTGTGTCTTAAATTTATTTTTTTTAAAATTGAGGATATTTCAATATTTTTGACATGTAGCTAAGCAAAATTTAACAATCCTATAGAGCATAGTCCAACGTATTCTCTTAGCAAGTTCCTATTTTCAGGACCATGAGTCCAACAGCCAGAAAGAAATTACTTAGTCTACCTTCTATCCTGCATCCTCAAGTGTCAAACTCCATGAAAGTTGCACATATATATATATATTTATATTTTGTTGTCAATTTCATTAATGCAAGCAATTTTCTGTTTACTTTAATCTTTTTCCTTTTTTTCAAGATTGATTTAATTTTATTTTTAATTTACTGCTCCTCTTAGATTTGCAGATGTTGTCATTTGTTTTCTACTTGCTTATCCAATGTTAATTCATCTATTTTTTGTGTTTGCATTGACTCTCTACTTCATGACTGCCTTTCTTTCCTATTTGAAGACTTTTGTTGCATAAGTTAAACTTAAACCTCCCTTATTCTTAAATGCAAGCGAATGATTGATCATGTATCATTGTTAAATAAAGTGCCTGTTTATATTGCTTTGTTGTTGCAACCATCTCTGATTTACTTGAGCAACCATTCTATATCATTTGTTATAACATAAAATCTCATAAGTTGAAATGCAACCTAAGAGTCCAACTGTCTAAGCATTCTTTGCTGTGTTCAAAGTGCTTAAGTATACTTTCGAACTGACAAACTACTTCACTACAACAATTAACCTTGACGAACTAAGCAAGATTAAAAATTGATACTTTATGCAATATAACGCTGCATAAAAATGAAATATCAATTGATATCTAGGTAAGAAGAATTAAGAACTGAACATGAAACATAGAATCGAATATATGTATGTGTATAAATATGGAAAATAAATGTAGATGTTGGAAATTGAATATGCATGTGTATTTGTGTTTATGTGTTTGATTATTCAAGAGCAAAATTGGGAATGCTAAATCATATTACTTGAATTTAAACTTGGAATAACATATGTAAATCTAAATGATGGGAATGAAGGACAAACTTAATGAAATCCATGGTTTGTTGAAATCAATTTCCCAAATAACAAATGTAGATAGATTACATTCCAGCTTTATCAGCCTTACATTGTTTGTACCTGAATTTGCTTTTGCTTTGTTGATAGGAAGTTTGTAACATCTCGTTACCACTTTTTTCACGAATTTCTATACAACTTTACCGGTTGGGCTGTCTGCAATGCCATTAACATTCAACAGTGACAATAATAAGTGATAAACATTTATTAACAAATACGAAATATAAAATTCTTTTCTTTATTTCCTTACATCTGACATCTCCTACTGACTTTGTTTCACTAAAGTAGTACTGTATACTCATGTTTGAAATGTAGAAGAGAAGGGACTATACCTGTAATGTTAATCATCCATCTTGGAGCTACTTCTCTAACTCCGTGTCTTTTATTTGTGGAGTTAAAACAAAGAGATGAGCAATTCATTTGCTCAGTAAAGAAGACATATGCTGCTTTACAAAACCAAAGCTATATACCACAATAAATTTGTTTTTCCTAAAATCATGTCAAATAGGAAAACAGTGGTTATATCAACCAGTACTCTCAATGCGTCATTCAAATCATTTTCTCAACAGTTTATAATAAAATAGATTAAACAGCAAGTAGGATTTTAACAAATCCTTTCAATAAACAGAAATCAACAAGTTGAGACTAGGCATCACCCTACGAATAATTCATGCTATCATCGTTCTTCCTCCCCCTTGCGAGAACAGAATCTACCGCTATTGGGGTGCACCCGTAGGTCATCGCCCCTCACGGTTATCTCTGCTAGATCTATGGCCATAATCTATAGGTGGTCCTCGGGTCCACTTGCCAAGTGACCTCAAGACCGCTGATGACTTGGCGGGTCCATCAGCCATATGACGCCCTGAGGTGCACTCGTTGGTCCATCAACCGAGCCACCGCCCCAGGCGGGTCACGCAACAACATAAATAATAATGCATGAAACTAGAGGCCTAAAGTATCAAAAATCACTTTTATATCTCATGAAAAACCTTTAAGGAATTATTTTATAAATTCATCATTTGCTCAAAAGGATTTTCTTTCCAAAAAGGTTCCAAAAACAGCCCGCAATCTCACTGAATTCCGTGTGAGAAAGTTCCGGGTTAAACTGGCTCGCCATGGTTAATTTGCCCATGGTCAACTCGCCCATCAAAAGATTTCATATTTTCTATTTTTAAAGCTCTTAAAAATAACTCATTTTTCGTTGAGAAAATGTAAATAGAACTCTGTTCGCCATGGTCAGCTCGCCCATCGTGGCTCGCCCATGGTAAATTAGAAAGTGGGGTGACAAGTAGTCGCCCGCCAACCATTGCTTTTAAAAACAAGTAAAATTGACTTGCCCCAGCGGCTCGCCCATCATAAAGTTGCCATGGTCAACTCGCCCAAAAGCGGCACTTCATGGTCAACTCGCCCATTACATGAAAATAGGGATCGCCCGCCCCAAAACCATATTAAAAGGGTTCGCCCATTTAGCTCGCTCGGATTTTTCTATCTAAAACAAAGCTACTTGCCCAAATTTCATAAAAAGGGTCTTCGCCCAAATTTATAAAAAGTTCGGCTCGCCCGCCAATACCAGTTCGCCCAGAAATATCATAAGGGTCGGCTTAGTAGCTCCATCAATATCAAATAAATTTCTCAAACAATGCATGTCATAAACCAAAACAATTTCTCAATATTTTCATAAAATTTACTCCACAGGACATGCATTCACTTCACACACATCTCCCTTACCTGGTTCAAAGAAGCCTTGCTTCCTGCTCGCCCTCCAAATCGCATTCACCGAGTTCATAATTCCCGGCTGCAAAATAATTTATAAATTCTATTAATATTTCTTTTTCAACTATTTCCAACACTTTGGCGAGACTTAATATTCAACTAGCTCGCCCACAAGTATTCTTACTAGCTCGCCCAACCGAGCTCGTCATTCATCAATGGCTTACAATTAAGAGCTCGCCCAACATCCAACTCTCAGGCCTTATTTGGCTTAAATGTGGGAGTTTGCCCACAATTCAACTCGCCCAATAAACATCCATTTGAGTTCACCCTACACTGATTTCTATTCAAAAGTGAGCTCTCCCATGAATTAAACTAGCGTTGGGCGACCTCGCCGAATTGAACAACAACTTTGGCGAGTTCTTCATTTCCTACTGGCCTTATTAGCGATTACTAACACTCAATCATTGGCGATCACCATAGTCGCCATTTTCATCACTCTTACACCATTTCCATTACTTTCCTTATTCATTCTCGATTATTTTCCCATCATTCTACTACCATTTCAACCCAGTTTCATTTTGTTCTTCATCTACATTCAAGATATGAATTTATTCTATTTCTATGATCTAACAAGAATAAATCAAAAGCAATATTAAAATCATGCTTCTCATACTTGAAATCATAAAAATATATCATTCAATCTCAAGAAATCATTAAATCTCACCTTAATCAACTGCACTTCCAGCACAGATCACTTCCTGTCTCATATTGACCTTATTTTGCTTACCCTTTTAGTTCATCAACGATGAAGGAAGGTTTTGCAAGCTAGTTTACTTATTTAGCCAACTTAAAGGTGAAGTTTAGTAAATTAAGGATGGCAGAAATGGGAGAAAATCGGAGCATAAACTTGCAGTTGCATAGCTTTCGGGAAAAAGATGAAGTTTGCTAAGCCGATCTTCCTCAAATGTTTCTTCTTATATAGCCATGCTAAACCAATTAGAACTCATCACTTGGCCTTATCCCATTTCCTTCATTTATTTCACGTCTTTCATGCATTAAAAACTGAAGAAAAAACTGCAGCAGAAAGGAACGGCTATGGGAAGCTATTCTCTGCACATTTTGACTTACTTTACATTGCCATTAATTGTCTAAACCAACTATCAGGAGAAGCCAATGGCGTGAAGTCCACAGCCTCTTTTCTTGACTTATTTTACCTTTTGTCTTATTCCTCAACCAATAAGGTTACTTCCTTTATTGACTTTATTCTTTCTCAATTTATTGTCTTCAACCGTATGACTTACAAAGTCAATTTTGGCTGTAAAATGGTTTTGAATCTATTTTCATTTTGTCCATGCTGATTCCAGTCCGCCTCTTTATCTTGAGACATCAGCTCGCCAATCTCAATTTCAGTTCGCCAACCTTTCATCTCGCCAGTTATCCATAGGCTCGCCTATGTTTGCACCTGGGTACCACCTTGTCTTGATGCCAACTTAATATTTGGCAGTTACAAGATTATTTCCTTTTCTTGGCGATCACTTAGGGTTTGGCGATTATAGAATTGTCATTGTTGGCGATCACCATGTTTTGCTCTACTCGCCAATTGCTATGATTCCCCACAAGTTGGCAATTTTTTATTTAGCATTTCAATTTACACAATTCATCTAGGCGATCAGAAGCCCTCACCTGAATCAACATAACTTGGCGAACTCAATATTCGCCCTCGCCATCATCCATTGGTGATCTGCTCGCCCATTGGCGACTGTCCTACCTTGCTCGCCCATACATTATTTCACCGAAATTGCTCCATTCTCATCTTATGATAAGGAGCTTTTTACCCAAGTGGAAATCAATGTTCATTATTTATTTAATTTTCATTATCAATTTTATGAATTTAGGGTCTACAGTGTGTAGAATCAAATCTTACAAAGTTAAAGATCGTATTCTTGCTCCCGATGTACAGATAACCTAAAAATTTAATGAATGATTCTTGATGTTTATTTTGTACGATGTTTCAAGCTAATGCATTAATTACATTTAATTTTGCAGTATCAGGGAACCTACTCCTATACCTCCTCATGATGAGGTGGATTATACTGTGACAACCATTAGGGAGCCACCTTGGAAAAAATAGCTTTCAGGTCTTTGATTTATTTCCCAGTTAACATTCATTATAATTCTTTTTACCTAGATTCCAACATATGCACTTTGCATAATGTTAGACATGATACTCATTGATCATTGAGGTTAAACCCAAACAAAATCACAAGATTTTATATTTGTCTCTTCCTCTATCAAAACTAATTTTTCCTCTTTTGATTTGTTATTAAATAGGAAAAACCAAATGATTTGTATTAAAATTTTTACATAAAAACTGAGCCTTCATGCATCATGTCTAAAGTTTGGATGGATTGTTTGTTGCCACAATGAATATTCTGATCAAGGATCACATAGCTTGCATTCTCTTGCTCATGGTGGTGTTGACTTTGACCCTGATGATGTGCCACTAAAGCACCTTAAATCCAGATTATTCAATTTTTCAACAAATAACAGTTCATCGTTGCAAGTAATAGAGTTCACCCATATGGATTTAACTCTTACCTCTCTATGTTGTGCTTTGCTTAAGAATGAATGATGGTATGCATATATCATGAATGCCCATCAATTTAACTGTTTGTTTGTCTTTCTATGAGGACTTATGGTTTACATCACGCATTTCACAAAGGCAAACAAATCAAGAAAGAATGAAGCTGTTGCCCTATAGGTTCATTGTTTTTTGCTGACTTCATTTCACTTGGGAGCGCTACATTGAAGTTTCTTTTGCTTTGAACATCCTTTTGGACATGGGTATGAGGAATGCCAAACACATCATATATCTGACATTTTTGCCATGTCATCATGCAGTTTTGTTATTCATTCCTTATAGGTACACCATGTCATCATATGTCTTCAGTTTGTTTGCTCTTTTTCTTAACTTCTCCATTTCCAGTCAGACCTAGCTTCTGTCTAGGCACACTCAGGATGTAAGTTCTGTGATGAAGAACAGAAATGATGAGTAATGTGAACTATCATGTATCAAAATGTGTCTTTTGTCTATGAATTTGCTTTGCCAAGAAAATCTTCAAATGCTCATACTGATCCATTTACCTCAAAATCGATTAAAGGGATCCATTGCAAATTTGATATATCCTAATTTTGATACAGGTGATTGAAGTTTAACCTCCGTTAGATTTAAGCAATGAAATCTAATGGGACATGAAGTTTAGGATATGGGTAAAGATGTTAATATCAAATGTAGCTATTTTTCATAATTCAAATAGATCTTATTTGCCCCTTCTTTACCTCCTTGCCTCGCGGCATCGCACGGGCATGATACTAGTACATATAGAGATGGAAATAAGTTCGCCCATGCTTTGACTAAGTATTCTCGCACTATGCAAGGAATGCAGGTCTGGTTAGAGGAAGTTCCTAGTTTCTTATTTACAGTTTCTTATTTACTTTATGTGTACAAGGCAAATTGTATGGTGCGCCTTAAATTATTAATGATATCTATCGATTCTATAAAAAAAAGTAAAAAAAAACCAACATCAAATGGTATAGCAACATTCAAATTAACCATTGTTACTTTTATTTAGAAAAGACTATTTGAGATTCAAATCGTCTTTCTTTCTTATAAACTAAAAAAAGCACATTAAATTAAATTCAAGATTTAAATCTCTCTTCCCTCTCTACTTCCTTATAAACAAAAAAACACCCAAAATATAAAATCTAGATACCAGACAAATATGATGTCAACCATAATTAATTCTATTTCACCATTAATTCACATAACCTTGAAGCCAAGCTCCATTTTGCAGCAAGAGAGACACCATTCTTACCAATAGTTGTCTCTAAAACTGTCTCAGATAGTTGCTTATTTTCTATCACTGCATTTCCAACTTCAGGTATGCCCACATCTTTGGAAAAACTAATCTGCAGATAAAAGAATATAGAGACATAATAATCAGATCTTTTTTATATTGTTTTACATAAATTAATCAAATGAGGTTATGATTTAAGGATCAGAATCCAAGAATTTGACGACGTTGTATGATCCATCTGATGAATTGGGTGAAGAAGATAGAGGAGCCAGGAGGGAAGGTTTGTTTCTTAAAGATGTCAAGGAATTCTTCAATGGCTTTGGCTTCTACATCAGTGTACCAACCATTGGAGTTCCAATAGGCAAAACAATTCTCCACCACCTTCTCACTGTATTGAACGCCCGTTAATAGGGAGATGAGTGTTGCTTGTGTGAATTTGTTGAAAGGACCTATAAATAAAAGGGAAAACTAGAAAATGTTTATTCATTCTCTTCATACAATAAATTATTATTAGTTCACACAACAAATTTTACTATACTTTTTATTAATATAATTATTCTAATTATATTATTGTGTTCTGGTTAGAAGTGTGGATAAATCAGATCAAACTTGCTTACTCCTCTAAAAAATCAAGCTTGAATTTGGTTCATGCAAATCCATCAATTTAAGGTTCATTATATTAAAAATTATTTTTTTGATTAATTTTTTTGAAAATTAAAATTAAAAAAAAAGAATAATTTTCGTGAATTAAATAATATCTTGAATTGAACACAATTTAAAAATTTTTATCTAAGACCCTATTTGAGTCAAACCCTTAAATTTAACCAACAACCAAGTTCATGGACAAATCTATCTCAAGTTCGAAATTTAAAATGTAAATCCAACCTCGAGACTTTGGATGATACCAAGGTGAAGCCTGAAGCCTTGAATAATTGAACAAGAGAGTTTATGTTTGATGCACTCATAGTCATTCATAACAATTTTGTACTATAAATCAATTATAAAATATCACCTCATTAATATGCATATCTAAAAAATATATGTGACGTCCTCACCACTTCATCTCATCACTTAACTTTTTTTTTCTTATTATCTTATCCGACATTAATTGATTTAGTTCATCAGTGCCAATCATTCCTTACCCTTAAGCTAATTTTCTTATAGCTCATACAAATTTATTTACTGTCCATAAACATAAAATGATATATATAAATATCATCCATTCCACAGGATCTTACACATCGTCTTAACTTACATTCCCAACATCTTATAAACATAATTGCTACTTGTACTGTACTGTAACTGAATTACAATTAACTATACCTAAACATATAAGTATACCTTCTATGCTAACCGGGAAGCGTATCAAGAAGGTACATTGCGATCTTTCAAAATCAGGCTCCTCTAATCGGAACGAGGCTCACTTCATGAAATCTGTAGGAAAAATGGTCGTAAAAGGGTGAGTTTACGCTCAGTAAGAAAAATATGTAAAAGAGCGTACTATGCCTCTATATGCATTTTTCCTACTTGGCTCTATAATGTCATGTAAAGCATTATAAAGCATGTATCTTAAATATCTTTCATGCATTGTTTACAACCATGCATGTCTAATTCAATGGTATAAGCAAACACACTTTCTTTAAAACATTATGCATAAACATCTTTCTTTAAAACATCATAACATACATACTTTAAAACATACCTCGTATACTTCTTCTTTACATCATCTTGTGAAAACATACATCATATACTTCATTCAAAACATACTTTCTATACTTCTTCCAAAACATACTTTATGTACTTCTTTAAAACTTCTTATACAAGTAAACCAAGTACTTTCGATTTCTTTATTCTTCGAAATCGCATATACATATAGTTTTCAAATAACATAAAAACTAATTGTATTTTATGGAGTTATGCACTGCATCATCATCATCATCATCATTATCATCATGTGGTGTACCCCGTAGGGCTAGGAATCCTCCCTTAGCCGAACATGAAATATAGACAGATTGGCCAACTGTGGGTGGCTACAGTTAACACTAGTCAGGTGTTCTTCTGTAGCGACTGAGGCCTGACTTATGGTTCCTCAGCCAAACATACATCATTTCGGGACTTGATCAGAGCCCCTACTATAAACATAAAAGTGCATAATCTCAAAACATATGCCATATAGCTTTTTGCCATGACATTTTTTCTCGAAAATAGGTTTGAAAACCTCTTTTTCAAAACAAGGCAGTCGACTGGCCTCATAGGGTAGTCGGCTGCTGCTTCATATTTTCAGTTATCGAAATTCTCTTTATTTAAAATTCCGATATTTTTCATTTTGAAAACACATGAGGGCAGTCGACTGGTCCATATAGCAGTCGACTGGTTTTCAAACAAAATGCTTCTTAAGAAATAGCAGTCGACTGTCCCATATAGCAGTCGACTGATTTGAAATAGAATGCATTTTTGGTAAATAGCAGTCGACTGTCCCATATAGCAGTTGACTGGTTTGAAACAGAATGCTTCTGGGTAAATAGCAGTCGACTGGCTTACATAGCAGTAGACTGGTTTGAGTCGGTTTTCGAAAAACAGCGTTTTGGTTGTCTCTAGGCAGTCGACTTCCTTTAAGGCAGTTGGCTGCTCCTAGCCTAATTGGTACTAGGAGACAAGTCCGAAAATGTCATTTTTCCTGCATGAAATCAGCTGGTGTTTCTTTCCAAACCACATACATATATCATAAAACATGCAGACATAGCCGCCTTACGTCCGTTACATAAATTTCTTACCTCGATTTCTTCGAGAACATGAAATCACTTGGTTCACCAACCCTAACCTTTTTCTTCTTCAAATCTGAAATCATCATATCAAAGCAAACCTTTAAGAATTTGCCATAAACATGTTATACTAATTTAGTACAACACCATACCATGAACATAATTGAACAAATCATCTTCTTCTCTTACCTTTTGCTAGTGACCAAAATCTCAGGATTTCTGATCTCTCAATTTACTTGGATTCAATCCATTAAACTTCAGACATAACTTCATCTAGTGCCTATGATCATTTTTCGTCTAATAAGCTTAACAATTTGGTTACTAAACAAGAGTGTTTGTCAAGGGGAGTAGGAATGAAAGCTTATGGAAACTTGGAGAAATGGAGAGAACGAGAGGGAGAGGGCTGGAAAGAATTACTGTCGTAGGGGATGGCTGGAGATGATGACTCATGCAGCTTTATTTAATGCTCCCCTATCCCAATCATCTCATCTCAACCATTGACCATGCTTTTGACCTTTTGACCCTTCTTTGACCATTAATTCTCTTCTTCTTCCATTCTCATATTAGTCACCTATATCATTTAACTACATAAAATTCTGATATCTATTTTATCATCATCCAATTAAATCCTTTCATCTTAACCTTTAACCATTATCATTTGACCATTCATTTAATTGGTCTCCTTTCTTCCATATAACACTTGTCTTTACTTACACAATTTTCTGATATTAATTCTTTTCTCATACCTCAATTATTTTCCTGATGTCCGTTAAATTCCTTGACTATTTGACTTTCCATTTCATTACTTCTTCCATGTTCCATACATCCTTCATACTTCATAATTCTCATATCTACTTATTTTCATTTAAGCTAACATACTTTATAATTATGGAGGAATTTCCTGAAATTGGGGATTTCACAATATAACTCTTTAAAAATATATATATGAAAGCTGGAAGGATTTTGCATTCTCTTCGTAAATGGTTTTTCAAACCTTCTCTGTCTTTGTGAATAATATCTCGCCAAACATCCATATGGCTTAAACAAATTTTTCAACACCATGGAAATGTCATGGATGTTTTTGTTCCACAGAAGAGAAGCAGATCAGGAAGGAAATATGGATTCGTAAGATTCACAAGATTGAATGATGCCAAAAATGCAGTAGAAAAGCTCAACGTCACTTGGCTCCTAAATCATCGGCTGGACGTTAACTTAGCCAGATTCAATGAAAGCTCAGCTTTTTGGCGAAGAGTATACCCTTCCTCCAAAGATGCTTCCCAGATGAGGAATGATGACTGACCTCCCTCAAGAGAAGCGATTTTCAAAAGACATGCAGAGAACGACTTTAAGAATAGTTTCTTCACTAAGAACGACACAAGAATTCACGTTGATATGACAAAAACCGGCAACATTCAGCCTGTTTCAGATGGTGAATAGGATGTAGTAGAAATCTCTATTCAGGATCTGAAATGGCTAGAAGCTTCAGTGGTGGTTTCAATTCGATCTCCTTTTGAGATCCAGGCTCTACATCAATGACTATACATGGAAGAATATTCATCTTTTACAATCTCTCCGACAGGAGGCAGCTGGTTTTTAATTAATTTCGATAGAAAAGAATCAATGTTGAACCTGCTAGCGAATGGAAATCCATAAATTGAAGAATGGTTTTATTGGATTAAACCATGGTCCAAGGATCTCATCAGCGATGAAAAGTTCGCCTGGATCAAAATTAGCAGAATTCCCCTGTATGCCTGGAAAGAAGAAGTCTTCAAACAAATCGGCAATCATTGGGGTAAGTTCATTCTAGCCGATGAATGCTCCTGTAATAAACAATGTTTTAACTTTGCAAGAATTCTCATCATTTTAAACAAAAATTTATCAGTTAGGAACACAATGGAACTCGGGGTGAATGGGGCAAAGTTTGTTATAAAATTAGAGGTAGAAGATAATTCTGAACTCAGGTGGAACCAGCTTCCACCCACTGTTCAAGGAAGAAACTCAAATCTTCCTGCTACTGCTTCTGATTCAAACCCTGTTGTGGCAACTGTTCAAACAAAAGATTATGTTGAAAAGGAAGATCAAGTTCTACAGACTGAAATCGATCATGAGCCTTCCTTGGAAAATGTTGAAGTTGCTGCTTTTGAGGAGATTTGTCAGCAAATGTACGATGAAATGGCTTCTTCCTTGAATAGAAATAAAGAAAATGGAGGGAATTTTGAACCAAAATATGTCAATGAAATATTGAGAGCTAAAGTAACAATGATTACTGATTTGGAGTTGGCTTTTCCATTGGACGACCCAAAATCGATGACAAGCAATAATCCAGTCTCTGATTCTGACATCCCAAATGAAGGAAATGAAGACTTGTGTTTGGTCCAATATTGCAATACAACCACTGACCAAACCAGTCGAGCCGTAGTAGTGAACACCAAAAAGAGTAAAAGATTCATCTCTGTTTCAACTCTCCAATCCGTTGAAGCCAAACCTGGGAAGAAAATTCTATCTCAGTAAAGAGGAAGGGTTCTAAGAATAGAAAAAAGACCAGTTTCTCTAGGAAAAAAGAGAACAAATTGCTGGGATATCATTCAGACACACCTAGCTACATTGCAGAAGAGATCTCAGATGAGGATATCAGAAACAGAAATAGGATGTTAAGAAAAGAAGCACAAGCTACTCTGGAGGTGGCGAAATTATTGGGCCTTTCACCAGCAGTAGATGAAGAAGACATCATAAGAAGTTTGATGGAAGCAAAAATTGAAGATATGACGAGAAGCATTTGTCGAGAATAGTAAATGATATAAGGGAGTGGTTTTTTGTTTTTGAAGAGATGTTTTGTAGGCTGATTTATTTGAAACATGGTTCTGCATTCAAGAGTCAGCAATTGGTGGGGACAGTTCCATCTTTTGACTGTTTATTAACTGATTAGATGATTGGCTCTGTAGCTGGGAGATATTGTATAACCAGTCTCTCTTTTTTGGGATGTTTTAGTAACTAATCTTCTAGGCTTGTCCTTATAATAGCTCCTCTGGTGCATCAACTTTAAAATGCTGACTCCTATAAATGGTTCAAATGTATGAACAATCACTTTAAGATACTGAACATCCAGTGGGAGGAGGTCGGATTTGAACGAACATCTTATGCACAATTTATTAGTTTTGGCTAATATCTACACCCTTGATGGCATCTGTTCAGATTGCTGGGCACTACGGTTGTATAGATATAACTAAGGATGATGGTTGAACGTTAGGGAAGCAGAATGCGTGATTGATAAGTTAGGGTTAAGATAGCAAGTGACAAGCTAGGTTTCTCTTCTCTAGAATTTGCATAGCTCTTCTGCTTTGGGTTATGCTGGTGGTGGAAACCAATTAAAATGCTAATATCTGTTTTACGTTTTCTTGTTGGTCCTTAAATGTTGGTTATTCTGAATGTTGTTGTTTCTATCATTTTCTGTGGTTCTTCGATATCCAAGCTAAGATTGCATAGACAATGCATTTTGTGCTACCCAGATGTTTGTTTTAATGCTGCCCCTTATAACATCTTCCTAGCATCGTTTTTGTTCTTCAAATCCCGGGTTACTTTTGCCGCTTAGTTAACGGTTAGCTGTATAATTGATAAGTCTCTAAAATATTCACTTTTTAGATTATTTTATTGTATCAATTTTGCTTAAATTTTGGAATTTTAATATAATTTCCTCCCATTTTAATTAAATTGTCTTTATGTGTAGGAAATTCAAGAATAATGAAGAAATTGAAAAAATGGCAAAGAAATCAAGGATAGAAGCTAGGATTTGGTGCTTAAACCCTTTCCCGTTTAATAACCATAAACACTTGTTCAACTTATTTAAATTCTTAAGCCTTTGTAAAAACCCTAAAACCTCTCTTACCATATATACACTAGTCACATGAAACCCTTTATAACCCATGAATAAGCCAAGCCCATTTTCAAAACTCTTTTAAACCTTTGAAGCCATCTAAAACCCCATAGCACCAAAACCACTTTAATATCTAGGCCTTTTCTCATGCAAGCCAAATCATACTCATTTATGGATTTATTTTCCTCAAGAAGCCCAAAGGAAAGGGCAACCCATGAAGATTATTTGCCAAAGCCCTTTTGAAGGGGCCCTAACCTATACAAAAGGAAGAGCTGCCGCAAGTGATAGGGTGGAGAGGAAGATTGGCTGGTGACAGCGGCTAAATGTCTTCTCAATTTACTGCGTTTTTCTTCAGTACTGTTTCTCCATGTTTCCATATACTTCTTCCTTTAGTTTAGGAACAATTAAGAACTTTACTTTTCTGTTGTAGTTTCGGTTTAAGGTGGGGAGAGAGCTTGGTGACAGCTGCTGCTTTCCTCACCATTTGTTCTTGCTTGTCTTTATTATTTTCGTTAGTTTAGACATTAGGATAACTAGTTAACTCTTAGATAGCTTAGGCTTAAATTGAGAAAGACTTTGCTTTGTGAGAAAGTAGAATTTTTCTCTGTTTCCATTTAAATTACTGTTTTCATTTTCTTTAGTTTGGTTATTGTTTTAAACTTTTCTTAGCTTTTCTCTGTTATAGTTTCTTTTGGTTCTTGGTTAACTTTAAATTTCTAGTTTAAATATTCTTCATTACATCATTTTTATTGTTTCTGGGCTGCTGTCGAGCTTCAACTGAGGCTTGCTGGTGTGTGGTTGTGAGAAAAATTAGAGCTAGTGCTGTTCTGTTTCAAAGCTGCGTGGAAGTTGCTGGACAGTGACGTGCAAGGGCTGAAGCAGTGAAAAGGAGCAGGGGACAGACGTGCGTGGTGCAGCTGTTGAAGGCAAATGCAGAGGATGTAAGCTGAGCGTGGCCTGGTAGTGCATTCTAAAGTAGTTTCGTGTCAAGACATGGCAAGGATGCAAAGCACAGCAGGCAATGAATGTTTGCACAGTTTTAACACGCGGTTTACATGCATTTTTATTTCATAGTCTAATGTTTAGTTTCATAATTAGTATATATTATTATATTGAGTTAATGTATTATATTAGATTATATTAGTTTATTAAGTTAGTAATGTAGTTTAGATACTTAGTTTAACTATAATACTTACGTAATAAGCTGTAGTTATTTAAATTCATGTTCTATGTAAGTTCCTTATAATTAGTTGCATTTTAATTTTGCTTTGCTTTAATTTTGTTTGCATTTTTATTTTTATTTTTATTTTTATTTTTATTTTTATTTTTATTTTTATTTTTATTTTTATTTTTATTTTTATTTTTATTTTTATTTTTATTTTTATTTTTATTTTTATTTTTATTATTGCTCTTAACTTGCAATTTAGTTTTCATGCCTTTAATTTAATTTCTAATATTAGTTTAGGTTTTATTTTAATGCTTTTAGTAGTTAATTTACTTCCAAAAAAAAAATGTTCATTTGCTTGAATAAACTTAGGATGACCAATTTCAATACTTAGCTAGAATAATTTTAACTAATCCTTGTAGGAACGATATTCTATTCACTCTTTATTACTTGTCGCAACCCGTGCACTTGCGGTATAGTTTTTAGAGCGCAACAATAATTTGGATGTACAAGTTGGCTGTTAGGATGTATTGTACAATTTGGATGTACAAGCTAGCTGTTAGGATGTATTGTTAGCTGTACAAATTTGGGCGTATCGTTAGCTGTACAAATTTGGACACTATTGCTAGTCCATTAAATAAAACATTTAACTTTCAAAATATATATATATGAATAAAATTTTTTAATTTATTTTTGAGAGTGTATTTTTAAATTCTTTTCATCAATGAGATTAAACTTTATGATTGACTGACGAATATACTATCAATATACCAAATATAAACCCTTCTATATATGAAAGGTATGTTACCTGTGACGATGTCTCTGAAGTGCTCAACGGAATCCATTAGCTCTTCAGCATTCTTTCCCCTCCACTTAGCAGCAAGATATGGGACAGCATTAGGTTCCAAATAGACCCCTACGGCTGTAAATTTTTTGAACTTTCCATCGATGTCCAAGCCTCTAACACCTGCATACACACACACACTAGCATTAGCTACGATCATAAAAGCAAATATAACAAATTAACAACTTGAGCTTAGCTTAAGTGATCTCTAATCAATCATCTGAAAAGTTAAATTTTCAAGATTATTGTAAAAGCGGAAATAAGTTTTGCCTTTAGCAAATCAGAATATAAGCCAATGCTATAAGCTGGATAGAAAACCAAAACTGCAGCACCAAAGAACAGCATGCTGGAGGAGGCAAGAGGTTTGGCAATTGATGGGAAAACAATGTTATCAACATCAATGTCGGCGATGAAAGACAGCAAAGACATAGTTGGTAATGCAATTAATTAATGAACAAAATGGAGAAATGAAAGACAGTAAAGACATATCGAGCTGGGCCGGTTCGGAACCGGTATTGTACCGGTTCGGTTTTTGGGTAGGATTAATTCAATCCGGTTGCAAGCCGGATCGGATCAACCTGTAACAGAATATATCGGCAAAAATGAATTGTAAATAGGTTAGATTGGAAGTTCCAGATGTATTGGTGGCCATTGGTAAAGCCACATGCTGAACAATAGAAGAAAACTGATGGAAGCTTGAGAAAAAAAATGGTTATGGCTTCCAAAATGCTAGCTCTGATACCATGTTGAGAAAGGGGAGAGACTCAAAGATGATGGTGAGTCAATCAAGAAAATGATTATTCTTTCTATATTGATTTACTTCAGTATACTGTTGGTTTTATATACAGCCTTATCAACTACAACTAATAACCGAAAAACAGAAAACTGATGGAAACAGTTTATATGGTTAACTGACTTAACTGTCAGCTACTAACTTCCAATCTAACCTATTTACAATTCATTTTTGCCGATATATTCTGTTACAACCTGGCCCAATAACCACCTTTACCTTTGGCGACAATATGGAACAAAGATTTTACTTGAAAATATATAGACCTATAGGAATCGTTGGTGGTCTAAAAGGTACATCGGTATAATGATAATAATAGAATTATTTGATTTTTTTTAATAATTCATTTTCGTTTAAAGTTATAATCATAATCAGAATATTATATTCGCTGAATCAGTAACTTGATAAATTAGTAAATACATATAACAATAACAAACTATATAAATAATAACAAATTAAATAAATCTCACACTTGATGAGGCTCGAACCCAAAACCTCCAAGTCTTATGGAATTATTTGATGTTTAGATGGTTCTCGATGCTGTTAAATTATAGAAGAAAAACTTATACAAAAAAAAAACCTTATTGAAGAAACACAGCTCTGAATTTGCTTGTCACCATTGATTAATGAAGAATGCTAATGACAGTCACTTTGACAATCACATGTCAGCACTTTTAATTTAATTGGATCACATCATTTTTTTGTTTTATGTGAAAATTGGTTACCCACGTGAGAAGTTAAAATATTGAAATATGTGAATGCTAAAAAATACTTTTTAAGTAATTTATAATAATAGGTAACAGATTTTCACGTAAAACTAAAACGTGACGTGATCTAATAAAATAAAAAGTGTTGAAATGTGACTATCAAAGTAATTGTCTCTGACATTTTTCTTGATTAGTATTCTAGTAGGTCCTTCGACAGAAAGAAAAATGAGTAGGTGGATACTATACTTCTACTTAATTCAAATTATTAGAGATTGAATCAAGATCATTAAAAGTAAAATCCAACACTTTATTTTAATATATCACATGATTGTTTGCAAATAATATAGTTTTGCAGATGCTTATAATATTTATTTTACTTTTTTTTTATATCCTTGTCATACCGCGAAATTAATACAAATGAAACTTTGAAATGATTGAGACTTCAAAATTTCATCTTAGAGATTTTGGATTTGAATCTAATAAGACAAATACAGTGGTATATATTGAATGTGCTAGTACTGTGTAGGTACCTAATCCACGTAAAGAAAAAGTAAAAGAAATCTGAAACAAGTGAGATTTTTCATGACGAAAACAAAAACATTGTCATGTTGGGATTACCTGTTAGTATTAATTAATTTTACTTATTTATAACACTAAATTTGAAAGTACAAAGATGATTTTTATTTAAATACACATTAACAAATACAAATGGTGATATTTAGCCATTTGCAAAATTAAATATATTCTTCATAAACAAATCAAGCTGATAATTTTGCAAACTTCAATAATTTTGTTAGGGTAATTTATGCTTCATCAGCATTAATTTTCATAATTTGGTTTAAAATAAATAAAGAAGAAAGCAAGGAAAATGGGAAATGTTTTTTTTTTATCAGAAATAAACAATAGTTTTATTCAATAATCAAGACAATCTAGATTGGTGAAAGGAGATGGAGGAGAACCTCTCCATTCCAATGTTTCACTGACTCCACATGGTACACGGGCAACTTGATGTGCACACTTATTCAAACCCCTATGTACATGGTTAATAGCAAAGGAACTAAAAGAAGGAATGAAGGAAAGGATGTCAGCCACAATTCCTTCCCCTGACCAATTGGTCACCTTAGTACTTTTCACTATAAGCACCGCTTGCAAGCAATCAGACTCGAAAATAATTGTAGACACAGATCAGACGCCATTGCAAGCTTGGGCCCAAAACGGATTGCATGCATCTCAGCATGAAGAGCATCTGGAACATGCAACAAACGAGTTACGGCAGAGAGCGCCGCCTTCCCTGTATGATCTCAGGCTACCATTCCTAAGCCTGCCGTATTATCTAAGTAAGCCGTATTATCTAAGTAAGCCGCATCAACATTTATCTCCAAAAAACCTTCTGGTGGAGCAAACCACGTTTCTGGTTGGCTATGAACCTCACCCACAATTTGAGCAGTGGCTGCCGTACAACATAGCTCAGTCATAGATGTCTCAATCCTCCGTTGAACAGCTGACCCATTCAAACATTTGTGCTCGAATACACACTGATTTCTATTAAACCAGATCACCCAACAAACGATTGCAAACCTTTCTAAATGTCCTTGATCAACAGCTATTTGCAACACTCACTCCTAGAACAGAACACCATCTTGCAGAGTTTCCAAGAAGGAGCACAACCAAGAAGCATATGAACTCCACAACTCGACACTCAATTTACAACTGAAGAAACAGTGATACCAGGTCTCCTCTTCCTCCCCACAAACTGAACAACCCATATCCCTCATAATACCCCTATTGCACAGAGCAGACCTTGTTGGTAGAATATTATGTACCATTCTCCAAACCATAAATTTTACTTTTGGTACTGAATCCACTGCCCATAAGAGCTTCCACAACCCATTCCTGTCGGTAGGATCAGCAACTGCTTTACCCAGTACCCTTCTTGCCACAACATATGTTGATTTCACTGTAAACTGCCCTAGTTGTGTAGCATTCCAAATCAAGGTATCCTATAAGAGGAACGCACTCAGAGGAATGCTTAGAATGTAGGGCATGTCCTCTGATTGGAAAAGTTCTTCCAAGATGTCAATTCTCCAAGCCGGCACAGTCTCCTCAATAGCTACAGATAAAGGCATTGCTGTTGGAACAGTAGAAAGATGATAGTAGGGTTTGTATGTTGGTGGCTTTGGCAACCAACGATCCATCCAAATATCAATCTGCCTCCCTATTCCAACCCTCCAACATGAACCAGCTTCTACCACTTGTTCCCTCGAAGGTAAACTCTTCCATAAGAAGGAAGACCCCCTAGTCTCTGTAGCATGAAACAGTTTGGAGTTAGGAAAATACCTACCTTTCAACACCTGATAGCACAAAGAATTTTCACTCGTAGCCAAACGCCACCACTGCTTTGCAAGTAAGGCCAAGTTGAAAGAGTGTAGATCTCGAAAACCCAATCCCCCATCCTGTCTGGAATTACAAAGCAAATCGAAACATAACCAATGGATCTTCTTGACATTTGCTCCACCTCCCCACCAGAACTGAGCCATTAAGCCATTGATCTGCTGCAGCAACTCTTGTGGCAATTTGAAACAATTCATGAAGTAGTGTGGAATAGACAGTGCAACAATTTGATCAGTACACAACGTCCAGCATAAGACAAGAGTCTAGCCCTCCATCCTTTTATTTTCTTCCACACCCTATCTTGAATACTCTGAAAAGCCTGACACCTTGCTTTCCCAATCAACTTTGGCAGACCTAAGTACTTATCATTAACCAGTGATCTATCCACTCCTAGCAGTTGCCTCAATTGCTGACAAAAAGTCTCCTCAACATTGGAACTAAAATAAATTGCAGACTTTTGCAGATTTACCTGTTGGCCTGACTCCTCTTCATAAGTCCTTAATAGACTCAAGACCATCTCACAATTAGACAAAGATGCTTTAAAGAATAGCACACCATCATCCACAAACAGTAAATGAGTAAGTGATGGAGACGTCCTCGCAATTCGAACTCCTTGCAAGTTTTGCTCCTGTACTGCTTTTCCAAAATAAATGAGATAGTCCTTCCACACATATTAGGAACAAATCTGGGGACAATGGATCTCCTTGCCGCAATCCTCTTGTAGGATTAATCTTTTGACTTAAATGTCCATTGATTTTAACAGAATAAATCACTGTACGAACACACTTTTGAATCAATGAAATCCAATGCTCCGGAAATCCCATTGCCGACATCATAGCCTCCAAATAATCCCATTCTACTCGGTCGTATGCCTTACTCATATCTAATTTCAGTGCCACCTCACCCAACTTACCTCCTATCTTGGTCTTTATATGATGGAGTGTTTCATAGGCAATCATCACGTTATCAAAGATTTGGCGTCCAGGCACAAACGCACTCTATTCATACCCGATAATGTGTGGTAGAACCTGTTTCATCTTGTTGACTAACACCTTGGAAATTAGCTTGTAGATGACTTTACACAGACTTATTGGTCTAAAGTCCTGCATGCTCTCTGGGGACTTAACTTTATGGATGAGAACAATGGTCGTTTCATTGATCGCAGCAACATCCAAATCTCCATGTAGAAATCCAAGCACAAGGTCAGTAACCTCCTCTCCAACAATATGCCAGTACTTTTGATAAAAGCAAGCAATCATTCCATCCGGTCTGGGGACTTGCCTAGATCCATTTGCCGAAAAGCATTCTGAATCTCTTCGAGTGTGAAAACTCTATTCAAAATGGCTCTGTCCGCTTCAGACAACCTATGGGCCACTCCCACACATTGATAATCACGATTTTGCCGAAAATTGGATTGGAAAATCTTGTTAAAATAGTCTGTAGCCACTTGCTGAATAGCACCAAACTCGTCCACCACAAGACCCCTTTCGTCTCGTATCCGATGAATCCAATTATTCCTCCTTCGGTGTGAGGCGACAGTGTGAAAGAACTTTGTATTTTTATCCCCTGCATTTAGCCATAAAGCTTTAGATCTCTGCCTCCAAAGCGTTTCCTCACATTGTAGGAGCTCAGCCAAACGGTCTTGTTTCCTTTTCACCTCATCACCCAAAATTTGATACGAACTAGAGCCCGACATAGAGTCTAGCTCTTTCGAAAGACGAGTAATCTCACACCCCAAATAACCATATTCATCAACATTCCACTTGAGCAGACTCTTCCCATAGCAGTAAACTTTGCCCATAAAGTCTTTAAAATCACTAGCACTCCCTCTTTGCCATGACTCTTTAACCACTGCTTCACAGAATGCATTACTAACCCACATATTCTCAAAGCAAAAGAGTTTGGGTTTAGGTCGAGAACTTCTGCTACCGTCCAAGTCAAACAATAACATATAGTGATCTGACGTGGATGCAAAGATATGTTGCTCCGTGGCATGTGGAAAAAGATCCCACCACTGCCTTGTCCCAAACCCTCTGTTCAATTGTTCCTCTACCCAAGCATCTCCCCTACCCCTGCTCCAAGTAAACCAAGACCCGCTAACCGAACATCCTATAAAATCACACTCGTCGACTACCTCTCTAAAAGCCTGCATCTGTTGTTGTGGTCGATTAGGTCCTCCGTGTTTCTCATCCGCACTAAGGATCTCATTGAAATCCCCAGCATAAAACCAAGGTACCGTACTTTGGTGAAGCAATCGACGTAGGAGATCCCAAGAATGATCATGCTTACTTGTAACTGGGATACCATAAAACCCTGCAAAACGCCAACTCTGGTTCACCTCCATAGCTCGCACTAACACATCAATGTGGTTCGACGAGTAAGACTGAATATCCACCTGCACGTCTTCTTCCCATAATAACGAAAGTCCACCAGATCTACCCATACAATCCACACTAAACACGTATGAATAACCCCATTTATATCTCAACCAATCCATTTCTATTCCCTTCCTCTTAGTCTCGCTTAGGAAAAGAACCTGGGTTCTATATTGTCTAACCGCTTGGGTTAGTTTATGAACTGATCGAGGGGACCCCAACCCTCGGCAGTTCCATACAAGTAGCCTCATGGCGATTGGCAGGGTTGGCTACGATCGCCAACCTCTGCCGAAACATCCAAATTCACCTCCATAATAACCTTATCTGTAACCTCATTAACCTTCTTCAAAGATCCTCCCATAGCAGGAAAATGGGAAATATTTCACCAAACCTTTTTTCTGTCCTTAAAATCTTTTTAGGGCAGTTTGGATTTCACCCACCACACTATCAGTGGGGTGAAATCTTTGTCTTTAATTTTTTTTTATTACTGCTCTCATCTGCAGTGCAGTCAAATTACAGATTTTTTTCGTGGATCATTGGAGGGGTAAAGATTTAATGGCTTCATTGGATTTGGATCCCAGTGTGGGGTTGAAATTACATTTTTTCCTCTCATTTTAATTATTTTATTTTTTATTAAGTTTTTAAGTTTTTAGATTATTTAATATTTTAATTCTTTCAATTTTATTTTTTATTCATAACGAAAACAATGTCATGTTGTGATTACCTGTTAGTATTACTTAATTTTACTTATTTATAACGCCAAATCTGAAAGTACAAAGATAATTTTTATTTAAATATACACATTAACAAATACAAATGGTGATATTTAGCCATTTGCATAATTAAACATATGCTTCATAAACCAATCACGCCGATAATTTTGCAAACTTCAATAATTTTGTCAGGGTAATTTATGCTTCAACAACATTAATTTTCATAATTTGGTTTAAAATAAATAAAGAAGAAAGCGAGGAAAATGGAGAAATATTTCACCCCTAAAACCTTTTCTCTGTCCTTACAATCTTATTAGGGTAGTTAATTTCACCACACTATCAGTGGGGTGAAACCTTTGCCTTTAATTTTTTTTTTACTGCTCTCATCCTGCAGTGCAGTCAAATTACACATTTTTTCGTGGATCATCAAAGGGGTAAAGATTTAGGCTTTGCTTGGTATAGTGAAAAGAAATGAGTGATGAAAGAAAATTAGTTAATCAAATGATTAAGTTATAAAGTAGAAAAGTTGCTATTAAATATAATCATTTGATTAATTAATTTTTCTTTTCTCACTCCTTTCTTTCTATCATACCAAGTAAAGTCTTAATGGCTTTACCAACATTGGTTGGCGTGAGTGGTAGCGGCTCTCGTCCCTTAACCAAGTGTCCAAGGTTCGATTCTTGGCCTTGGGTATGGAGCAAACTATGCTGGAAGGGGACTATCCACTTTGTGTGCGCTCAAGATCCCCGACGGAGATTAGTTACTGTTGCTGACGGTAGATACTTCATACCAATATCATGGTTAACCAAAAAAAAAGTCTTAATGGCTTCATTGGATTTGGATTTGGATTTGGATCATTGCAGTTCAGTAAAGATTGCCAATTTTTAAGATTTGAGAGAGGAAAAAGAAAATTAAAAATAGAAAGATATTTTTATCATAGTATTAGAATAAAAAATCAAGTTGTAAATAGAATTCTCAAAGTTAACCAAGCGCAAAAGCTGAAAGTCAAATTTTGGCAAACTTCCGTTGGAAAATTATATTGACTTTAGTAATTTCTCACATATGCAAACATTTGACTCAGTATACAAATTACTTTTATTTGCTTCTACGCTATAAGCACAAACAAGAATAAAAAACAAGTACATATCAACTAGTCTGATAGAGACAGTTCTGAAACTAGTTAGACTCAGGTTTTCCATTGTCGGTATCTTTCTCTCCATAGTCATTGAACAATGCCGGTAATCTTCCCAAGCTTTGCTTTGCTGCTGGAGAAACTCCATTTTTGCAATGAAAGACTCCAGAACTGAATTTGTAAGTTCTCCATCACATAACTATATTTTGGAAAAGCCAATACGTTGTTTGAAAGAACGAAATATGTTAGGATCTTTGTTAGAAGTTTTACCTTTTTATGTTACTTTGAATCTTCATCTCCTTCAAGCATGGAAATTCGAGCATCTAAATGCAAGAAAAAAACTTTAACAAAAATTACTCGTGTCAAGAATATAATTTCAACCAAATTCACTTAGAGATGACAATGGATATTCTATAAACGAGTGTCTATGATTATCCTGTCCAATTAAGTAGCATTAATGTATTATATAATCAGGTTTAAATAGTAAAATTATTATGGCCAAAATATTAAAAAAGTCACTGAATTTTGTTACTTTATTTATTTATTCATCACAAATTCTGATAAGATTCAATTAGTAGTGATCTTAAAGTATTTATTATCCAAACCCGATATAAATAATAATTTTTTAATACAATATTTTTATTTTTATGTATAAATTATTTATTATTGATGTAATATTTAATTAAAATTAATTCATTAACTTTTTTATTATGATTTTTATTTTAATTTATTTTTAAAAGTTAAATTAAATTTATTAATTTAAGTTTTTTTAATAAATTGTTTTAAAACTTTCTCTCTCTTTTGCACATGACCCATTATTAATATAAAACTAAAAAATAAATATATTATTTTAATAAAATATAGTATATATATTCACTTTTTTATATTATTAATAATATATGTACATTTTTTACAAATCTAACATACCTATATTGTATTTTTTATATTTTTCTTTGATAATTATTTTTTATTTTATCAAATCTTAATATTTAAAAATTATTTCTAAAATAGATTTATATAAACAAAATAATCATAAATGTTAACAATTAAATTAATGCATTTTAAAATACCTTAATTTTTTCAATGTTTTAAAATTTCATGACTTTCTTTTAACAAAAAAAAGGGCTAATAGCATTCATAGTCCCTATAATTTGAGCCAAATAACAAAATAGTCCCTACATTTTAAAATGTAACAAATTGGTCCTTAAAGTTACAATATTGTAACACGTATGTCATTCCGTCAATTCAACCGTTAAATGCAAACTGGCCTACACATGGCTTATATGTGTGCCCAATCATCTTTTGCGTTTCACTGACATGGAATAGTAAGAAATTAAAAAAATTAAAAATCATTCTAATTAAAAAAAACCCCTAAAAAGCAGCAGACCATTCTTCTGGCTCCTTCAATTTCACTCGCAAACCCTTATTCCTTGAACATTCTTCTGGGCAGCTGTGAAATCCCCAATTTCATGAAATTCTTCCATAATTATAAAGTATGTTAGCTTAAATGAAAATAAGTAGATATGAGAATTATGAAGTATGAAGGATGTATGGAACATGGAAGAAGTGATGAAATGGAAGGTCAAATAGTCAAAGAAGTAAATTCTGATATTATGAGAATGCTTAGAGTATGGTAAAATAAATGTAAGATTTTATACAATCAAATATCAGAAATTAAGTGTAATTAAAGATAATTGTTATATGGAAAAAAGGAGAACAATTAAGTGAATGGTCAAATAATGATGGTCAAAGGTTAAGATGAAATGATTTAATTTGATGATGATAAAATTTATATCAAATTTAATTGGTGTAATGAGATGTGGCTGATATGAAAAGGGAAGAAGAGAATTAATGGTCAAAGAAGGGTCAAAAAGCATAGTCAAAGAGAAAGCATGGCTGAGATGAGATGATATGGGATAGGGAAGCATTAAATGAGGTTGCATCAGTCACCACCTCCAGCCATCACCCTACGGCAGTAATTCTTTCTAGCGTTCTCCCTTTCATTCTCTCCATTTCTCCAAGCTTCCAAGTCTCCTTCCATAGCTACCTTGACAAGCTACCTTATTCCTCCATCGATCCCTTTAGCTAGTTGAACGAAAATCGATCCTTGTCACTAGACTAACTGATATCTAAAGTTTGGTAGATTGAATCCAAGTATTGGAGGAGATCTCAAAGTTTGAGATTTTGGTCACTAGCAAAAGGTAAGAGAAGAAGATGATTTGTTCAATTATGTTCATGGTTTGGAGTTGTACTAAGTTAATATGATATGTGTATAGTGATGATTTAAAGGTTAATTTGATTTGATGTTACAGCTTTGAATGAGTGAAAAGCCAGGGTTGACACGCCAAGTCATTTCGCATTCTCGAAGGAAAC
Source organism: Heritiera littoralis (assembly GCA_031772115.1). NCBI lineage: Eukaryota > Viridiplantae > Streptophyta > Magnoliopsida > Malvales > Malvaceae > Heritiera > Heritiera littoralis. The sequence continues at coordinate 111,165 of JAPDPK010000134.1, read as the reverse complement.
GAGGTAAGAAATTTATGTAACGGACGTAAGGCGGCTATGTCCGCATGTTTTATGATGTTTTGATGTGGTTTGGAAAGAAACACCAGCTGATTTCATGCAGGAAGAATGACATTTTCGGACTTGTCTCCTAGTACCAATTAGGCTAGGAGCAGCCGACTGCCTTAAGTAGCAACCGACTGCCTAGAGACAACCAAAACGCCGTTTTTCGAAAACTGGTTCAAACCAGTCGACTGCTATATAAGCCAGTTGACTGCTATTTACCCAAAAGCATTCTGTTTCAAACCAATTGACTGCTATGGGACAGTCAACTGCTATTTGCCAAAAAATGCATTCTGTTTCAAACCAGTCGACTGCTATATGGGACAGTCGACTGCTATTTCTTAAGAAGCATTTTGTTTGAAAACTAGTCAACTGCTATATGGACCAGTCGACTGCCCTCATGCATTTTCAAAATGAAAAATATCAGAATTTTAAATAAAAAGAATTTCGATAAATGAAAATATGAAGCAGCAGCCAACTGCCCCTATGAGGCCAGTCGACTGCCTTGTTTTGAAAAGAGGTTTTCAAACCTATTTCAAGAAAGTATAAAATGTCATGACAAAAAGCTATATGACATATGTTTTGAGATTATGCACTTTTATGTTTATAGTAGGGGCTCTGATCAAGTCCCGAAATGATGTATGTTTGGCTGAGGAACCATAAGTCAGGCCTCAGTCGCTACAGAAGGACACCTGACTAGTGTTAACTGTAGCCACCCACAGTTGGCCAATCTGTCTATATTACATGTTCGGCTAAGGGAGGATTCCTGGCCCTACGGGGTACGCCAACGATGATGATGATGCAGTGCATAACTCCATAAAAGTACAAATAGTTTTTATGTTATTTGAAAACTATATGTATATGCGATTTCGAAGAATAAAGAAATCGAAAGTACTTGATTTACTTGTATAAGAAGTTTTAAAGAAGTACATAAAGTATGTTTTAGAAGAAGTATAGAAAGTATGTTTTGAATGAAGTATATGATGTATGTTTTCACATGATGATGTAAAGAAGAAGTATACGAGGTATGTTTTAAAGTATGTATGTTATGATGTTTTAAAGAAAGATGTTTATGCATGATGTTTTAAAGAAAGTGTGTTTGCTTATACCATTGAATTAGACATGCATGGTTGCAAACAATGCATGAAAGATGTTTAAGATACATGCTTTATAATGCTTTACATGACATTATAGAGCTAAGTAGGAAAAATGCATATAGAGGCATAGCACGCTCTTTTACATATTTTTCTTACTGAGCGTAAACTCACCCTTTTACGACCATTTTTTCTACAGATTTCATGAAGTGATCCTCGCTCCGATTAGAGGAGCCTGATTTTGAAAGATCACAGTGTACCTTCTTGATACGCTTCTCGGTTAGCATAGAAGGTATACTTATATGTTTATGTATAGTTAATTGTAATTCAGCTACAGTACAGTACAAGTAGCAATTATGTTTATAAGATGTTGGGGATGTAAGTTAAGACGATGTGTAAGATCCTGTGGAATGGATGATATTTATATATATCATTTTATGTTTATGGACAGTAAATAAATTTGTATGAGCTATAAGAAAATTAGCTTAAGGGTAAGGAATGATTGGCACTGATGAACTAAATCAAATGATGTCGTATAAGATAATAAGGAAAAAGTTAAGTGATAAGATGAAGTGGCAGGGACGTCACAGAGTGGTATCAGAGCGATTTGATTGGTAGTTGTCAGTGTCAAGAAGATAAAAGTAGAGTATATCCCCAATTGTAATGTACTTGTCTGAATGCATATACGATGTATAACTGTTTGAAGTTATACTAAATAGCTCAATTTTGTGATTTTATCGACAGAATGAGCTCAGATAGAAGGGGTGTTGGTGAAGGAAGAGGAAGGGATTATGTAGAACAGTCCCCAACACAGTCTCCTTTCCCATCTCCACCGCATAGCCCGAACACTAGGTTAGCGAAGATGGAGAAGCATGTGGAGAATATGAACACCATGTTTACGCAGTTTATGGTGAATTTTCCAAATGTGGTCACAAGTGTATCATTCGCTATTCCTATAGTACAGCCACCACCAGTCCCAGTTATTGAAAGGCGGGATCTCACAGCTTATTGCAATGTGACCTTAATTAAGGAATATAAGAAGCTGGATCCGCCTAAGTTTAAGGGGGATATGGACACGTTGGCCGCAGTAAATTGGGTGAAGGCGGTCACTAGATCCTTCGAGTATATGCTATGTTCCGAAAAGGAAAAGGTGGGTTTGGCTGCATATCTGTTAGTGGACAATGCAGAGTATTGGTGGCAGTCCACTCGGGCCATGTTGGAAGCCTAACATGTTGAGGTTACGTGGGATAGATTTTTAGAGGCCTTTACTAAGCAGTACATCCCACGCATCGATCAAACCAGGTTGAAGATTGAATTTTTGAAATTGACTCAGGGGACAATGTCAGTTAATCAATATGAGTCAAGGTTTATTTCTCTAAGCGAATTCGACCGAGAGACCATCAGGAGTGAAGGATATAAGATATACAGATTTATAGAAGGACTGAAGTCTTCTATCAAATCCAAGTTATATACCTTGGGTATCACTACTTATAATGAGACAGTCCGTAAGGCTCAGTTGTGTGAGCAGGACTATGAGTTTCATCATGATGATTTTCGAGCCCAAAGTAAAGGTAAGAAACCGATAAAGTGGAAGTCAGAAAGGAAAACCTCGAGAGATGGATGCTCATTTGGGAGATGTAGGCCATATGAAAGAGCTTCGATAGGTAAGCAAGTAAATTATAAGAAAATGATTATTAATTAAATTAAATGGTTATGTGGAATTTATATTGAGTTGGGAGTATTATGATGATTATGGTACAGGGAATCCTAGAGCTACTGGGATCAAGATAAATGATGATAGATTCCAATATTCAACTAGTAGTACCGCTAGTTCACCTAAGAGTATAAGACAAAGGTGTGAACATTGCGGAAAGTTCCACGGATCACAACCATGCCAGTTGGCAAGTGGCGCATGTTTCAGATGTGGTAAACAGAGACATATGATCAGGGATTGTCCCAAGAAGGACTTGAGGACACCTGAGGAATCTGAGGAGACCCCTCAACCACAGCACAAGGCCACTACTGAAGAGAAGGGAAAGACACCTGTTAACTATGATGTAAATGTTGAAGATGTATAATGCAAAAGTATGTTATATTATCTGACTAAATTGTAAAGGAAGTTAATAGAAGGTAGTATGGTTATGTGAAGGATTTTTAGCTTACGTTATGGAAGGAGTAAAGAAAAGTCCTACACTTAATGAAATTACGGTAATCATGGAAAATTTTGATATGATTCCGAATGATCTTCCAGGACTCTTTATGGATAAAAAAATAGATGTTACTATCGATTTGGTACCAAGATTGAGCCCATTTTTAGCTTACCATATCAAATGGCATTAATAAAATTTGAAGAACCTGAAAGGCAATTTCAAAAGTTGTCATGAGATAATGTTTGTGACTGAAGTTACTATGGTGTGATTTAAAATAAGTTGGAGTTTTAATGAATATTTAATAAATTCGATTTCTTATTTATTGCACTTTTGTTGAGAAATAAGGTGTGAAATACAATAATTGACAAGAAACGATAGTTAAGTTTCTGAAGTACTCATTGGTATGAAGTTTTATGATATATATAGTGATATGTGAAATAAGCTTAAGTGAAACTGATGATGGACTTAAACTGATATTTATATCGACTTAATTTACTTAAATGTTTTATCCTATGAAAGCATTTCTTTGAAAAGAATATGAATTAATATGAAGAATGAGTTGTCTCAACAACGGTAATTATTCCCTATAGTCGCTTCTAGGTTTCGGAACAAGACAGGTATTTAAAAGTACCTTCCTTACTCTATCCGGATCCCTAGCCAACTATAGTATCCTTCCTGTTTGGTTCCTCGAACACCATAAGGGAATGAAGATGTTAATTTGATTTGTCTTAAGCTTAAAACAATGCGGAGTAGACAAAAGAATTATAAAGATGACCGAAGGAAACCATTTGAGTTTTGGTTGGAGATTATGTGTTCTTGAAGGTTTCTCCATCCAAAGGGATCATGAGATTTGACAGACGACGTAAGTTGAGTCCTCACTACATCGGCCCATTTGAGGTCTCAGACCGAGTTAAAGATGTTGTCTATAGTTTGACCTTGACTCCAGAGCCATCGGGAGTGTATAATGTATTCATATGTCGATGCTTCGGAAGTATAACCCAGAATTCATCTTACGTCATAAAAGATGAAACCTTAGAGATTCAGAAAGGCATAAGTTATGCGAAAAGGCCATTTGGGATTTTGGACAGAAAGGATAAGGTATCGAGGTCTAAGATGATTTAATTAATTAAAGTCTTATGGCCAAACCATACTGTGGGAGAAGCTATGGAAAACTAAAAAGCTTGATGAAAGAGAAGTATCTGGAACTGTTTAAGACATAATCTGATTTAAATTTGGAGGACCAAATTTCTAAAGGTGGGGAGAATGTGAAATCCCCAATTTCAGGAAATTCCTCCATAATTATAAAGTATGTTAGCTTAAATGAAAATAAGTAGATATGAGAATTATGAAGTATGAAGGATATATGGAACATGGAAGAAGTGACGAAATGGAAGGTCAAATAGTCAAAGAAGTAAATTCTGATATTATGAGAATGCTTAGAGTATGGTAAAATAAATGTAAGATTTTATACAATCAAATATCAGAAATTAAGTGTAATTAAAGACAATTGTTATATGGAAGAAAGGAGAACAATTAAGTGAATGGTCAAATAATGATGGTCAAAGGTTAAGATGAAATGATTTAATTTGATGATGATAAAATTTATATGAAATTTAATTGGTGTAATGAGATGTGGCTGATATGAAAAGGGAAGAAGAGAATTAATGGTCAAAGAAGGTTCAAAAAGCATAGTCAAAGAGAAACCATGGCTGAGATGAGATGATATGGGATAGGGAAGCATTAAATGAGGTTGCATCAGTCACCACCTCCAGCCATCACCCTACGGCAGTAATTCTTTCCAGCCCTCTCCCTTTCATTCTCTCCATTTCTCCAATCTTACAAGTCTCCTTCCATAGCTACCTTGACAAGCTACCTTATTCCTCCATCGATCCCTTTAGCTAGTTGAACGAAAATCGATCATTGTCACTAGACTAAGTGATATCTGAAGTTTGGTAGATTGAATCCAAGTATTTGAGGAGATCTCAAAGTTTAAGATTTTGGTCACTAGCAAAAGGTAAGAGAAGAAGATGATTTGTTCAATTATGTTCATGGTTTGGAGTTGTACTAAGTTAATACGATATGTGTATAGTGATGATTTAAAGGTGTGACGTCCTCGTCACTAACCAAATAGCAACTAACTTTTACTTCAAATAACAAATAAATCGACTAGTTTATCCGATGTCAATCTAACTTACTGTTATGCTTTGGGCATTTTTATCAGAGTATAATATCCATTTTCACATGCATAAAATTTTTCGCTTATAAACATGTGCCATATACATCAGGATCTCCAATATTCATATAACCTAATCCCCCACATGTACAAAACTATAGTATCGTACTGTACATTAGCCGAAGTAACGACCAACTAAATATACCTTCAAGGGATAAGTAGGAAGCGTGCCCCGAAGGTATCTTAAAATCCCGAAATGAGCTCCTCTATCCGGAGCGGAATTACTTCAAGTAATCTGTATGAAAATATTTGTAAAGGAGTGAGTTTACGCTCAGTAAGAAACTTATGTAAAAGAGCGTACTATATCACTATACGCAGTTTTCCTGCTTGGCTCTATAATGTCATGTAAAATCATTATAAAGCAAATGTCGTATATTTCTTTCACAAATATCAAATGCAAGTAAATCATGCTTTCAAATATTTCCACTGATCCCAAATCACGTGAGATCAAATAGGCAAATACAAATACTTTCAAATAGATGGGAGATAATTTATATCCGACAGATTCATGCACCAAGTAATTCTCATCATGGATACAGCAAATATATCCCTTAAGGATAATCCAGAGAGACGATGGATACAGCAAATATATCCCGTAAGGGATAATCCAATATATAGATCTCATGAGGATACCGCAAATATATCCCGATAGGGATAATCCTGAGAGATATCAAATAAATGGCGTACCCACGTATGGGCCAAGGATCCTCCCTGAAGCCGAATCAAATAAGAGACTCATGGCCATTGTCTATAGCCCACAGTTTCACTAGTCAAGTGCCATACTGCGGGTCTGAGGGCTGGACTAGAGCTCCTTAGTCAAGTATAAGTAACAAATAATGTGCATGCTCTTTCGAGAGATTCATAGTCTCCAAAATCTTATTCATATAGGTTTTAAACAAACACAAATATCTTTTCTTAAAACAGGTTCTCAAAACCTTTCTTTCAAATAGGCAGTCGACTGGTCATATATGGCAGTCGACTGCTACACCACGTTTTGCCTTATTGAATTTCTTTCCCTTTTTGAAATTCAATTATTTTATTTTTCAAAATACAAACAGGGCAGTCGACTGGTCCCAAATAGCAGTCGACCGGTTTTGAAATAGAATGTTTCTGGATAAATAGCAGTTGACTGGTCCCCTTGGTAGTCGACTGGTTCGAAACAGAATAGTTCTGGGTAAATAGCAGTCGACTGGTCCCCTTGGCAGTCGACTGGTTTGAATCAGTTTTCGAAAAACGACGTTTTGGATGTCTCTAGGCAGTCGGCTGCTACGTAAGGCAGTCGGCTGCTACGTAAGGCAGTCGGCTGCTCCTAACCTAATTGGTACTAGGAAACAAGTCCGGAAATGTCATTTTTCCTGCAAAAGACAACTGATGCTTCTCTCCAAAACCAACAAAATCACATTAAAACATGCGGATATAACCACCTTACGTCCGTTACATAAATTCCTTACCTCAATTGAGATTGATTCACAAGCTTGGTAGTCAATCTACACTTTTCCTTTTTCACTTCTTCAAGCTGTAAACATCATGACAATTTAAACCTCAATAAATCTACTATGCCAACTTCATACAATCCCAAACCATCAAAATATCAACATAAAACCATCTACCTCCCTAACCTTTGCAATTCACCAAATCTTTGGATTTCTAGATCTCCTTATTCACTTGGATTCACTCTCTCATATTAAAGGCATAGGTTAAGCTATCGACAAGGATCGTTTTTCTTTAGAGAAGCTTAACGAATCGATGGCATGAGATGGTGGTTTTTCAAGGTAAGAATTTGAACACTTAAAGGAAAATATGGAAGGAACGAGAGGGAGAGTGAGATGGGCTGGTACCGTGGGGTGAAAGGGATGATGATGATGAGTCATGGCCCTCATTAATTGCCCATAAATGCATTCTAATCCCCTCATCATCCTATCTTAGCCATTGACCATCCATTGACCCTTTTGACCATTGATTCTTTGACCATTCAATTGCCTTAATTCCTCTTATGTCCCATACACCATATATATATATATATATATATCAGAAAATTCATATTTATGCCATTAATCCAAGTTGGAAAACTGTACAAGTATGGGAAAATTACAAAAAATTGGGGATTTCACATTCTCCCCACCATAGAGAATTTGGTCCTCCAAATTCAAGTAAGGTTATGTCTTAAATAATTCCGGATATCTCTCTCTCATCAAGTTCTCTAGTTCCCAAGTAGCTTCTTCTGTAGTATGGTGTTGCCAAAGAACTTTCACTAGAGGGATCGTCTTTGATCTCAACACCCTATCTTTCCTATCCAAAATCCGAATCGGTTTCTCCACATAACTCATGTCTTCCCGAATCCCCAAGGGTTCATATTCAATGACATGAGATGGATCCGGATTATACTTCCGAAGCATCGATACATGAAAGACATTGTGTACTCACGATAACTCCAAAGGTAGTGCCAACCTATAGGCCACATCTCCAACACGATCTAGGATCTCAAATGGTCCGATGTAGCGAGGACTTAGCTTATCTCGTCGGCCAAATCTTATGATCCCTTTGGATGGAGAGACTTTCAAAAACACATAGTCTCCAACCAAAAACTCAAGTTGCCTCCGTCGAACATCTGCATAACTCTTTTGTCGACTCTGAGCTGTCTTGAGTCTTTGACAAATCAGTTTAACATTCTCAGAGGCTTGCTTGACTAAATCTGGAGCCAATAACCTTCGCTCACCCACTTCTTCCCACCCAATTGGAGATCGACACCGTCTTCCATACAAAGCCTCGTATGGTGCCATCCCGATGCTTGCATGATAGCTATTATTATACGCAAACTCAGCCAATGGCAGGTGGTCATCCCATGAGCCTTTAAAATCCAAAGCACAAGCTCTCAACATATCCTCGAGCGTCTGAATAGTGCGCTTAGACTTCCCATCAGTCTGCGGATGAAAAGCTGTGCTAAAATTCAGCTGAGATCCCATGGCTTCTTGAAAATGCTCCCAAAAGTGAGAAGTAAACCTGGAATCTCTATCCGATGTGATGCTCACTGGAACACCGTGTAGTCTGACGACTTCTCTCACGTATAAGTCTGCCAAAGCGCTAAGTGTATCTGTAGACTTCATAGGTAGGAAGTGAGCTGATTTGGTTAAACGGTCTACAATCACCCAAACACCATCATGGTTCCTTTTGGTTTTGGGTAATCCCATAATAAAATCCATTGTAATGTGCTCCCATTTCCACATAGGTATAGGTAGAGGATGCAACAAACCTGCTGGTCTTTGGTGCTCTACCTTAACTTGTTGGCACGTTAGACATTTCGCTACAAATTCAGCTATGTCTCTCTTCATGCCCTTCCACCAATACACCTTGCGAAGATTATGATACATCTTCGTGTTCCCCGAGTGTAATGTGTACTTAGTGGAATGTGCTTCCGTCAAGATTAGCTTCCTTAATTCATTGTCCTCGGGAACACATATACGGTTATTAAACCTTAAAATTTCATCCTCACCCATATGGAATTCTGAGGTCATACCCGATTGAATTTCCTTTATAGCCTCAATACACTGGACATCTTCTCTCTAAGCAGCCCGGATTCTGTCCATCAATTTTGGCTCAACTCTCAAGCTAGCCATCATCCTAAATTGCTCAAGAAGTGTAACACTTAAACTTAGGCTTGCAAACTGTTCAAGCAACTCATATTCCCTTATCATCATATAAGCCACTATACTTACATGCTTACGGCTCAGAGCATCCGCCACCACATTAGCTTTCCCTGGGTGGTACATGATCTCACAATCATAGTCCTTCATAAGCTATAGCCATCTTCTTTGCCTCATGTTCAATTCCTTCTGGGAGAACAAGTATTTCAGACTTTTGTGATCCGTAAAAATCTGAAATTTCTCACCATACAAGTAATGCCTCCATATCTTCAAGGCAAATACTACTGCAGCTAACTCCAAATCATGAGTTGGGTAGTTCTTCTCATGATCCTTCAACTGTCTAGAACCATATGCCACTACCTTACCATACTGCATTAACACACAGCCCAAACCTTGCCCTGAGGCATCACTATACACCGCAAATCCACCTGAACCACTAGGGATGGTAAGGATCAGTGCAGTCGTTAGCCTGCGCTTCAGCTCTTGAAAGCTACACTCACAGGCTTCATTCCACTCATACTTCACCTCCTTGCGCGTCAATCGCGTCAGTGGAGCAGCTAGCTTCGAGAAACCCTCTACAAATCTTCCATAGTAGCCAGCTAAACCCAAGAAACTCCTAATCTCCGTTACAGTCTTCGGTCTCTCCCATTGAACCACCGCTTCAATCTTTGATGGATCAACCGAGACCCCATCTTTACTGATAATGTGACCTAAGAAGGAGATATAATTGAGCCAAAACTCACATTTACTTAGCTTAGCATTCAGTCTTCGATCTCTGAGGGTCTCCAAAACAATCCTCAAATGCTGCTCATGCTCTTCCTGTGACCTCGAGTACACCAAGATGTCATCGATGAAGACAATGACAAACTGGTCCAAGTACTGCTTAAACACATCATTCATCAAATTCATGAATGCTGCGGGTGCATTGGTTAATCCAAACGGCATCACCAAGAATTCATAATGGCCATACCGTGTCCTGAATGCAGTCTTAGGGATATCTTCATCTCGGATCTTCAACTGATGATATCCCGACCTCAAGTCTATCTTGGAAAAGACTTGTGTACCCTTGAGCTGATCAAAGAGGTCGTCTATCCTGGGAAAAGGATACTTGTTCTTGATGGTCACCTTATTCAACCATCGGTAGCCAATGCACAATCGCATACTACCATCTTTCTTCCGAACAAATAGCACAGGAGCACCCCAAGGGGATACGCTGGGTCGTATGAATCCCTTGTCTAGCAACTCCTGAAGTTGCTTCTTCAATTCTTCCAATTCCACTAACGCCATCCGATAGGGAGATCTCGAAATGGGCTCCGTCCCCGGCATCAAATCAATAGTGAACTCCACTTCCCTATCCGGAGGAAGTCCTGGAAGATCATCCGAAAATACCTCGAAAAATTCCTTAACTACTGGAATTTTGTGAAGTGTGGGACGTTTCTGATCTACGTCCACCACGTGTGCTATAAACCCTTCACATCACAAATATATTCTATCAATTAAATCTCAATTAAGCCAAGCAAGCAATTATGCTTTTGCATTACATATTTGTAAAATTTACAACATAGCTAATGGGAGAAGAGAAAATCACACTCTTAGCATGACAATCTATCATCACATGATTCTCAGCTAACCAATCCATTCCTAATATAACATCAAATCCAAACATATTTAATAGGATTAGGTCAGCTATCGACTCTCTTTCTCCTACCCGTAGCTTACAATTACGATACACTATGTCCGTCATTTGGGATTCCCTAAATGGAGTAATTATTTGTAGCAATCCTCCTAAATGCTCAGGCTCAACATTTAATCTCCTAATAGCCATAGGGGAAATAAAAGAGTGCGTAGAGCCTGGATCAAATAAAGCAAGGACATATGTATCATTAATGTAAATCTTATCCTGAATCATCTTCGATGAAGCATCAACGGACTCCTTGTCAATGGCAAATACTCGTCCCTGAGTCACGGGTGCCTTTCCTTTCTCTGCCGTTGTGGCCTTACGCTGGGCTTGTGTGGTCTTAGGTTGTGGTTGAGGGGTCTTTTCTGACTCTTCAGGTGCCCTCTGATTTATCTTGGGACAATCTTTAATTCTATGTCCCTGTTCACCACACCAATAGCACGCCCCACTCGCCAACCGGCAAGGCTGTGCTCCATGAAATTTCCCGCATTGCACACACCTCGGCATTGTACTCCTCGGTGAGCTAGCGGTACTACCAACTGGATGTTGGGATCTCTCATCACCTATTTTGATCCCGGTGGATCTAGGAGTTCCTGTATCATAATCATCATAACTCTTATTTAACATAACTCCATATAATTATTCAATTAAAACACTTTATTTTCGTATAATGGAATTGTTTACCTGTCGAGGCTCTATCATAAGGCCTATTCCTCCTAGATGGATATCTATCCCTCGAGGCCTTCTCATCTGACTTTCGCTTTACAGGTTCTTTACCCTTATTCCTCGCTCGGAAGTCTGCTTGATGAAACTCAGAGTCCTGCTCACACAGTTGAGTCTTACGGACTGCCTCTCCATAGGTAGTGATATCCAACGGATATAGCTTAGACCTAATAGAAGGTCTCAATCCCTCCATGAATCTGTAGGTCTTATGATCCTCTCTTCTCAGTACTTCAGGATCAAATCTGCTCAGTGTAATGAACTTCGACTCATATTGGCTAACCGTCATGTTTCCCTGAGTCAAGTTCAAAAACTCAACCTGTAATCTCCTCTGAGCAGTACGTGGGACATATTGTTCATTAAAAGTTTCTACGAATCTATCCCACGTTACTTCAGTATGTTTAGCCTCTAATACTGTCTGCGTAGCCTGCCACCATGGTTCGGCCCCATCCACTAGCAAGTAGGCGACCAATCCTACTTTTTCTTTCTCAGTGCAAGCCAAGTACCCAAATGCCTTGGTGACCGCTTTCATCCAATTTTTCGCGACCAATGGGTCACTGTCCCCTTTGAACTTTGGCGGATCCAGCTTCTTAAACTCCTTTATCAGTGCCACACTGCAGTAAGCCGTATGATCTCGCCTCTCATTATCTGGGACTGGGGGGGTTGTACCACCGGAGTAGGAGGTACTGTAGGGGTAACTACTGGTGTATTATTGGCCACGTTCGAAAAATTAACCATAAACTGGGTGAACATTGCGGCCAATTTTCCATATGTTTCTCCATTTTAGCTAGCCTCGTATTCGGGCTATGCGGTGGAGATAGAGGAGAAGACTATGTCTGGGGCGGTTCATCACAACCCCGTCCTCATCCTCGTCCTCGTCTAGTACCCCTCCTTCGAGTACTCATTCTGTTAGCATCATGATCAAATAACTTGATTTAGTAGAACCTCAAACAGTTATACTACTCAAAATCAAGTAAGTTAGTATAGTACATTGGAGAATTACTCTAATTCTAGCTTATTGACATCGATAAACTTCAGTCGAATCGGCTCTGATACCAATCTGTAACGTCCTCGTCACTAACCAAATAGCAACTAACTTTTACTTCAAATAACAAATAAATCGACTAGTTTATCCGATGTCAATCTACCTTACTGATATGCTTTGGGCATTTTTATCAGAGTATAATATCCATTTTCACATGCATAAAATTTTTCGCTTATAAACATGTGCCATATACATCAGGATCTCCAATATTCATATAACCTAATCCCCCACATGTACAAAACTATAGTATCGTACTGTACATTAGCCGAAGTAACGACCAACTAAATATACCTTCAAGGGATAAGTAGGAAGCGTGCCCCGAAGGTATCTTAAAATCCCGAAATGAGCTCCTCTATCCGGAGCGGAATTACCTCAAGTAATCTGTATGAAAATATTTGTAAAGGAGTGAGTTTACGCTCAGTAAGAAACTTATGTAAAAGAGCGTACTATATCACTATATGCAGTTTTCCTGCTTGGCTCTATAATGTCATGTAAAATCATTATAAAGCAAATGTCGTATATTTCTTTCACAAATATCAAATGCAAGTAAATCATGCTTTCAAATATTTCCACTGATCCCAAATCACGTGAGATCAAATAGGCAAATACAAATACTTTCAAATAGATGGGAGACAATTTATATTCGACAGATTCATGCACCAAGTAATTCTCATCATGGATACAGCAAATATATCCCTTAAGGATAATCCAGAGAGACGATGGATACATCAAATATATCTCATAAGGGATAATCCAATAGATAGATCTCATGAGGATACCAGAAATATATCCCGATAGGGATAATCCTGAGAGATATCAAATAAATGTCGTACCCACGTATGGGCTAGGGATCCTCCCCAAAGCCGAATCAAATAAGAGACTCATGGCCATTGTCTATAGCCCACAGTTTCACTAGTCAGGTGCCGTACTGCGGGTCTGAGGGCTGGACTAGAGCTCCTCAGTCAAGTACAAGTAACAAATAATGTGCATGCTCTTTCGAGAGATTCATAGTCTCCAAAACCTTATTCATATAGGTTTTAAACAAACACAAATATCTTTTCTTAAAACAGGTTCTCAAAACCTTTCTTTCAAATAGGCAGTCGACTGGTCATATATGGCAATCGACTGCTACACCACGTTTTGCCTTATTGAATTTCTTTCCCTTTTTGAAATTCAATTATTTTATTTTTCAAAATACAAACAGGGCAGTCGACTGGTCCCAAATAGCAGTCGATCGGTTTTGAAATAGAATGTTTCTGGATAAATAGCAGTCGACTGGTCCCCTTGGCAGTCGACTGGTTCGAAACAGAATAGTTCTAGGTAAATAGCAGTCGACTGGTCCCCTTGGCAGTCGACTGGTTTGAATCAGTTTTCAAAAAACGAAGTTTTGGATGACTTAAGGCAGTCGGCTGCTACTTAAGGCAGTCGGCTGCTCCTAACCTAATTGGTACTAGGAGACAAGTCCGGAAATGTCATTTTTCCTGCAAAAGACAACTGATGCTTCTCTCCAAAACCATCAAAATCACATTAAAACATGCGGATATAGCTGCCTTACATCCGTTACATAAATTCCTTACCTAAATTGAGATTGATTCACAAGCTTGGTAGCCAATCTACACTTTTCCTTTTTCACTTCTTCAAGCTGTAAACATCATGACAATTTAAACCTCAATAAATCTACTATGCCAACTTCATACAATCCTAAACCATCAAAATATCAACATAAAACCATCAACCTCCCTTACCTTTGCAATTCACCAAATCTTTGGATTTCTAGATCTCCTTATTCACTTGGATTCACTCTCTCATATTAAAGGCATAGGTTAAGCTATCGACAAGGATCGTTTTTCTTTAGAGAAGCTTAACGAATCGATGGCATGAGATGGTGGTTTTTCAAGGTAAGAATTTGAACACTTAGAGGAAAATATGGAAGGAACGAAAGGGAGAGGGAGAGGGAGAGGGAGATGGGCTGGTACCGTGGGGTGAAAGGGATGATGATGATGAGTCATGGCCCTCATTAATTGCCCATAAATGCATTCTAATCCCCTCATCATCCTATCTCAGCCATTGACCATCCATTGACCCTTTTGACCATTGATTCTTTGACCATTCAATTGCCTTAATTCCTCTTATGTCCCATACATCATATATATATCAGAAAATTCATATTTATTCCATTAATCCAAGTTGGAAAACTGTACAAGTATGGGAAAATTACATAAAATTGGAGATTTCACAAAAGGTTAATTTGATTTGATGTTACAGCTTTGAAGGAGTGAAAAGCTAGGGTTGATGCGCCAAGTGATTTCGCGTTCTCGAAGGAAACGAGGTAAGAAATTTATGTAACGGACGTAAGGCGGCTATGTCCGCATGTTTTATGATGTTTTGATGTGGTTTGGAAAGAAACACCAGCTGATTTCATGCAGGAAAAATGACATTTTCGGACTTGTCTCCTAGTACCAATTAGGCTAGGAGCAGCCGACTGCCTAGAGACAACCAAAACGCCGTTTTTCGAAAACTGGTTCAAACCAGTCAACTGCTATTTACCCAAAAGCATTCTGTTTCAAACCAGTCGACTGCTATATGGGACAGTCAACTGCTATTTGCCAAAAAATGCATTCTTTTTCAAACCAGTCGACTGCTATATGGACCAGTCGACTGCCCTCATGCGTTTTCAAAATGAAAAATATCGAAATTTTAAATAAAGAGAATTTCGATAAATGAAAATATGAAGCAACAACCGACTGCCCTATGAGGCCAGTCGACTGCCTTGTTTTGAAAAGAGGTTTTCAAACCTATTTCAAGAAAGTATAAAATGTCATGACAAAAAGTTATATGGCATATGTTTTGAGATTATGCACTTTTATGTTTATAGTAGGGGCTCTGATCAAGTCCCGAAATGATGTATGTTTGGCTGAGGAACCATAAGTCAGGCCTCAGTCGCTACAAAAGGACACCTGACTAGTGTTAACTGTAGCCACCCACAGTTGGCCAATCTGTCTATATTACATGTTCGGCTAAGGGAGGATTCCTGGCCTTACGGGATATGCCAACGATGATGATGATGCAGTGCATAACTCCATAAAAGTACAAATAGTTTTTATGTTATTTGAAAACTATATGTATATGCGATTTCGAAGAATAAAGAAATCGAAAGTACTTGATTTACTTGTATAAGAAGTTTTAAAGAAGTACATAAAGTATGTTTTGGAAGAAGTATAGAAAGTATGTTTTGAATGAAGTATATGATGTATGTTTTCACATGATGATGTAAAGAAGAAGTATACGAGGTATGTTTTAAAGTATGTATGTTATGATGTTTTAAAGAAAGATGTTTATGCATGATGTTTTAAAGAAAGTGTGTTTGCTTATACCATTGAATTAGACATGCATGGTTGCAAACAATGCATGAAAGATGTTTAAGATACATGCTTTATAATGCTTTACATGACATTATAGAGCCAAGTAGGAAAAATGCATATAGAGGCATAGCACGCTCTTTTACATATTTTTCTTACTGAGCGTAAACTCACCCTTTTACAACCATTTTTCCTACAGATTTCATGAAGTGAGCCTCGCTCCGATTAGAGGAGCCTGATTTTGAAAGATCGCAGTGTACCTTCTTGATACGCTTCCCGGTTAGCATAGAAGGTATACTTATATGTTTATGTATAGTTAATTATAATTCAGCTACAGTACAGTACAAGTAGCAATTATGTTTATAAGATGTTGGGGATGTAAGTTAAGACGATGTGTAAGATCCTGTGGAATGGATGATATTTATATATATCATTTTATGTTTATGGACAGTAAATAAATTTGTATGAGCTATAAGAAAATTAGCTTAAGGGTAAGGAATGATTGGCACTGATGAACTAAATCAAATGATGTCGTATAAGATAATAAGGAAAAAGTTAAGTGATAAGATGAAGTGGCGGGGACGTCACAGCAGCCATCAAAACTAAGCTCTGATTCCTTCTTTTTCTCCTTTATTTTTCTTGACTTCAAATTAGAGAACTCCGACCACCAACCAACCACCGAATCGCAGCCTTTCCTTTCTCTCCTTTATCCCCTTCCTTTCTAATTTCCCTAGTTTCTTCTCCGTCTCTCAAACTACCATGCCCAATTTCCAAAGATTTCAAGAACCGGAAAATTTTACTTCTTTGTATTTTCATTGTGATTTCCTCCCTAGATTCTTAAATTTGGCTTGACTTGTTGATAGTTTCTATTCTTATTTTTATATATATTCCAAGGATATTTTCAATTTATCGATGGCTTGATTGTTGTTGTGGATCTTAATTTTGCCCCTTTTTTTATGTTGTTTGATTCTTGGTTAACTTACATGAAGTGGTTCGAGACTGCTAGTATTTTTGGGTTTTTGATTTCGACTATGGGAATGCATTGGTATTGAACTATTTTGCTTTTGTTAAGAGTAGGGCTATAAGGGTTGATGAAGACGAGGCTAGGTGTTTTTTTTTTTGTTGTTGTGATTTTAGCAAGGGAGGTGTAGTATGTGTCTTTGCAGAATTGTTTGGGTCTAATGGGTTGACCTTTATCTTGATGTTTTTTGTGGTGATCTGTTTCATTCGAGTTCTTTGAAATAGGATAAATTCTTGTTTTGAACTATGTTGCATACGAGTTGCTTGATGGTATGTTTGAATCAAGGTGCTGACTCCTTAGGTTGATGTTTCCGCGACCTTGAATGGCTTGTCTAGATGGTCTAATTGGTAGGGAGTATGTGTAAAGGACATTCTTGCCAGGCTTTTTTGGTCCTTGCTGTTTCAACTTGAGTGGGCTGGTTATCGCCTCCTCATGAACCGTTGAATTCTTTTGATGGGTTCGGTTTGTCTTTGCTAATTGTAATGAATGTCTTGTCGATTTGATTGTTTTGGTTGGTACTAATTGCTCCTACCATGAATAGTCTTAGTATTGCCCTTTGTTTCATCAATAAATTAGCCTTTCAAAAAAAATATGATCTAAAGGTGATGATGATGGTGATTTAGGTAGACAGGTGCCCATTTTCTTCCTCTGTTGAGTCTTCCCTCTGCTTTCCCCTCTTCTTCTACTTGACAAAGCTCAAAAATGATTTTTTTTAATTATATCGAATATATTAAAAATGATTTTAGGATTTTTCTTAATTATAATAATTTTTTTTTAATTTTTTACTATTTCATATCAGCAAAACACAAGAAATGATTAGGCACACATGCAAACCACATATTGCCCAGTTGGCATTTAACAGCTAAATTGACGGCTTTACTAATGGAAGGGCATATGTGTTACAATATTGTAACTTTAGGGACCAATTTATTGCGTTTTTAAGTTTAGAGATTAATCTGTTAGTCGCTCAAACTATAAGGGCTACTGATGTAATTAATTCAAAATAAAAAATTCATAACTTCCCATCTACACGAGGTGTCAGTGATTTTGTGCCGTCTAAATAACTACCGTTCCAATTGCAAAAGGAATTGAACAACAGCTGATGGTCACGTTTCTCATTCTCCTTCCCTTTTATCTTTCCTCTCTGACACTTTGTTGTTACTGTTCATGCACCCCCAGAGCAACGCTACGCTTTGCTGGGTGTTTTGGGGTTTTATTTTCATTTTCTTCCCCAGTCAGAGAAGAAGCTTCTGGGAAAGGGAAAGAAAATACCCATTTTTTCCACTCTCAGTCTCTCATTTTCTTTTTCAACGTCTTCTTCTGATAGTCTAGTAACAAATGAACCTTCCTCCATAGATTTCAAACACTAAAGAATATTCAAAAAAATCAAGATCAAGATCAACCAGACACAAATTAAAGGTGAAACTCAAATTTTGTCAAACTCCAATTCTGAAAAATACATAGATTTTAGTTATTTCCAGCATCTGCAATCATTTCCTCCAAACAAAGATAGCCTTAGTATACAAAATAATTTTATTTGCTTCTACCGCCATAACCACAAGCAAGATTTGGAAACAAATACATATCAGCTGGTCTGATAAAGGCAGCTGGGAATTAGTTAGACTCTGGTTTTCCATTTTCGGCTGCCTTCTCACCACACTCATTGAACAATGCTGACAATCTTGATGCCAAGCTTTGCTTTGCCACAGGAGAAACTCCATTCTTGCCAATTATGGACTCCAGAACTGAATTCGCAAGTAGTTTATTCTCTATCACTGCTGTCCCGGCCTCTGGCACAGAACTATCTTTGGAAAAGCCAATCTGTTGTTTGAAACAATGGAATATGACCCAAGTTAGGATCTTGAACTCTAATCTTTTGGCAATGAACATTTTTTTTCTCAGAGAAAATCAATCACTGTTTAATCCTTTTGAAATGGTTTTGCACTTACTGTTAATGAACCATGGCCTGATAGTGTGAAAAGAATGGAGGAGCCAGGAGGGAAGTTCTCATCCTTGAAGACCTCTATGAATTTTTCAATGGCTTTTGCTTCTGCATCAGTGTAGATTCCAAGAGATTTCCAGATGGCAACACAATTCTCTGCTACCTTCTCAGAGTATTGTTGACCCGTTAATGGCAAGATCATTGTCACCCTTATGAACTTCTCAAAGCCACCTACAATACAAACACATAACAAAAATAATAGTACAAACTTAAATAAAATCGACTCCAATCTAAGATAATCTGAATTTAAAATTATCAAAATTTCACAACTTTTCCCAATCCAAAATTTTAATCTCTAGTCATCGCTAATTTTCACCATTTTTCCATAGATTTAACACAAATGCAACAGAGAGATAGAATATAGACTTGGGTTATTCTCATTTTGGCCTACCGAAAATTTTCCTCCCTTTTCCTCAAAATTAGGAAAATTTTCCGTTAGTCAGTAAAATTTTCTCTTACTTTTTCCAACAACTAAACACAAATAAACAGGACGGTAAAAGATTTTAGAAATTACCTGTAACGATGTCTCTAAAAAATTCAACGGATTCCAGTAACTCCGTGGCATTCTTGCCCTTCCACTTAACGGCAAGGCACGCCACGGCGTTATCCTCCAAGTAAACTCCGATCGTGGTGAACTTTATGAACTTTCCTTGGATTTCCAATCCTCTCTCCCTGGTGCACGTTAGCATTACCCATGAACAAAAGACTTAAAACATAATTACAACCAAAGCAATCGAACGAAAGCAACCAAAGCACAAGCAGAATTTCGGTCGGTTCGTAGATTACAAACCTGCGCCACCGAGGAACAGAGTTTTGGTAGAACCCGGAGGCTTGACCGTCGGCAGGAATATAACGTTCTCCACCTGAATTTCGGTGACGGACGGTGACGTAGACATTCTATGACGGCTGAATAAAGTTACGCGTTCTGTTTTTGTTTGAGTAGTGAGAAGTGAGAGCGAAACTGAGAGTTTTATAGCAGAGTGGAGACAGCTGGCAGATGGTTAATTAATGGGATAATGGAGGGTTGCTGGGAAGGTGAGGATGGTAGATAAGGCACGTGAGTTTTTGAGAGATCACGTGCAAGCAATTAATCATCTTAGGGAGAGGAGTATTAGGTGTCACCAAAAACATGAATCTATATTTTTTTCTAACATTTATTTTTGTACGAGAAAAAAATTGAGGATAAATTGATTGCTACTCATCTAATTATAAGAAGTGTTGTACGTCTACAAGGGAAACTTTAACTGTTAAAATGTTAATATTTTATTTTAAATTTAAAATGATTGATAAACAAATATAGAATGAAATGAAATTTTTTATTGTGTAGTCTAATATTATATATATTTAAAAAATTAGAAGTATCGTATACTTATATATAACGTCAATTATAGTGATTTAAGTCCAAGCATCTACTATTGAGATTGAATGAATCTTAACCATTAACTTTTAATATCTTATTGATTTGTAACACCCAATTTGCTTATCAGTTATCTATGCCCATTTTGCAAATTAAATTTTGTTTTTTTAAATGTTTTAGTAATTTGTTAACCTGCAAAATTAATTTGTTTGTAGAATCAAAAGTTAAATTTGAAATAAAAAACAAAAAAAAACATGGATTTTAAATTATAGTATGTGTAATAGCATAAAGAATTCTTTTTCTAATTATATGAAAATGAAATCTAGGAAAGTTTCAATTTTAACTCCAATATAATTTCTGCGATAGTCAAGGACAGCGTAGAAAAAGTTAAATTCTCGAAGATATAGTTTCTGCGATAGTCAAGGACAACATAGAAAAAGTTAAATTTTCGAAGATGTCTAAAGGTCTAGAACCATAGAAATTTTTTTTGAAATCCTAAGAAAATTTGTCAAGAGGGTTTCGTTCATTGGTTGTATGTTTTATTTGGTAGATTTATTCAATCAGAGCACAAACCAATGTCACGGGTGGGTCATTAGACTTGTTTGTTAAAGACCAAAAATGCAAGATTAAAACTCATAGATTGTGGCTCAATTGGCAACGCAAGTTAAATTTGTGAAAAGAGCTCTTAGGTTCGATCCCCACTAAACACACATTTGGAGAGAGGTGAAGAGCCTTAATTATGACGAAAACCAGAGCAAAATTAATATCGAACCGTTAAAATAAATGAAGATACATGTAGTTTACACAAAAAAATGGTAATATCCAACATTAAAGAAGTTACAATAATGCAACATGGCGTAGATATTGAAAATTGTCCTTGAAGTTCTTACTATTTTCAAGGATAATTAAGCATTATGATTATCATTTTATCATCGTCTTAAATTTGTTTGTGAAGTAAAAAATTTTCATTAATAATGTATCGGATAATAATTTTAAACTAGAGTTATCTATGGTTCAGGTTGAGCTTAAGTAAGATACTAACAAGTTATTTACAACTCAACCCTATCCGATTATTCGAATTTAATTTTTAATACAAACCCAATTTTAATTAAATTTTATTATATAAATCCAGACTAGTTTATGACCCGTGCAATACACGAAAATTTTGTATACTTAGAAGTGATTGTTAATAAAAATAAATTTTATTTACAATTTAGTTATTTAGATGATAAAATTAAATATATAATTAATTTAATTTAATCAAAGTAATTAGAAATAAATTTATTAATATAAAATCTTATAAGAAAATATAAATAATAAAAGATAATGAATGAAATATATAAATAATGCATTCAAATATAAAAAACACTAACATCCAAAAAAAATGCATCTAACACTTAAATTAAAAACTAAAAGTTCGATCATTGAAAAAAAAGGTCTTCAATTTTGAGAATCTTCAACTGATGTTGTTGGATCTATACTCTTGTAATTATGTTTACATCATATATAATTATTATCTATTTATAGAACACAAAGAATTCAACTAATTAATGAATAAATGTGAAACCTTACTCATGTGTACATATTTTTTTGTAGGTGTTTGAAGGAAATGTCGTCTTCTTCATATGTATATTAATTAGCAAGCATCTCTGTTGATATCTTCATTAATGGTTTTGCTAACTACTTGATTACTTTTTAACATGTCATTCTCTTTCTGGGACTTGTCAATGCTTTATGCTTCAAATGATTCCAATATTCAATGTTTTTTTGAATGCATTTGTTACGACCCGAAGGCCACGATTATTCTTTAATACTTATACTTTTCTTAGTCTACAAATTTATAGACTAAATTTTTCTTTTTTTATTTTAAGGTTTGTATTCGGTGTCAGTGTAGTTACTATACTATCTAGGTGACTTATAGTCATTTCATTTATATATTAAACTAACAAGGAAACGATTCTTAGTTACATCCCGACTTGTTAAACAGAATATGTACTGTGCATCAATTAAAGTCTTACATGTAAACAAGTATTTTATATTGAACATATACCTCAGAAGACTAGTACTAAGTCCATACACCGTCTCCGATGCCCACTTAGCAGCTCACATGATAGATGTTAACTTCAATAATCTGAAAGAGATGAAATTTAGTGGGGTGAGCAAAACCACGGCTCAGTAAGATACTAATATAAATATAAGAGTAGGATTACACTGTCTTAAACTACAATGCTTAAAACTTGCAAGTTTGCAATTACAGTTAATCTTTCTCATCGATAACATATCATCATCTCATTTTATTGTCATTTGTCTATCACTTATACTTTTAAATAAATCATCATAATCACTTTTTCAGTCTTCTTGTCCTTACACTATAGTGCATCGCACAACAATCTGTTGTATCTAAATACTATTAGTCTATATTTTCCTCTATCTCGAAGTACATCATGTCCAATTGAAGCATCATATCAATTCACTTTATGTTTCATAATCGTACTCCTGTAATCTATCATCTCATATCACTTTCCATATAGAGAAATCATGATCATAATAGTGTAAGTTCACAATTCTCTTCATATCAATCTTATGTTCATGTATCATATCATGTCATCGTCTAGATAAAATATCATTAATGTCGAGTCATGACATTCCTTATGGAACTCTCATGTACGAAGCATATTATCATGTCAGGGTTTAATATGCAATTTATGTAACTTTACTGTACAAACCGCTATCATTTCTAATCGTATCATATGTACTTTAGAACATGCTCCACGTATAAATTTTCAATTCATTCAAGTCTACCTTTACGGCATGATAAAAACATGTTTAATTTCAATTCATGTATTCGTTTTTAGAGCATGTCTAAAACATGTGCGGTTTTAAAACATTTTTCATATACTATAAGTCATATCAGGTCTAGAGTTCATATCAAATCAATCTATACTCTAGACCACATATCATTTTAAATTCGACACAAAATCGTATATAAATCATATAAGTGTCGAAATCATTTATCATGTACTTTTAAAAACATATACTGTAAATCATATTAGGTCTAGAGTTCATATCAAATCAAACTATACTCTAGATCGCATATCATGCCATGTTCGACACAAAATCACATATAAATCCTATAAGTGTCGAAATCATATCTCATGGACTTTTAAAACATGTTTAAAACATGTACTGTTTCAAAACATATTTCATTTCAAACTTGTTTCATGTACAGTATAAATCATGTCAAGTCTAGAGTTCATATCAATAAAATCATTGTCATAACGTATTAAGTTTGAGAGAAAACCTAATAGCTAGACACAAAATCTATGGAGTCACCACCAACCATTCTACCTAGGTGTGATTGGTCACCTATTCAAACTAAGGATAAGGCTTGGTTTACATTCAAAGATACTAGGATTCGGGAGTAAGGTTACGTGTAGAGAAGGATTAGCACCCCTACAACACCCATCCTAAAATGGTACCAACTAGTTTTTGGTTATCTTTACAATTTGCCTTGTGTTTATATTAATTTCGATATGCTTATATATTGGGAATATTTCTAAGATTTTTCCATCAATTTGGCTCCAATCTTAAAAATCACCATCACCTCAAGATGTTCAAGGAGTCTCAATTGACTTTCTTGAACTCCATCGTCGGATTAATTAAATAATTTATGAAAATCTTATTCTTTCTAACTTTGGCTCTAATTTTGACTCCATATTAATTTCTATATTTTTTAATCTTATTTCATATTATATTTATCTCTATATTTTATTTATTTATTTTATTTATTTAGAGAATAAATATGAATCATGGTTTATTGAAGATTTTCTTAAAAGCGTCCCATCAATTTGGCTCGGCTTAAAAGAAATCTTTTCACCTAGAAAATTCAAGGAGTCCCAATTGACTTTCTTGAAATTTCATCATTGGCATAATTCATATATTTTTTTATTTCCTATAATCTTTATTCTAAGCTATTTAGTTCATTTATTTATTCACTTATCTAATTTTATTTAAATTTCTTTAATCTTAATCTTGATCTAATTTATTTTTATTTTATTTATTTCATTTATTTTATTTATCTAATAAACATGAATTATATTTTATCGAAAACTCTTTCAACAGTATTCCATCAATTTGGCTCAACTTAAGAAAGAATCATCTAACCTAAAAATATCCAAGGAGTCTCAATTGACTTTCTTGGAATTTCATCATCGGTATAATTCATATTTATTTCATTATTATCTAATCTTATTAATTACTAATTACTTTCAATCTAAGCTATTTCATTCTATTTATTTAATTTTTCATCTAATTTATGTTCTTGTATTTATATTTATTTATCTATATTCATTTACATTTTATTCATGTTTAATTTACTAAGAATAAACATGAATTATAATTTATTGAAAATTCTTTCAAAAGTATCCCATCGATTTGGCTCAACTTAAGAAAGAATTTCCTCACCTAGACATTTTTAAGATGTCTCAATTGACTTTCTCAAAATGTCATCATCGGTATAATCCACACTTATTAATTAACTTTATTTTTATTTCTAAAAGAACTAATTTTTTCTTTTTTTAAAATTTAGTTTCCTTATCTATTATTTTAACCAAATATATTTATTTAAACATTTTCTGTAAATTTATTACACTTATTTACAAACCTAAATAAATTAATTTAATAAATTAGTTAGTCTAAAATTTCCTAATTTAAATTTAACTATCCCAAATATTAATTAAAACTACCAATCTAATTATATATATAAAACTAACAAAGAAATTAATAAACAAATAAAAAAAATTGTTTTCTACCTTTTCTCGCCTTCTTTCTTTCTTTCTTCTTTAAAACTTCCCTTTGCTTTCTATTCTTTCCCACGTAATCTCCTTCTTTGCTAGCCTTGCTTCTTTGTTGTCTTTTTTCTCTTCTTTTTTTTTTGGTAATAGTCTTTTTTCTCTTCTTTACTAACTGCAATTCACGCCTTTTCTTTCCTTTGCCTTGGTTTCACGTGGCTTTAGGCTGACTTGCACCTTCCTCAAACAGAAGCAAGTGGCGTGGTGATCTGGAACAGCAAGGGTAGGCAAACACGGCAGCAAGTGACAGCAACAAGAACACAACGAAACAGATGGCACTGGGCAAAGGAAACCGCAGTAGCAGAGATGCTGTAGGGGGCGACGTATTGCATGACCAGGGGAGGTGACGCGTAAACAGAGCAAGGGATGGTAACAAATGCTGCAGCAATGGACGTGAGATGATGGCTGAAACGGGATAGAGCAGAAGCAAGGGTAGCAGACAAACAACAACGACTAGGTGCAAGAGGCAAAGGAGATGGCGTTGTGCTTTGGTGCCGTGGACTGGAGAAGAGAGCAAGATTGCCACAGCAGGGTAAGGGGTTGGTACGCAGGCCAAGATTGATCCAAGCACACAGCAGCAGCTAGACTGGGTTGAAGAGATGGGAACGGCAGCCACAAAGCATGAAGGAAGATGATGGTGCGTGGCCAAAAACGATGGCAAAAGGGTTGGTTGTAAGGGTCTTCACGTTGGAACGGTGCAGTGAAGGAGGGAAGCAGGGTTGGCGTGGAGCAGCGGAAGCATGGAAACAATGGGTCAGTGAAGATGAATACAGTGGCCGTGTAATAAGGTCTGAAGTGCCAAGAATGTGGCGTCCCCCTTCAATAGTTTTCTAGGGTTTTTTTTTCTCCAGGTTTTTTTCTCTAGGGTTTCTCCTCCAAGGTTTTTTCTAGGGTTTCTCCACCTCTCCTCCGTGTATCCTGTCATTTAAATAGACCTAGGGTTTTTATTTTTTTTCCTTTTTTTATTTTTTATTTTGGTAATATATAAAAATCAAGAATCAATCTTTTAGGAAAAATATTTTTAGATTTCAAGAATCGGACTTGAATCCGATATTAATTCTGACTTTCCTTTCCACAAAATTTGATTTTCAATATTTAATAGTCTCATTTAATTTTGCTTTCCTATCAAAATTGATTCCGATTTCTTTCTTCATTTTTCATTTTTTTTTCAAAAATCCAAACGAAATCTATTTCTACATAAATAAAAAAAATAAAATATAAAAACTAATTAATTAAAAATGTTTGAAAAAGAACCAGACAAAAATGGTGTCTACAATCATACTCTAGACTTCATATCATATCGGTTAGAGACTAGGCTAGATCCCTATCATCTCTATCAATAAAGACTTAAATCACTGTAGCTAGCAGTGAAAATCATGTCATCATCCCCTGGAAACCAACTAGGGCGCTATCTATGGTCATAGACCTCATCTCTCTCAGCCCCACTGATCAAGCGTGACTGAGACCTGTCCACTACTATTGTCGGACAAGCATCTCTCTGCCTAATGAGCAAAGCTCCAATTAGGCGGTTTCCATTATGCTTTATTGAATTTCACTCTTTTAGGGTGCCTACAGTCTCATAAAACATTTAAATCTATAGCTTTCTTTTCAATATCATGTAAAGCATATGGTAAAATTCTGTATGAGACTTCATATATTAGAATATATATATATCTACCATATACTTTCATTTCAAAACAAATCAATACTTTTCAGTATTCATAAAAACATTATTAAAATGTTTCAAGTTGCAAGAAAGCATGCTTAAATGCGATGTTATAAAACATTTCAGTATGCAACTTCAGTAATATTTTCATCAATACAGTGAAACGATTCCTTTAACTTTATCACCATCAATTATTCGATTTCAAGACTTTCTTTTTGTCAAATCAGTAAATCACTATGCAATTCATTCACTATTCATTTAATTCGGTATTCAATTTGCTCAGTACTCAATTCATTTGGAAATCGAATCACTTGGTATTCGGACCCTTCGGTATTCAATATCCTTTCTCGATCGTCATCGACTATTATAATCATTTATACACTTCATCATCAATATTAGGATCGCATCATTAGTATGAATCCTCTAAGTTTCTATGAGCTTTTAAACATCATGTTTCTAAATAGTCATCAAGGTATCGAAATTATACAAATAATAATATCATCACTCAATATCTATTCCAGAATCGACATCGAGGATAACAGAATCACCACATCGATAGTCACTTATCAAATCCATCTATGATTTGATCTATTGATACATGTTTATCATTTCCGATTTGAGGTTCAATTTCATTTACGATCACAAAATCATATCTAAATCCTCAAATCAACTTTTATGCGGCCTTTATGACTTAATCCGAACTTATGCAAATTGTCGATCTTATTATTCGAGATCTATTCTAAGGTCATAGGCACAATCATCTTTTCACATCTTTATCACTCATTTCTTTAAACCCATAATTGATCGGATTATGTCGTAATTCAACCTCAATTTCAATCAATTTTCTGCATGCACAATTCGTACATTCATTATGATTCAGTATCATAGCTATTCATTGTGTATCATCGTATCGATACTAAGACCCATATTACTAGGGTATGTCCGGTTGTTATCTCACGTATATCCGACAGTACAATGTAGGACGGTGAAATCGTCTCCATTTCGATCTTTCGAATTTGTCCATATTATCACGTTTTGGAATTATTTCAAAATCAAGAACCGGACTCGGTAAATTCTGGAAATCATTACTCCGTTAATAACTTCACAATCCAATCATTTAACCATCAATTTTCAACTATGATCTTCTCTTCAAAGCAATATTGTATAATCATCGTTACATCCATCAATACTCCAACTATCAAGATTCCACCTCAATTTCTGCTCGATAGTCAACTTTTAATGTTAAATAACTCAAATTATCGACTCTATAAGATTCACAACAAAATTCCTCATATTATCGTGCTCATCTATTAACCTTCTCAACCATTTAAAAATCAAATTTTTTTTTTATGACAGTAAGATCCTTTCAAGCTTATCTTCGATAATTCTTTCAAGATTCCATTTAGATGAGAACTTAATATTTTTCCTTAAACATTTTCGTGGAAATTTCGACAGCATAATGACTTAATTTCCTCTAAACCTCCTGCAAGGAAATACAATTTATGCTTGCAGTCGTTGATTCTCACCAATTTTTACCTCTTACTAAGACCCCCACAATTAGTTGTGGGTCCTCTTAGCATTTTTTAGCAAATCAATTTAATCAATATATCATATAAAAATTTTCACAGTTCCATTTAAATTCATTCCATCAATGTATCATATAAAAATCATAAAATCCCACATACAATATGATACTACTAATGTTTTATAAAAGTATCTTACCTATTCGCCAAGCTTAGTGCACTTTCCGATTTTCGAGCCTTGCCGAACTCCACCATTCTTCTCATTTTCGTTTTGCTACAATTTCAAAAATTGACATATATTTTCATTTAGAAAATAATCCAAGAATTTCTAATAAATTCCATAGACATATAGCGAAAAAGGCTTTTAATTTTCCTTACCCATTTCTTCTTCTTCTTTTTCTTCTTTCTTTTCCTTTTCCTTTTCTTTTCTTTTTTTTTCTTTTTCTTTCCTTTTCTTTTCTTTTCTTCTTTCTTTTCTTTTTCTTCTTTTCCTTTCTCTTTTTCCTTTCCTTCTCTTCTTTCTCTTTTCTCCCTCTTTTTTTTTCTGGCCGGATCGGGTCGGGTCGGGTTGACCGGGTTAGGCTGGGTCAGATCGGTTCGGGCGGGTCGGATCGGGTTGGACCGGTTCCGTCAGTTCACCCACCGGCGGCCACCATTTCCGACGGTTCGGCCACCCTACAGCATCCCGCGGTTGCCACGAAGCCGGATCTGGCCTCGGTTTCGCCCCATCACCGGCGATGGGGCCAGATCTGGCGGCGTGGGTTTCGGCTCCTTTCTCCTCCGTTTCTTCCTTCCTTCGCCGTTTCCTTCACCGCCGGTGGCCTCCCTCTCCTTCGTTAGCCCTCGCAGTTGGCGTTGGTGGCGGTGGCGGTGCCTGGATCGGCCGGCACCGCCGATCTCCCTTTCCCCTTCCTTTTCGATTTCTTCCCCACTTCGCTTCACTTCTGTTTTCCTTTTCCTTTCCCACCGTTGGTGTCGGCGTTGGTTCCCTCTCCTTGGCTCGCCGGCGGCGTCGCTGCCTCTCCCTCCTCCTCGCGCCGACCGGCTCTCCATTGTTTCTCTATTTGCTTCTCTTCTGTTTTAGTTAACAGAAGAGAAATGTGGGAATCGGGTTCCCCGATTCCCACTTCTGTTTCATTTTTTTAATAATTATATTTATATATTTATAAATATAATTATTAATTAATAATAACGTATATACACATTTTTATTTTTCTCAAATTTTTTGGATTTCTTAATATCCAAATAAATTTCTCCATTTTCTTATTTAATTTGGATTTTCATTTATCCAAATTAAATTTTCTCCTTCATTTCTTATTTCCAATTTAATTTTCCTTTTTATTTCTTATTTAATTTGGATTTCAATTTGTCCAAATTAAATTTTTCGGATACCTTATATTTATTTAGAAAATTCTCGGTCTTCACAGCATTACTCCCACTTTTTTGACTGATTTATTAGATGATAAGGTAACTTTACATTTTCCATATGAGTATTTTATCCATAGTCTAAATAAATAAAAATCAATGCTTGTTATGATTGTTGTTATTATTTTTAAAGGTATTTTTGACATTACAAATTTTTTTAGGAACTTTAGTTTTCTTGAATATTTTTTTAGAAAGAACTATAACTTAAAACAATTAAGTTAATAAAAATATTTTTTTTAAAAATTTATAGAAATTTTTTATAAATTTATTTGTTATATAAAAATTACTACATTATAAACAAAGAAACACCCAAAAGTTTATATTGAAAATTAATAGCCACCCTTCAAGCACTCACATATACATTTATATAAAGCAATAATGAAAATAAATTATTCAGTTTATTAAAATAACTATATAAACTGAGTAGTCGAAGAGCTTACCAAAATTTGTTGCCGATTGATCAAATTGAATCAATGTGGAGAAAGCTAGAAAAGAATATAAATAATAAAACAAAAGTTTTTTTTATGTGCATTCTTATAAAATGTACAGTTGTGATTAATGCATTTAATTCAATATTATGTGATATATAAAAAAATTCATCCTGATTAAGGTGTTCATTCTATGGATTTGGTTAATGTCAAATCAAATAATAAAATTATATATTTAAACTAACTAAAATAAAAATTATTCAAGATTTATTTAAAAATTAAAATATTGAACTTAATTAACAATTAGTGAAGGAGAGCAATTGAAATTACAAAATGTCTAGTTTTCATTAATACATTTAGAAATGAGTAAAAATTGCGCGTAAACTAAGTTGTTATTTAAAAATGTACGTAAAATATAACAAAATGTACTGAATACTACTTTTCATTATAATGACAAATAAATATGAAAGTATGAAATTTAATAACATTATTTTGCTATTACATCAAATAATTAATTAAGTAATAAATGAATGTGAAAATAAAAGATTTAGAAAAAACAATATGTTATAATATTAACATATATCACTTTTGCCGACTTCTACTTCCCTTTCACAATCTACTATCTAAATTTCAAAGTAATGTCCTTGATTTACATTCTGTAAATAATTATTTGCTATGGAACAAAAAAATAAAATCGTTGTTCCAAATCCATGGGAAACACCCGCTTCATATGTTTACAATCATGTGATTAAAATATTAAAATTAATTAATCGTTAGTCAATGAGAGCAATTGCCGAAGAAACCGGAGAAATTACAGAATTTAGTGAGACAACAGCAATAGGGAGGCTCATAAATTTTTAATTGAATATGACAGAATTTTTTATTAAAAAAAAATTAATACCTGAATAAGGTCTTTTATGATGTCCTGTGCTATTCTATTGTGATTCAAATATGCATACAGGGCAGGTTTAACTCTGAGTTTTGATTCAAAATCTGATGCTTATTCAATACATCAAAAAATTGGGAACAACTAACTAATAAGAAAGGAAGCATCGCAAAAAGAACCAAAAAGTATGCATTATAATATAATGAGATTATCGGTAACAGGAACCATATTAGCCTTCTATTATTCTCTCTTCTTAGTAGTATCTGCCCTTTGTTGCCGTATCGGGGATAAGCACTCTGCGATAGCGATTAATTCACAATCAATAAAAGTATAGTATTGTACAAGGAAAGGGGAGTGTATTTAGTTGTGTTAAGGTGATAGAAGATTTCATTTTGTGTTAATAATGTAGATCATTTTTAAACATTAAATGTAATATATTGGGAGGGCTTTACCGTTTACCACTCCCGGCCCGAACAGGATTAGTCTCAGACCGTAAAACGGATGAGGATACCTGTGGTTACACCAAAAAAAAATAATTATTTTAGTACCTGATTTGAGAATGGCGGGTTGTTTGTGCTAAAGCCTAACTTGAGAATGAAGGATTGTTTGTAATCTTTCTGTTAAAAATGTATTAAAAAAGCTACAAAGAATAATTAAGTTGTTAGGAAGAAATGTAATGTGTATTAAAAAAATGTAAAATTATTGTATATGCAAATATTTTTATATCTAAAATCTGAATGAAGGGCTGTTTCTTCTATTTGTGTTTTGCCAGGTAGCAGTGTATACTACTCACATTTGGTAATTTTAGATAACCGCTTGAAGCCAAATGTGCCTGCAAAGTGTCAATAATGTACCCGAAATTAGTGACAATAAGAAAGTACTCGCAGTCTTGTTAAATTTTCAATGTTCATGAAAAGAGTGAGTAGAAACTTGTACAAATTAAAGAATCCTTGGAAACAGATTTGTACTTGGATATAGTCGGTGTATATCTTTGACTTGATTAGCTTGGAGATAAAATGTTCTTGCTGTCTATGTTTTGCCAACTTGAAATCTGAATATACTTTTGTGGAGGCAGAGCAAAAAGATGGTGTCTTGGTTTTATGTAAAAAGTTAGATGGAAGAGTTGAGAGTTGAAAATATTTGATAAATTTGCATTGGACCGTAATAAGTCTGGAGAATTTAGAATTGATAGAGTTAAAATAAGATGGCAGGTAGTGGTGTCGCAATTCATGGAAATATTTGGAGTTGGTAGTTATTAATCCAATGTTTGTTTAGTTAATAGTTATTAAGGTGAATTAAATAACTAAAAATAAAGAAAGAGATATTCATTTAGTGGAGATTTTAGTGGAAAAAGGTGGATTAAATAACTGAAATTAAATAAAGAGATATCCATTTAGTGGAGAGATTTTAGTGGAGGTGGATTAAATAACTGAAATTAAATAGAAAGATATCCATTTAGCGAAGAGATTTTAGTGGAAATTTCAATTGTTGGTTGTTTAAAAAGATTAAAAAATAGTGACAGGTGGCATTCAAACAAAGTTTACATTTTAGCATCCACGTCAGTAGAATTAAACATGTCAACATGTTTCTTGAAATATATATAAGTTAAAAAAATAGTTTAAAAAAGAATAAAAATTGAAAGTTAATAAGATAATGACACGTGTCACTTTTGTTTTTTTAAATATAATATATAATAGTTTATGACCTGTGCAATGCACGGAAACTTGTATACTTAAAAGTGTTTGTTAATAAAAAATAAATTTTATTTATAATTTAGTTATTTAGATGATAAAATTAAATATATAATTAATTAACGTAATTTAATCAAAGTAAGTAAATCTTATAAGAAAAAATAAATAAGAAATGAGATGAATGAAACATATAAATGTTGCATTCGAATATAAGAAACACTAACATCCAAAAAAAATGCGTCCAACGCTTAAATTAAAAACTAAAAGTTCGATCATAAAAAAAAAAAGTCTTCAGTTCTGAAAATCTTCAAATAATGCGGCCGGATCTATACTCCTGCAATTATGTTTACATCATACATAATTGTTATCTATTTATAGAACAGAAAGAATTTAACTAATTAATGAATAAACGTAAAACCTTACTCACGTGTACATATTTTTTTTGCAGTGTGACACGAAAATTATCATCTTCTGGTTATTACTTCAACATATGAAAATATGAAATATGAAATTATCATCTTCTGCTAACTTCTTTTTTTTTTTACTTATTTAATGAAAATATGAAAAGACATCTGCTAACTTCTTCTTTTTTTTTTTACTTATTTAATGAAAATATGAAAAGACAAATAGCTACAGCAACCATTAAAACTCCATAAAACATGAAGGATCACCAAATTTGTAAGCTATAGCATTAAACTTAAAAAATGTAACAAAAAAAAAACAAATTACAAATCCAAAATTTCATCTATAAAAAAAACCATAGAATAGAATAATCAACTCATTATCCAACTTGTGTATTTTAATTATTAAAACCACCAAAAAAAATTTCCTAAACGAAAAATCCAAAATGTCACCTTAAAAGGCACAAACTCTATAAGATGAAAGGCAAATTTACCTTTTTCATGTTTCTAATATGACAATGTGTAAACTTGTAATTGGAGCAAGGAAACAGGAGGAGATGGTTGAATTGTTTTGCAGTAAGGATTGGAAAGAGTTATTAGAATGTGGATTTAGAGTGAGGAGTATAGAGAGTTATTTGAACGTGATTCAGAATGAGGATGGTAGAGGGATATTAAAATGTGGAAGGAGCAGTTTTACAACAGTTATTAGAAGTTGGTTTTTATTTATTAATTAGATAATAAATGATTTAAAATAGATTTGATAATAATTTTAAAGGATTTGATTAGATATATAAAAGATTTAATTAGATATTAATCTTAAAAATTAATACGGGTTTAATATTGATAATATCATGAAAAATTTGATAAATATGTGAAAATTAAATATTTATTAAATTAATTTATTTATTTATTTTTTTAAAATAGATATTAGTAGATAATTTGATAGCATAACTAAATAATGTTTAAAATTTGAATAATAAATTTTTAAAAGGATAAATAGATAATTCCAAAAATATTAATTAGTTTTAAAATGTAGTTTAAAAGAAAATAAAAAATGGAATTAAGATTGTTCCCTTCTTTTCCTCCACTATCTCTGTCATCAACGCCTCAAATTTTGACTTTTACAATAAATTGATGTTCATTACTTGTTTATTTTTCAACCGAAGGAAAATAAGTTGTGAACCCATATTAGCATTATCTTGATAATGGTGAGTTGTCAGTTAAAAAACTGTAAAAAATTATGTGTGATAGTAGTTAACAGAATATTAATTGGGTTAAAAAGATAGTTTAAAAGGAAATAAAAATTTGAAATTAAATTTAAAAAATGAGATTAATGATATTGCGATACGTGTTACTTTTGTTTTCTGTTTTATAATATATATATATATATATATATGATTAGATTTGGCTCGACCGACCTGA
This sequence comes from Heritiera littoralis, assembly GCA_031772115.1. Lineage (NCBI taxonomy): Eukaryota > Viridiplantae > Streptophyta > Magnoliopsida > Malvales > Malvaceae > Heritiera > Heritiera littoralis. The sequence goes on along the minus strand of JAPDPK010000134.1, from coordinate 76,534 downwards.
TAATAATAATAATATGGTTTGCAATTTAATATTCATCTACTTTTTCAAAAAGAAAAAATTTCATTGACCTTTTCAGTGTTTTATTATATAATATAATAATTGCATGAATTAAGCAACTAACCTTTGACAGTAGGCTTCCTCTTGAAATTATTCTATTGGAATTATATTGCTGTCTTGAATTGAAGCCAGCAATTTAGGTAATTGAATTCTTAAATCCAAATAACAATATTGTATTTACTCAAAAAAAAAAATTTCACTCACTTGGCTTATCTATAGCTAATTGCCTTTTCCCTCTCGACTCCCAAGCAGTCGCAGTATACTTTTATGGGTACATATGTTCTTGTTGTTGAGAGACACATTCGGCTTGGGTTATTGCTGTTGTTAAGGGACAATTTTGAGTGGTGGCACGGGCCAAGTTTCAAATCATAAATCTCAGGTTAAATCCAATTTTTGATAGGATCCTTTTTTTTTCCTAAATCAATTTATTTCAATTTATATTTTTATCTAAGTTAAAAAAAAATTAAACCAACTTTCGAATTTTAATGAACTGCTTGAACCATGAAAATATTTTCCTTCAACATTATTGTCATTATTTAATAAATAAGATAAAAAAAAAGCTTTATACATGAAAAGCAAACTACTCTTTTTTGGACAAGTCGATGGAGTCACGCTTGTGCAATTGTATTTGTACCAGCTGTCATTAGCGATAGTGCGTTTGGTTTTCACCCAAACAAAAAAAGAAAAGGTAAATTTACCTTTTTATCTTTGATTTTAATTTTTTTATTATTTTATTAAAAAATCATTTTTTTAATGATTATTTTATCTTTTTCATATTTTTCGAAATTAATTTTACCATCTATTCAAATTAATCCAAAATTGTTGTATGCGGTGGCTAAAAAAATGGATGCTTCGAACAAGAATTCCAGGGCCTATGAGTTCGTTGATGTTGGAGGACAATCGGATTGGGCAAATTGAATTTTCTATCCAATGAAATTCTTGAGCAATTTTCGCCGGTTCATTTGTCGTTGGGTACAAATAATAAAACTATATAATCAACAGCATCCAATGGTTTTATTTTCTTTTATGTCAAGTCTACCTATTCTTTGGCTATGAAAGTTGCTTCTGTAAATTGATGTCTTAACAAAACATTGACGCCATCAACCTATAATACTTCTCAAAGGTTGTCTCAAATTGTCGTGCCCCTTTCCATTTCAATTGTTAAAAACCGAAAGTCATGAAGAAGAAAGAAAAGTAGGTGGACTGAGCCCAATTTTAATTTACATTTAAATTAACCTAAGTTTAGTTGGATTTTGGTAAATCTAATAATTTTAGACATGTCAGGAAAATTATACAAATAAAATATAAATTTAAATTAACCCAAGTTTAGTTCCAGATTTTATTGAAAATGTAACTGCTGCTGAATATGTTTCCAATAATGAAAAAAACTACCAGCTTTGGATGTTCAAAAAAAAAAAAGTAAAATTGACACATATTAAAATTTAATAAGAATTATATATGAATATAAAAAAGACTAAAAGAAATTGCTTTATATTTGACAAATTAACATGAATTTGACACAATTTTTGTGTTTTGCATTATTTTTATAGTGAAAATGATTTATAATATAAACACAAATTATATACATAAATTATCAAAACTAAATCTTGACCCAATACTGAGTTAAACGGGCCTTGATCAGAAATCTATCCCTTTTCCATTGCTAAGCTGGGTCTGAAGTCATTTACATCCCAATTTAAAACGAATTACATTCTAATTATAAAATAAATGGAATTGATAAATAAAAGTTTATCTCTTTAATGCTTACCTCAAAGTTTCAATTTGATAAAATTAAATGATTCTTTTTTTGGTTACAAAAAAAAACCTTTTTTAATTCAATCAAGGGTTATCCTAAATTTTTGAAATTTTAATTTATTTTAATGTTTAAAATTATTAAAAATTTAATTTTAATTATTAAAGTTAAAAATTCAACACTTTATCAACGAATTGATAATTCTATAATCTATAGAATTATTATGAATTTAATAATATAATTTATCTCTAAATTATTATTAGCTTAAAATCCCTTCTTTATTTATTAAATTTCCCTCAATGGGGTAGGAACTCCAATTTATAAAAAAAAAAATCAAAGGTGTGAAGGACTTTACCTCCAAATTCCACTCAAACACAAGTCTTTCTGGATAAAGCTTTATGCATAGCTATTTCTACTTGCTGCCAAAGTGAATAAATTTTTGCATTTATCTTCCATGAAGATAAATTATCTCAGACTTTGAATAAAGACTTCTTGTCAAGGGATAAGTAAGAGAGTTGATAAAAGATTTTGATTTGAATATAAAGATATAATCAAGCACTATCAATCAAGATTTTGAGCTAATCATCACCACTGTCTCTATAAATACCAAGCTTCAGCATCCAATCCCACTAGGGGATATAGCATAGTTAAGCTTTGTTTCTTACATCTTGGATCATTGTCTTTTTAAACTGTTCTATTTTCAACTTTTAAAGCTTTTGTTTTTTTTTACTAAATTAGTAATAATTATTTTTTTAAGCTTTATTCAAAATAAATATCCAAACAGTTTATTTTACTTTAGTCCTCATATCTACTTAGTTCTCATTTTTTTAACATCATTTACTTATTTTCGATCATTTGAATAAAATTAAGGTTTAGAATTTTGGTACTTAGTAAACAATTTACAATTTCAATTTCTGAGGGAACAATCTTTAATTCCACTTTTATTACTTGTTACGACTTGTACACTTGCAGTATACTCTTCAAAAAATGCAACACGAATCACATGGTTATTAACAAAATTTTTAAATTTTATCATTTATAAAGAAAATGTAATAATATTTTTTTGTTTTTGAAATTTAAATATTTAATCGATAATACATAAAACGTAATCCAAATATAAAATGATTAACATTATTTTATATTTATATTTTAAGTGTCAAACTTGAAAAAAGTTGGATTCGTTTCTTTCTTCAACAAAATACAATCTTTTTAGAAAATATATGAGAAATAATTTTTTTAATTATCATCTTGGATTAAATATAATTATTAAAAGATACGTTTAAAAACTCATATTTCTCTTAACAAATATTTTTATATAAATATATAAAAGCCAAAACTTTTGGCTGATGACTGTATCTTGTTCTTCAAGGCTTCGCTTGCAAAATGTCATCAAGTTTAGGAGATATTGCAAAGACATGAACTTGCATCTGGACAACAGGTGAACTATGCAAAATCGGGTATCTTTTTCAATAGTAATATCGCACCTGCTGTACGAGCTCAAATCACATCATCTTTGCAAGTTGCTGCTGATTATAACCTGAAAAGGTATCTAGGCTTGCCGCCAATGGTTGGGAGAAATAAGAGGCGATTATTCACTGGAATTAAGGATCGTGTCCGTATTCTGCTCATGTGGTGGAAGGAGAAAACATTGTCTCAGGCTGGAAAGAGATACTTATCAAGGCAGTTTGTCAATCTATTCCAACCTGTTTCATGAGTGTATTTACGTGAAATTCCCAATTTCATGTAATTTCCTTATGATTGTAAAGTACTTCAGCTTAAATGAAGTAAACAAATATGAGAATTATGAAATATGAATGATGTATGGAACATGGAAGGAATAATGAAATTTATAGTCAAATGGTCAATGAATGAATTTTTAGATTGTAAGAATATTTAGAGTATAAGAAATTAATATCAAATTTTGTAAGTAAAGTACATGTGGCATATGCATGGAAGAAGATGAATTAAAATGGGTCAAAGGATCAAGGGCTGACATGAATTAAAGGATTAATATGCATTAAATGCAAGTGCATAGTCATCATCTTCAGCTCCCATCACCCAAGTCGACAGCCCTTTTTCCCAGCTCCCTCTTGTTTCCTCCATTTTTCCTAAGCTTCCACTCCTACTCACCTTGACAAACTACCTTGCTCCTCTATCGAATCACTAAGTGTTAGTAACAAAAATCGATCCTTGTCACTAGCTTAAGCCACATCTGAAGTTTGGTGGATCGATTCCAAGTAATCGAAGAGATCAGAATCGTTGTTAAATTGGTTACTAGCAAATGTAAGAGGAGAAATGGATTTAGTCAATTCTATTCATAGTTTGGAGTTGTATCATGTTGGTATAGTCTACTTTTGGTGTTAAAATGAATGGAAGTTAAAGATTTAATTGTGATGATCATTTAAACTTTGAAGAAGTGAAGAAGACCATTGGCAACCAAGTGATTTGCAATTCGGAAGTGAATTAAGGTAAGGAATTTATGTAACAGACGTAGGGTGACTATGTCTGCATGTTTTAAATTATTTTGGAAAGAAGTACCAGCTGTTTTAAGAATAGGAAAGTGAAATCTCAGGTTTTACTCCTAGCTACCAAAATGCTAGGAGTAGCCAACTGCCTTAAGTAGCAGCCGACTGCCTAGAGACAACCAAAGCGTAGATTTTCGAAAACCGATGCAAACCAGTCGACTACTATGTAAGCCAGTCGACTGCTATTTTCTAGTATGCATCCTGTTTCAAACCAGTCGACTGGTATATGGGATAGTCGACTACTTTTACTTAAAAAGCATTCTGTTTCAAAACCAGCCGACTGCCTATAAGACCAGTTGACTGCCCTATTTTCAGAAGCGTTCTGTTTGCGAAAACAGTCGACTGTCATTTCTTGAAAAGCATTCTATTTCAAAACCAGTCAACTGCCCTATGAGTTTTCAGAAAAGAAAATATCGAAATTTTTAAAAAAAATAATTTCGATAAATGAAAATATAAGATAACTGCCGACTGCCCTATGATGCCAGTCGACTGCCATGTTTGAAAAGAAGTTTTAAAACCTTTTTCAAGAAAGAATGAATGTCATAGCAAATAGCTATATGACAAATGTTTTGGGACTATGAAGTACTTAATGATTATGCACTTCTGTATATGTTCATGGCTGAGGAGCTCTAGTCTAGCCCTCAGTGCCACAGATGACACCTGACTAGTGTTCATCGTGGCCACTGACATTTGGCCAAATTGTCTCTGAAATATGATTGGCTAGGGGAGGATTCCTAGCTCCTACGGAAGTACGGCACATGTTATTCAGTGCATAATTCTGTTAAATTGCAAATAATCTCTTTGTTATTTGAAAGCTATATGATATATGTTTTGAAAAAGAATATGATGCATGTTTCGAAGAAAGTATATGATGTATGTTTGCATATGCTATTTGACAGAAGTATATGATTTACTTGATTTATAAGCATACGCTATTACGAAGAACTTTTATATACTTGATGAAAGTATACGAATATGCTTTATAATGATTTTACATGACATTATAGAGCCAAGCAGGAAAACTGCATATAGAGGCATAGTACGCTCTTTTACATATATTTCTTATTGAACGTAAACTCACCCCTTTACAACTATTTTTCAGATTATCTGAAGTGATCCTTCGCTCTCAATAGAAGAGCCTACTAGTGGATCTTGAAAGTTTACCTTCAAGATACGCTTCCTAGTTATTATTGAAAGTATACTTATGTAATCATGTAAAGTGAATTGTATTTCAGCTATGGTACAGTACAACACTATAATGATGTATATAATCATATGGGGATATAGGTTGTATGAGTATAGGAGATCCTGATGAAATTGAAGTATGTATACATGAAAAGTATATTTCATGAGAAAATTTATATCATTCTAAATAATGATAATGGATAAAGTATAAGAAGAAGAAAGAATGACATTGACGAACAGCCTAACCACACAAATGTAAAGTAAGGATTTATATGTTTATTAGTGGAAATGAGGATGTCACAATTTAAGTTGCCGAAGATTTTTTGTGATGAACTGATGCGTATGATCAGCTGGTTCTGGTGGTAGCATACTAGCAACATAAAGGGGTTGCATTGGTTAAAGTGGGAGGATATGTGTGTTCCTAAATCTATGGGAGGCCTTGGCTTTCAATGTCTTCACTCTTTTAATCTGGCGTTACTGGCCAAACAGGGTTGGCAGCTACTACATCACTCTAACTCACTTTGTTATCAAGTGTTAAAGAATCGTTATTTTGTTGGAAATTTATACAGATAAACACACAGGATCTCATGTTCAATCATCAAGAAAAGAGTAGGGTTGGCAGCTACTACATCACTCTAACTCACTTTGTTATCAAGTGTTAAAGAATCATTATTTTGTTGGAAATTTATACAGATAAACACACAGGATCTCATGTTCAATCATCAAGAAAAAGAGTAATACATAAGCGTATTTGAATCCATTGGAATTGATTTCTTGGGGTTAGAGTCTTCCACGTCTAAACCATTTTAGAGAATTTGTATCTCACTCAATGATTGGATTTGAGCATAAGAATTACCTTATGTTTAGACTGGTTATTATACTATAATATATTTTATTTTATTTTGGCCCATCATGAAAATAAAATAAAATATTGTGTCTTTACACATTGCAAAGCCCATACTAATTGAGATGCCCTAAAGTCCAATAACTTAAACTTTATTTGATCACTTTTAAATGGACTAAACAAATTAGATAGCTTGTAACATACAATTAATTAATATATGTAGGCCCACTTAAAGAATCTCCCAACATATTTTCCTCATTGTCAATACATGGATGCCAAGGTTAGTCCTTCCTCCTCTTTTTTTTGGAAAAGCATACTTGATAGTAGGGAGATTCTTCAGCTGGGTTTGCAATGGAGAGTAGGGAATGGCACTGGTATTCGTATTTGGTCTGACCCCTAGATTCCACGTTTATGGAGTTTCAAACTAATAACCCGACCACTAAGTTCTACCGTTGATGTAAGAGTTAATGCCCTGATTCATAGCAGTGGTCAGGTTTCGAATGAGTAGGTTTTATCACAAAGGTTTGAGCTAGAGGATGTGGATTATATCTTGTGGATTCCTTTAACTAATATTGTGGCTGCTGATACGATGATCTGGCATCATAACTTCTGTGGGGTATGTCGTAACGTATTAAGTTTCGGGAAACCTAATAGCTAGACACAAAACTATGGAGTCGCCACCAATCATTCTAACCTAGGTGTGATTAGTCACCTATTCAAACTAAGGATAAGACCTGGTCTACGTTAAAAGTTCTAAGTTCGGGAGTACGGTTACGTGTGAGGAAGGATTAGCACCCTCACAACGCCCATCCTAAAATGGTACCAAGTGATCTAAGGTTATCTTAATTTTGCCTTTTACTTTAATTTCGATATAATTAAATATTGAAAAATCTTTTAAGTCTCCTCCATCAAGCTGGTTGGACAACTTAAAAGTTATTCTCACCTCAAGAGTATTCAAGTAGGACCAATCGCCTTTCTTGAAGAGGCTCCGTCGTCGGATATTTAAATAAATTATCCAATCCCTATTTAGACTCCTATCCAATTTCTATTGATTTTATACTATTCATTTTATCTTATTTTATTCTATTATTATTATTTCCTTATATAAATTATTATTTCATATATTTTTATATCTTTAAATATACATGAATTATTTGATATTGAAGATTTTCTTAAAGACCTTCCATCAAGCTGGTAAGACCTTAAAGAAACTTTCTCACCTTAGGAATTTTTAAAGAAATTACTCAAGCGCAATTCCATTTAAATTCCATCCTCGAAATAATTCACATTTATTAAAATATTTAAATTAATTTAATTTCTATATATTTTAATTATTTTCTAATTTTAATTCTAATTTATTAATTTGATCTTTATTCTTTATTATAATGAACTTAATTTTAATATACTATTTTTTAATCTAATTTAATTTTTATTTTTATAATTTAATTTATTAAATCTTGGAAATGTCCTATAAATCTTCCATCAAGTTGGCAAGACTTAAAAGAAACCTCCTCACCTCAAGATATCCAAAAGTACTACTCAAGCGCAGTCCCTTTAGAATTCCATCGTCGGATAATTTGTATGTTTTATTATTTTTATTCTATATTAATTTCTAAATATGTTAATTTTTATAATTCTTAATTTTTAATTTTATTATTTATTCTTTTAGTTGTAATTAATCTTAACTAATTCTTATTTCAATTTTTAATAATAAATTTGACTTTTAAATATTGGAAATATCTTTTTAAATCTTCCATCAAGCTGGTAAGATTTAAGAAGAATCTCCTCACCTCAAGATAACTAAGAGTATTACTCAATCGCAATCCCCTCGGAGTTCCATCGTCGGAAAATTAGTTTGTTTTAATTTTTAATATTGTAATTAATTTTTACTAAACATATTTATTATTTTTTGTAATTAACTATAAACTCAATAGCGTAAGATCTTTGACATTATTTAAAATAATTCAACCATATGAACTAAGCAAGTTATTTTTATTAGTCAATTATTCACTTTTATTACCCCACTTTAATTAGTCCAATAAATCTGATATTTAATTTAATTACATCCTACAAGTTAATTAACTAAACTAATCAATTTAATATACCCTAACAACTATAAGTGATTAAATTTACTAACATCCTAGTAACAAAGACATGAAATACATATTAGCAAATAAAAAATACAAAAGCCAAAAAATAGAAAGACAATAAAATAAGTGATAACATATAAAAAACAAAAATTGCTTTACCTGTTTAGTGAATCGGCATGTACAGAAGCCAAGGAATAAAATAGAAAATGATAACACGTAAAAAAAAAAGTTACTTTACCTGTACAATGAATGGCACCTGCTTTCTCTTTATCCACTACGTTTCTAGCCTTTTATTTGTTCTTTGTTTTAGCTCACGTTTCTTGTCTTCTTTTGTTCCTTAATTTCATGGCTTGTGAAGGTGGCGTTAGCAGCATGCAGCACTAGAGATGAAGCTGGACAGGAACGCAGTAGCAGCAGCAGCAGTAGCGTGAGGCAGCAGCCTGAGGGTGGTAAATGGAGCTACAAGCTTAGGCTTCACGAACAGGGATGAACTGTACAGGAGCAAAGTGCTGCAGGTGATGGTGATGCAGCAATGGAGGTGAAGATGATGATGTTGTGGGCTGGTTTGATGCAGAAACGAAGTGCAGATGATTGGCAAGGTGTGCGAGACAGCAGCTAGGTTTTTTTGATGAAGACGCAGTGAAGATGATAGTTGGTGAGCAGTGGGGACGGTGATGGTGAGCTGTGCAGGATGGCTTGGCAGTGTAGGGAAGTCAGCGGGGAGCGGGATGAGGTGATGATGGACACAGCAGAAGATAATGGACAGGGATCGAAACACAGCAGCAATGGAGAGGCAGCACCAGTGGCAGGGAACGATGGTGAAGGTGGCCTTAGCTAGGGTTTTTTCTTTTTCTTCTCCAACTAGGTTTTTTCTTTCTAGGGTCTCTAGGGTTTTTTTTTTCTCCAGGTTTTTTTTCTGTGTTGTTCTTTTTTTTCTAGGGTTTTCTCCCCTCTTTTGTGTATTGTGCTCTCTCCTTTTATAGACCTAGGGTTTTTTCCTTTTTTTATTTTTTTATTTTTTATTTTTGGTAATAATTAGAAATCAAGAATCAATTTTTTTAGGAAATTTTATATTCTAAAAATCGAATCTTAAATTTGATATCAATTCCAAATCCCAATTAATTTTCAATCTTTTAATGGTTTCATTTAATTCTACTTTCCTATCAAAATTAATTTAGATTTCTTTCCCTCTTTTTTTTTATTATTCTATAAAAATCAAAATCAAAATCCAAAATTTATTTCTAAATCTAATAAAAAAATTAAAAATTAAAAATCAAATATAAACTAATTAATTAATTAAAAAATGTTTGAAAAAGAACCGGACAAAAATGGTGTCTACAGTTGCCCCTCTTTGCGCTTTGCTGTGAAACAGTAATGGTGCAAAGACATAGACAACCATTTTGTTCGAATGCAAGACCTATCAAATTTTTTTTTTGTAAAATGTGATATTTCCTAGCCTCTTCTATCATAAGGTTCAGGAATGCAAAGTGAAATTCCTTTTTTAGTCTCTCCTATCATAAGACTAAGGAATGCAAACATGAATTTTCCAAATCTTTTCTATCATAAGATTAAGGAATGCAAAGTGAAATTCCTAGTCTCTCCTATCATAAGAATGAGGAATGCAAGCATGATCATGGAATAAAAGCTCCTCTCGATAGAGGCTTTGAAACTTCTGAAACACAAAGAACTCCTCTCATCAGAGGCATTGGAACTTTGAAAAATAATCTTGTGCTCCTCTCACAAGAGGCATTGGAACTTTGAAAAATAACCTTGTGCTCCTCTCACCAGAGGCATTGGAATTTTGAAAAATAATCTTGTGCTCCTCTCACCAGAGGCATTGGAACTTTTGAAAAATAACCTTGTGCTCCTCTCACCAGAGGCAATGGAACTTTGAAAAATAGTCTTGTGCTCCTCTCACCAGAGGCATTGGAACTTTGAAAAATAACTTTGTGCTCTTCTCACCAGAGGCATTGGAACTTTGAAAAATAATCTTGTGCTCCTCTCACCAGAGGCAATGGAACTTTGAAAAATAGTCTTGTGCTCCTCTCACCAGAGGCATTGAGACTTTTGAAAAATAACCTTGTGCTCCTCTCACCAGAGACATTGAGACTTTTTGAAAAATAAAGAGCTCCTCTCAACAGAGGCAATGAAACTTTGAACATAAAAATTTCATTTCAGAATGCCAGTTAACCTGGGTTTGACTAGGCTTAACTTTCATTTTGATGCCAACAATATTGGGCTTTCCTCTCATCTAAGGTTTTTCAAAAAAGTATTTTTCTCATTATCTTCTCATACCTCATCATTTTTCAAATTACAATCTCTTATATTTTCTCTTTTCCTCAAAATTCAAATCATTCAAAACTTCTTATCCTAATGTCTTAACATATAGTTCAATGTCCAAAATGCACTAGTGAAATGTCATGCATGTCATGAATATAATGAATGCCATGAATGTTATGCACATGTCAATGTCATGCTTCCTGAATTATTCCATGAATGTATGCAAATGCATTCTCAATTGTGGTAACAAGATTCTCAAGCTCATCTTGCCTTTCTCAAGTCCCACATATCTGCTGAATTCTTTAAATCTCCTTTCATTTAACATCCCATCTTTTATTGAGTCCTAGCCCAGTTTTGCACGAAGACTAACCATCATGTTTTCATATTTGTATATTCATCATTCACATTTGTTTCCTTCTCTCTCTTAGTAATGCAAGATTTCTCAAAAGAATTTTTTTTTCAAAAAAAAATTTACCCAAAAAAAGGTTACCAACATTTATTTATTTTCCTTTCAACTTGACCACCAATGTAATGCACTCATACATCTTCTCAATTTATTATAGGGGTGGAATAAATGATCATGAGAGGTATAGATATTCATTCTTAGAAAAGGAACATGAAATCCAAAAAAAAAAAACTAATGGGACAATCTGTTTGGAATAAGGTTTTTAGTATCCATGAACATTCTGACAATTTCAATCAAGTCAATCTAAAATTCTTTTCCAAAAACCCACTCTTAGGTTGATATGTTCTTTCATGTAGTGTCTGCCAACCTTACCCTTTATTAAAACTTTTTTATGCTGACCTTCTTCCTAAGCCGCCCTTTCAGGTTTTCAACTTAGGTGCCCCCCTCAAATGATTCAAATTGCCCTTTTCGAGTTTTCAATTTGAATCCCCCTTTTTCTTTTTCTTTTTCTTTTTTTTTCCTTTTTTTCATATTTTTTCTTTTTTTTCTTCTTAATCTTCAACTTCATTGGCTTTGACAAACTTCAACCTTCAGTGCTTAATCCAAATTCATGCCCCTAATAGGCGTTCTTGATTTCGATCCAAGATATCTTCTAAAGCTCATGTTTTCTTCATTCAACTTGATCTACTTCCTTCAAAGGATCATTATCTCATTGTACAAGTATGTTTTCATTCAACGCATTATTCTTCAATTCAAGCATTTACATTTGATCAAAATGGGCTTTTAAAGGCACGTAATGTAGGCTCGGGTGAGGGTTTATGAAAGAAAAGGATATAGTAGGCCCAAAATGTGTTTCAAGGTTTATAAACCAAGGGATCACTTTCTTTATCAAGTAAAACATTCAGGCATTTTGCACCTTCTTGTTCTTTTTTTTTTGGGTTTTCTTTTTGAATAGAAACCCTTTTTTTTTCTCTTTTTTTTCACAAAAATGGGCCTTTTTTTTTTCCCCTTGATTCATCATGAACACTTTCATTTTTGCCCCCAAAATTTCTTTATTTCATCTTCCTTGCCCCCAATGTGGAGGGTGATCCTTGGTGGGTTATATTACAAAAATATAATAGGCTCAAAAGGGGTAATCAAAGGATAATTTTACTCATGCTTGAAGGATAGTGAAAGAAGGCCATTTATCATTTCAAATGTAAGCGCTCTCCTTAAAGATCATTTATTGAACAATGACAAACTTGTTAGAAGCTTTTGTAAGAGATTCACCTTTCTCGTACTATCTATCAAGTGCGGATGGTGAGCAACCTTTCCTTCATTTTCTTGCTTTCGCAACATTGGCATACTATTAATTCATCAACAATAGTAGTTCTTTCAAAATTGAACCCTAGATTTATTGACATCATTATCATCATGTTCATTATTTGGATACATGTGAATGAAAGATATGGTGAGTATGTGGAGAAATGGAAAATGAATGGAATGAGAAATTGACAGTGCATCACACTAGTCGCTTTATTGAAAAGGAAATAAATAAAAGTTAACCCATACATAAAATTTATTTTGTGCTTATGGGCTTAAGCACTTTCAAAAACTATCTTGCATTACTTAAAGAAATAAAAGAAAGCAAAAACAAAACTAGAATTTATAGATCTTCAAAATTGTCAGGCTCGAACCCTTCATGCCCCCACAAAACTCATTCTTCATTAGTATGGTTAGGCAATGGGTTTGCATTCGTAGTCGGTTCCCCTTTCGCTTCAAAACTCAACATACCAGCTTTTATCAATCCTTGCACTCTATACTTTAGTGCAGTGCAATTCTCCAAAGAGTGACCCACGTTCCCGAAGTGATACTCGCATCGAGCATTCTCATCATACCACTTTGGATATGGGGGCTTGAGAGGTTCCACATAAATGGGTGCAATGAGTTGTCCTTTGATCAATTTCGGGTATAACTCAGTGTAGGTCATGGGGATTGGGTCAATGGGAGTCCTTTCTCTTTTTGGCCATGATGCATTATGATTGCCCTCTTGTTTATTGAACTGCTTAGTTGGTTGAATATTTGGGGCAAGTGTCTGGGGATTAGGTTGAACATTAACCTTGGGGTAAGAATGGTAAGGATTCTGAGCAGGATAGTAAGGTTGTGGCATGTGATAAGGGTGTTGTGGGACATAGCCTCCATATTGCCTTTCATATGCTACAGCATGGACTTCTTCTTCCCTTCTTTTGTTGGCTCCTCCTTTCTTCTCAATATTGTTGGGAGCTTCAATCTTTCCACTCTTGATTGCATTCTCAATTATCTCACCAGACAATACCATATCAGCAAAATTCTTAGTGGCATTACCGATCATCCTATCGTAGTATGGAGCCTTCAAAGTATTAACGAACATAATGGTAAGCTCCTTCTCCGAAAGTGGAGGTTGCACTTCCGCAACCATATCACGCCACCTTTGGGCATATTGCTTGAAACTCTCATTAGCCTTCTTTTCCATGCTTTGTAAAGACATACGATCAGGGGCCATGTCAGCAACATGTCGATATTGAGCCATAAATGCTCTTGCCAAGTCATTCCAATTGGTGATTCGAGTTCCATCCAATTGATTATACCACTTCGCTGCAGACCCAGTAAGGCTTTCTTGAAAGATATGAATAAGAAGTTTATCATCTTGAGCATAGGCAGCCATCTTTCGGCAATACATAATAAGATGAGACCTAGGGCAGGAAGTTCCATTGTACTTCTCAAACTCTGGTGCTTTAAACTTAGGTGGAATAACCAAGTCTGACACCAAACATAACCCAGTAGTATCCATGGAACCATAAAAGTCTAAGCCTTCAATAGCTCGAATCCTTTCCTCCAACATATTAATCTTTCGTTGCGACTTCGCCTTATCTTTCTCTTCTGCTTGTTTGGCTTTCAACTTCTCAATTTCCCTTGGGTCATCTAAGTCGGGCACCTCAATGGGATCAGTAGATTTTGCGCCTTGGGAAGGATAGGCGGGTCCTTGGAATTGAGCTTGTCCAAACGCTTGGGGTATAGCAGTGTAAGCAGGTGGATATCTTCCTTCTTGGGATGTTTGACTTGGAAATAGACCAAATCCGGGAGGATAGACAGGGTCTTCCATACTGCGTTGTTGAACCCCTTCTTGGACTACAACTTCCTCTACCACTCCTTTGCCCTTGCTTAGATTTTTCAACAACTCTGTAATTTGGGCCAATTGCCCCCTCATTTCCTCTTGAGCTTTTTCCATCTTCTCCATGCGCATGCTTGATTCTTCTTCCATGATCTTAGCTTGATAACAAGTGTTGTGTGAATGAACCTTTGGTCGAGCTATCTTCGAATCTTTTATTGCCACAATTAAGAATTTTATCATTTCACATGTGGTGATGCTTCAAAAATTTTGAAAATGCTTTGTTTAAAAACAATGAATCAAAACAAGATGATCTGTATGAATGGAATGGTGTGGTCATGTAACAATAATGGATGAGTAATGCATGAAATGTTTGGGTCAAGAACTCATGGTACCCTCTTAGTGTCTCATATCAAAATCAAACAAACTTGATCAAACATGTGTCCTAAATAATGGGTATTTTCTATAGCATGGGTTGATATGGTTCTATATTATAGTTGGTCTTCTAAATTTCACTATATGCATGGCTTTAGATAAAAGGGCTAAAGGTTCCAAAATTGTTCCTTACTGTCGTCCACACAAGACTAGTAAGGCACCCAATCCTCACCCATTACAGGCTACAAACGGAAAGGTTCAATTTGAGTGGGAGTATTTCACTGGCCTGTGTGGAGGTTATCACCTCACGAAGGCAAAGGTACTATACCCCCTCCTATGAAGGATAAGCCCGGGTCGAGGGCTAATGCATGCACATGAATGTGAAGTGTGTGTATTAAATATTTTATGAAACTTAAAGTTTTAGGCAAAATCTTGATAACCTTAAACTACCTGATGGCCTGACTCTCTAATGTCCCCAGCGGAGTCGCCAAACTGTCGTAACGTATTAAGTTTCGGGAAACCTAATAGCTAGACACAAAACTATGGAGTCGCCACCAATCATTCTAACCTAGGTGTGATTGGTCACCTATTCAAACTAAGGATAAGGCCTGGTCTACGTTAAAAGTTCTAAGTTCGGGAGTACGGTTACGTGTGAGGAAGGATTAGCACCCTCACAACGCCCATCCTAAAATGGTACCAAGTGATCTAAGGTTATCTTAATTTTGCCTTTTACTTTAATTTCGATATAATTAAATATTGAAAAATCTTTTAAGTCTCCTCCATCAAGCTGGTTGGACAACTTAAAAGTTATTCGCACCTCAAGAGTATTCAAGTAGGACCAATCGCCTTTCTTGAAGAGGCTCCGTCGTCGGATATTTAAATAAATTATCCAATCCCTATTTAGACTCCTATCCAATTTCTATTGATTTTATACTATTCATTTTATCTTATTTTATTCTATTATTATTATTTCCTTATATAAATTATTATTTCATATATTTTTATATCTTTAAATATACATGAATTATTTGATATTGAAGATTTTCTTAAAGACCTTCCATCAAGCTGGTAAGACCTTAAAGAAACTTTCTCACCTTAGGAATTTTTAAAGAAATTACTCAAGCGCAATTCATTTAAATTCCATCCTCGAAATAATTCACATTTATTAAAATATTTAAATTAATTTAATTTCTATATATTTTAATTATTTTCTAATTTTAATTCTAATTTATTAATTTAATCTTTATTCTTTATTATAATGAACTTAATTTTAATATACTATTTTTTAATCTAATTTAATTTTTATTTTTATAATTTAATTTATTAAATCTTGGAAATGTCCTATAAATCTTTCATCAAGCTGGCAAGACTTAAAAGAAACCTCCTCACCTCAAGATATCCAAAAGTACTACTCAAGCGCAGTCCCTTTAGAATTCCATCGTCGGATAATTTGTATGTTTTATTATTCTTATTCTATATTAATTTCTAAATATGTTAATTTTTATAATTCTTAATTTTTAATTTTATTATTTATTCTTTTAGTCGTAATTAATCTTAACTAATTCTTATTTCAATTTTTAATAATAAATTTGAATTTTAAATATTGGAAATATCTTTTTAAATCTTCCATCAAGCTGGTAAGATTTAAGAAGAATCTCCTCACCTCAAGATATCTAAGAGTATTACTCAATCGCAATCCCTTCGGAGTTCCATCGTCGGAAAATTAGTTTGTTTTAATTTTTAATATTGTAATTAATTTTTACTAAACATATTTATTATTTTTTGTAATTAACTATAAACTCAATAGCGTAAAATCTTTGGCATTATTTAAAATAATTCAACCATATGAACTAAGCAAGTTATTTTTATTAGTCAATTATTCACTTTTATTACCCCACTTTAATTAGTCCAATAAATCTGATATTTAATTTAATTACATCCTACAAGTTAATTAACTAAACTAATCAATTTAATATACCCTAACAACTATAAGTGATTAAATTTACTAACATCCTAGTAACAAAGACATGAAATACATATTAGCAAATAAAAAATACAAAAGCCAAAAAATAGAAAGACAATAAAATAAGTGATAACATATAAAAAACAAAAATTGCTTTACCTGTTTAGTGAATCGGCATGTACAGAAGCCAAGGAATAAAATAGAAAATGATAACACGTAAAAAAAAAAGTTACTTTACCTGTACAGTGAATGGCACCTGCTTTCTCTTTATCCACTACGTTTCTAGCCTTTTATTTGTTCTTTGTTTTAGCTCACGTTTCTTGTCTTATTTTGTTCCTTAATTTCACGTGGCTTGTGAAGGTGGCGTTAGCAGCATGCAGCACTAGAGATGAAGCTGGACAGGAACGCAGTAGCAGCAGCAGCAGCAGCGTGAGGCAGCAGCCTGAGGGTGGTAAATGGAGCTACAAGCTTAGGCTTCACGAACAGGGATGAACTGTACAGGAGCAAAGTGCTGCAGGTGATGGTGATGCAGCAATGGAGGTGAAGATGATGATGTTGTGGGCTGGTTTGATGCAGAAACGAAGTGCAGATGATTGGCAAGGTGTGCGAGACAGCAGCTAGGTTTTTTTGATGAAGACGCAGTGAAGATGATAGTTGGTGAGCAGTGTGGGGACGGTGATGGTGAGCTGTGCAGGATGGCTTGGCAGTGTAGGGAAGTCAGCGGGGAGCGGGATGAGGTGATGATGGACACAGCAGAAGATAATGGACAGGGATCGAAACACAGCAGCAATGGAGAGGCAGCACCGGTGGCAGGGAACGATGGTGAAGGTGGCCTTAGCTAGGGTTTTTTCTTTTTCTTCTCCAACTAGGTTTTTTCTTTCTAGGGTCTCTAGGGTTTTTTTTTTCTCCAGGTTTTTTTCTGTGTTGTTCTTTTTTTTTTCTAGGGTTTTCTCCCCTCTTTTGTGTATTGTGCTCTCTCCTTTTATAGACCTAGGGTTTTTTCCTTTTTTTATTTTTTTATTTTTTATTTTTGGTAATAATTAGAAATCAAGAATCAATTTTTTTTAGGAAATTTTGTATTCTAAAAATCGAATCTTAAATTTGATATCAATTCCAAATCCAAATTAATTTTCAATCTTTTAATGGTTTCATTTAATTCTACTTTCCTATCAAAATTAATTTAGATTTCCTTCCCTCTTTTTTTTTATTATTCTATAAAAAATCAAAATCAAAATCCAAAATTTATTTCTAAATCTAATAAAAAAATTTAAAAATTAAAAATCAAATATAAACTAATTAATTAATTAAAAAATGTTTGAAAAAAAACCGGACAAAAATGGTGTCTACAGGGTGTACATGGTTAAATTTGGATATAATGCTTTGCAGCTTTATAAAATTTCAATAGGGGGTGCAAATTCTAGCCATGGACCACAACTGGGACAATCTTCATCAATCTAGGACCTGGCTCAAGTTTGGAAAATAATCTGGACATCTTGCATTCCATCCAAATGTAAACTACTAGTTTGGAGGATGTGCAGAGAAATTGTTCCCACACGTGCAAGGCTGCTTGATAGGAAGATCTTGTCTTACAATCTCTGTCCTTTATGTTGTCCTTTATGTTTGAACTATCCAAAAACTATTATTCATGCCTTCAGAGATTGGTTGTTTGTGAAACCTATGTGGGATCTTTCGGGTTTTGATAAACTTACTGCATGGTCCTCTACTACCTCTGCCAAAGATTGGTTCGTTGAGGTTGTCACTGCGTTAACTACGAGCCAACTTTCTCAGTTTATAATCTTATTATGGAGTGTTTGGTTAGCCATAAATAAATATATACATGGAAATGTAATATATGATGGTCATCAGCGCATTTTTCTACAAGCAATAGACTTCTGTGATTCCTTATGGTTGCAAATTTTGGAACCAATCAGAGAATACCAGTTACAATCCCTTTAAAGAGATGGTGTCCACTGCCAATGGGTTTCTTCAAAGTCAATGTAGATGCGACTTTATTTACCATAGAGGGTTACTATGGGGTTGATGTGGCAATTTAGGATCATCAAGGTGAGGTAATTGGTTTTTGTGCAACTAAAAGAAAAGGTAAACCAGACCCACTTTCTGTAGAGTGTTTGGCAATCTCCACAGCTTTACAATTTGCTGCAAACATTGAGTTGAGAGATGTTCTATTGGCCACTAATTGTATGGGAGCTATGAAGGCAATTCAGGATGATTATCTCAATTACTCACCTATTAGCACTATAGTTGCTTACATCCAGAACCAAAGGAGTTTCTTCCATAATTTCCAGATTCAGCACACATACTAGGAAGGAAACAAACTGGCACATGCTTTGGTATAGGAATCTCGCCCTAAAACTGAAATGCAACTTTTGAGTAAAAAGATAATATCCTTTGTGGATAGCTTTATTTTTTTTACATTTAAGCAGTGTATATTAGGTAGATATCCTCCAAACTATTTATGAACTTACCCATTTAGATTAAAATTAAAAAAATCAATTTTTTTTAAAGTTTTGATTGGAAAAAAGAGAATAAAATAAACAAAAGTATCCAATCTTTAAAATATTCAAATATTAATTTAAAAATTGAAAAATAAATATTTATTTTATTTAAATTCATCTTAATATATTTATTTAAATCTCATTTTTAAATGGATAAGATATCGAATGTAAAGATTATACCTTAGCCTTGAGAACGTAGGCTTGAACAATAGTAGAATCTTTATAAAGCATTATGTTAATTTTTCTCTATCTCTACACATTTACAATTCAATTATGTCTTTAATTTCTTTTTTTTATTGAATTTTAAATTCCCCACCAACCTTAATGTAAATCAAAATGTGGGAAAATTAGGAGTCAATTTTATTCATCCCACTCTAAGATTGCCATTGATACTTGAGCTAACAATTGGTTTCAGTGCTTGGGCTCTTTGTATAGGTTTAACATTGCTAGAGTGACCTTAATGCTAAAGTATTCGATACAACCTTTAGTTTAAGGCAATCCATTACGAGAAGAATGAATACCTCTTAATACTCTTGAAAGGAAGAAGAATGTGAGGAGATACCTTGTGGATGGAAAGCTCAATGAGGGAAGTCAACTCTTAAACCAAAAGAATCATGAGATAATATTTTTCCAATTATATTTCTTGCTTTTAAATTGATTGATTATTTCTTTTGAAGAATTAATTTTGAAATATTTAATTTTCAAGAAAAAAGTGTCATGTTGAAAAATTGACAATAATTTGTGAAGCTTTTCAATAAATCATCAATGTTTTGATTTTGAAAAAAATATGTGCATCAATGAAAATTGTATGCTTAGTGATAAATTGAGTGCTAATGCGACCAAGTGCAACTTTGAAAATTTTATGGTTTTTCATTATATACTCGTCATTTGAATTAATGCATATTAGTTTAGACAAATATGAGAAAAGAGATATTGTTAAAAATCTGAGAAAAACAGCCAAAAAAAGAATTTTTTAGTTTTTGGGCTCTTCGAATGGTTTTTTGCTTGAAACATGAAAGAGATGTAGCTATGAAGAGTAAAATAACTTATTGAAAAATGGTTGGTTTGTTAAGTGATGAAGTTGACATTTTTTGGAAGTTGAAGGTCACGACTTTGGGTGTAGGTCTAAGAAAATTTGGAGAGTTTTTTTTAAATAGGAGAAAAAGACAATTTTTTTATATATTTTAGAAGCCAAACGATGCTGTGCGGTTAATAGCCAACGACGATCATCGATAATTGGCATAGCAGCTGACTTGTTGGATTCTTGAAATTATGAGTTTTAGAAAGAAAAACCCTAAAATATTAAAGAAGAAAGATAAAATAAAAAATAAAAAAAGGAAAAGTCATGGTTTGAAGCAAATTGAAACAAAAACAAATCTCAAAGTGGTTGAGTCAAATTTTAAACATCAAGAGGTATGTTTAGGTTGCGTTTAGTATACAACAAATGAGTATTTTGTATTGCAATTTAATTGGGTGAAAAGTGTGTACATCATTTAGTAAGGCTTTAAACACTGAAAAGTGAATTTGTAAATGTAATTACTTTGCACCCATTGGCTGCAAAGTGATTGTAGCCAAAATTAGATGCAAAGTAACTTTGCATCATGGGAGCAAAATTGTAAGATAAACCCACATTTATCATTATGGCTCAGTTAAAATCTAAGGGAAGTTTTTTAATGGGCCACTATCTCTTAATTTTAGGAACCACATCCAATCACATGATGGACATGATTGGAGTGGTAGTTATTTAATCAAAATAAAACAGGTCCTCTCTCTCTCTTTTAAGACCGTACAGTGTTTTCCATCCACACTGTAAAACAAAAGAAAATAGAGCAAGAGAGAGAAATCTGTTTACTGCTACAGAGATTGCAACGATGGCTTCTTCTTTTTCACTAACACCTACAGCGGACAGAGTTATGCAAATGATTTTACATTGCGTAGAAAGCATGAGATATTTAGTTTTAGAGTTCCTGGATGTGTGTTTATGTATACAATTAAATCTAACATGTGGTTTTAGAGCCTGGTTGTTCTAAACTAGATATACTCTATGAAAGATTTCTGTCCTCTTTTACTTATATGAAATTTTTAAAAGAAATCTTAAGAGTATGTATAATTTTTTGTTCAATTTTAAAGGCACAATTTAATGGCATAAACTGCTGTATATTTGTTTGCCTATTGGACAGAGAGAAAGATAATCATGTGGATTAATTATATCTGATGCACCTGCCAAATTACGGGTGTTTAGAGAAAGCTTTTTCTTGTTCCGGTGGTAGTCATCATGATTGAGTTTTTCTCTTGTTTTATTTTCTGTATGCCGTTTTATCTTTGTTTACATCTTTGGATGTTAATTGTGATGTTTTTTATGCTGTTGGGTTTTCATCGTTGATGTACTTTTACATCTAGAGCTTTGTTTGGCATATAATATATATAATATAATTGTTGCAACTAAAAGTTTTATATATATATATATATATATATAAACGTCAAGCTACAGAAAAGTTTTACCAATTTTTATACACTTATATATATTAATTATGATGATGAGATGGTTGTTATAAAAAAAATAGAAAAGCCGAAATTTGAGATTATGAGAATTACAGAGTATCATATTTAATTACTAAAGTTGTTACACAGACACGTAACCATCAAGGCTAATGGGTGTTGGCAATGATGATGATAGTGATGAGCTAATGATGATGTGAAATTGTTTATTTGATCATAATATATATTATATGTTTGTCATGATTAATCACAATCATAACAAACATATAATTATTATTAGCTCATCACTATATTATATATTATATGTGAAACTTTTTATTTGATCATAATAATAATTATATGTTTGTCATGATTGTGATTAATCATGATCACAAATTGATGATGATTTTAACAATAATGGTGATAATTATTAATAATAACAATTATGATTAATGAGGATGATATCATGTTTTATACAATTTTAAGATTCTATATGAAAATTAATTTTGTTGAATGATCTTATATTTTTGTATGATTTATTATTATGAATGATTAAATAAAAGTCAATAAATATCTTATGATTATCCATATTTGTTCCGCTGCTATGTTAAATTTTCGGTAATGTATATAATTCTGTATATTAAGTGTTTACCGAAAAATTAAAGTTTAATGTGTTCGAAAATTATATTGATATTCAATTAGATCCTAAAGTTTTGATCTAAAAATAATGAGTTATAAAAAAATAATAATAATAATAAATAAATAAGTTTTCATTAATTACTAGAACTTAAGGAATTTACCCAAAGGTAAATTATTATTCAGTAAATTAATGATATTATAGGAGGTAAATTAATATTTTGGTTGAATATGTTAATTATCCAAAGATAAAAGACATGTTCGATTTTAAATATTTATTTACCCATTAAAGTGTATACATTTAACTCATTTAAAGAAAAATATGTTGTAAAATTTACCCAAAGGTATTTTACTTTATATTTATGTTATGTTATTAATGCATGTATATTGTAGTATCTACCCAAAGGAGAACTACTATATATCTTATTGTTTATTTTACTGAATTCATTATAATTAAATGTGAGCTTTATTTGTTATGTTTGCAGTTATCGCAATTAATTTGCATGCATCATCTGTTGTTGTGTTTAATGGCATGTACTTCTCAGAATGGCGAGAGCAAGTTGATTTCCACTTAGGGGTTTTGGATCTTGACTTAGCTCTCATTCATGAAAAACATGCTACTATTAAGGATACAAGTAGTGAGGCAGAGAAGTCACATTATGCTGCATGGGAAAGAAGCAACATATTATGCTTAAAGTTTCTGCAAATGACAATTGCTAACAACGTTAAGACTACGATTCCACAAACTGAGAGTGCTAAGGAATATATAAGTTTTGTGGAAGAAAGGTTCCGTTCTGCGGACAAGTCACTCGCTGGTACTTTAATGGCTGAGCTTACGACCATGAAGTTCAATGGGTCGATAAGCATGCAACAACATATCATCGAGATGACGAACATTGCTACAAGGCTTAAGACTTTGGGTTTGGCAATAGCGGACTCCTTTTTAGTTCAGTTTATTCTGAACTCCTTGCCTCCTGAATATGGGCCTTTTCAAATTAAATACAACACTATAAAGGATAAGTGGAATGTTAATGAATTGGCCAGTAGGCTTGTACAAGAGGAAGCAAGACTCAAGTCACATCCCGTGACCACATTGTTCACGTAAATACACAACTTATCCGGTTGGGCTGTCTGTGATACTTCACTTTTCATATTCATTTAACTATTAAATATAAAATGTATATTATCAATTACATCCCCTATTTTGATTCTCAAGAAAGTAGTACTGAAAGTAAGTCTAAATCCAGAAAATAAATGATCATACCTCATATTATAAATTAAGCTGTCGCAGTGTCTCCAAATGCGCAGCTCGAAATCCTCAGAAGTCAGATCTCTTAGTCCTCGAAAATCTGAAATGTTAATATTAAGGGGTGAGCAAACCATGGCTCAGTAAGAGAGTTATATGCAACACTTGATATTCATCTATCTATATGCTGAAAATAATTTTTTCACTTTCTTTAAATCTTCCTAGAGGCTCTAGGCTCACATGTAGGAAGGATACTACAGTCGGCTAGGGATCCGGATGGAGTAAGGCAGGTATTTTAGAATACCTGGCTTGTCCCGGAACCTAGAAGCAACTGTAGAGAGTAATCGTTTTCTTTTTAATATTCAAATCCCAATAAAACATTAAATATTCACGAGATAAAACACTTAAGTAAATAAATAAGGAATTCATGTTCCTTTCACAAATACTCTTTTCCACACTTGTAAAACACCGTAAAATATTTAGTTTAACACGTGATATATCAAAAGCTCAGTAGCTGTAGATAATTTAGTACCAGTAAAAGTTCAGTGAAAAGTACAATCATCAGTACAATATCATGGAGACTAGGCAACACCCTAAATATATCATGCTATAATAATATCATCCCAAATAGGGGAAACACATGAGATCTATGGCCATAGTCTATAGGGTCCTCAGCGTGCACTGATCAGGTGTCCACTGGGACACTGATAATAGGATCAGTATCTATCAGCACTAACACGTGACACGTGAGCATGATATGGGGCCTAACAATCTCAAAACAGTAAACACGTGATATAGACCCCATTTATGAAATCACTTTCACTAAATATAAGTTTAATCAATCAACAAATATTCATAAGGAAAATATTTTCATCTTATGAATAACATTTATAAAATATTCATACTGGGGTCATCATTCCCGAAAATATTCTAAACATTATAGAACATCATAAATCATATTTTCCATACGGTGAAAACAGTTTATAAAATAATCACTGTAAAACATAAAAGGTCATAACTGTCCTTTTTCACCGTAAAACATATACGCACGCTTTTCCGTGCTTTCTATGAAAAACATGATTTTCAAAGTTATCGGAATTCAAATTAATTATTTTTATGATTTATGGAAAATTAAAATATTTATTTTCCAAACCACCACTCCCATCCCGTGTTTTCTATGTAAACACATGCGGAGATCTTTTAGTTTCAAAACACTGTTTTTCACCTTTAATTACCTTTATGGAATTTTCTATAAACACTTGTTCTCACCATTGAACCCATAAAGGTTATTTATAAAATCAAGTGAATATTTGAAGAAAGATTAGTAAAATATTCACTTTGGTCCTTTTCATTTTACACCTCGTTTCACGTGAAATATCACCTATCGGAATAAATTTAAGTGATTTCCTTTTTCACCCTTTTCAAAAACATGAATATTTTAAAATTAATTATCAATATATTCATGTTTTATAAAAACTAATCGATTTCTCGATTTTCGTGTTAGAAATCGTTTCTCATGATAAAAAATCATTTATTATGCTTTTCGATAATTTTTCCAATAATTTTCGGCAGTATAACGACTGTCGATTGGCTAGCCTCCTACACGGAAAATACAGTTTAAATCTCAACCGATAAATCACCACAATTTTTCCAACCAATCATTATCAATAGCATTTATAAAAATTAAATGCATAATTTAAAGCATGTGTGCCAATATCCTTACAGGCTGCACATGTCTCCCTTACCTGTCCCGAGTCGGCGACTGCCTCTTGAAGGTCGCACCTGTGTTCACCTCGCCCGATTCCATCGGCTCGGTTATTGAGGGAATTTTCTGAAAATTAATTTCTAAAATTTAGAATTTTTCCATAATTATTTAAATAAATAATTATTTTAATAATTTGACACTTTTCGGGATTTCTTACCGATTCCCGTAATTCCCGGGATTTTCCGTAATTCCTGAATTCTCGAGAATTTTCCAAATTTCCGGAATTCTTTTTTCTCTTTCTCTTTCTCTTTCTCTTTCTTTTCTTTTCTTTTCTTTTCTTTTTCTTTTTCTTTTTCTTTTTCCTTTTTCTTTTTCCTTTCCTTTCCTGGCCGGTTCAGGCCATTCAGACCGATTACCTTCCCCTCACCGCCGGTTCTTCTACGACGACCGGTTCTTCTGCGGCTCGGTGGTCCCTCAGCTGGCCGGCGTCGAGGCGAACTCGCCGGTGGCCTTAGCTCGGTCTGGATCGGCGGCACGGTGGCGGATCTACTCGGTTTGCCTCGGCTTCTTCTCCTCCTCCGTCGGCCTTCCTCCGCCGTCGTTGGCCTCACCGGTGGCTCTCTTCTCCTTCCCCTCACCTCCGTCGAGGTCGAGGTGGCTGTGGCGGTGCCAAGACAGGCCGGCACCGCCGTTTCCTTCTTCTCTTTTCCTTCGGTTTTCCCTCCGATTCCGCCTCTGTTTCTTCCCGTTCCTCCTTTCTTCCGTCGGTCACCGCTTCTCCTCTCTCCACCGGCGCCGTCCTCTTCCCCTCTCTTCCTCTCTTGGCCGGCCGACGGTGGCCGTCTTTCATCGAGAAGAATCGGGATTTTCCCGATTCTTCTTTTCTCTTCTTTTTCATTTTTATTTTAATTATTTTATTTAATTATATACATATAATACATATAATATTATTATCATATATATTATAGTACTATATAAATATATTTGTTTAATTTGAATTACATAACATTTATAAATTTGTATATAAATGTTATATTAATACAATACATATTGTATTTACACTATATATATTTACAAACTTTAATGTAAAATCATATTTACATTTTTCTCATATATGTATATATTTTTATATACATAAAATGCTATACTTGAATACATATGTATTATTTAAATTTATACCATAGTATATATATATATATATATATACCTCAGTACATTAATATATATTATATAGTATTTCAATACATATGTATTTATATAATAATACATTTATATAATTTATAATTATATAAATATATTTCTCTTTTATTTCTTATTTCCTTACTTAATTTGGATTTCCATTTATCCAAATTAAATCTCCTCTTTCCATTATTTTTCATAATTCCAAATTTTATTTTTTCTTCACTCGGATTTCCACCATCCGTTCCTTTCTCAATTCTCGGGATTTTCACCAATATCCCATTTTCACAATTTTATTTATTTATTTCCACTTATCAATTTTCTTCAATGTTTATTTCCAATAAATGAAAAATTTACGGTTATCACATTCTCCCCACCTTAAGAAATTCGGTCCTCCGAATTTAACTTAATTCCAAAGGTGGTACATGTCGTATAATTACGACTTCTGACCTTTAGGTCATCCTCCAAGTGATACTACCAGTACACTTTCAACATCAAGTGTACTATAGACCACTACATGCTGTCTTTCATCATATATTTATACTCCCGTAAGTTCATTTCTACTCTTTTCACATAAGAGTCCATGCACAGTATTTTTTCATATCACAGCTTATCTATGCTGTTCATCATCCATTTTTCTCACTTAGTGCCAAGTCGATATAGTTTAAAACTATCAATTACACATGTCAGTCAGTTATATGCGATTGTCTCAGTAACTTATACATCTCATGCACACGCTTTCCCAACATCATGGAGCATTTACATCTCACGCTCATATATGTATACATCAGTATGGAGCGGTGCTATCAGTACACTTGGGATCTCGAAGCCTTTTGCTATTTTCATTAAGCATATGACATCTCAGAGACTCCCATCACATGTAATGCTGACTAGAAGTGTATACATACTTTCACACCATTTCACACTCATACTTTAACTATGGCACTAGAGAATCTAAGAGTCTGATAATGGAAGGTGATTCTATTCAGATCTTCAATCTTTAATCACTTCCATATCATCATTTCTCTTTTGGACTCTTTATTGTCCACAATATTCATTTTCACATTTATTCCACCAAGGCTGTATCTCACTTGCCGATTTTACTGTGGATCATCTCTTACAATCATAAATCATGAGACAATCATGTTCTCTTCATATAATAAGGTCTTTAAATCTCTTTTCATAATTTAGATTCCACAATTGAATCCTCAATTTATATATTTAATCACCACATCATCTATACACTTCCACCATTTCTATCATGTTACGGTGGTTATATGTATAATCATTTTTCATTTATATATTGGCAGTAAACATATCAATTATCTTACTCCTTTGAGTACTATTATTCTCACTTATCAAATCTGGCTTGTTTTTACATTTAGCCACAGTCATGTGATAACCAACATGAAATTACTTTCAGTCTTAATTTCGGGAACTATTTCATATTGGTGTTTCCTTCTCATCATTCTACATACTTTCTTATTTCATTTCTGTATTTTCACTCTCATCATTTCAGTCGGTTTTCTCAAGTGGTATGGTATTGTACAGTATAATCTCTTAACATTTTGCATACCATCTTCTCTTCCCACTTATCCATTTACCGACTTTAGTGCTTTCATTATATCCATTAGTAGAGCAACTAATCTCGTAACTCTTTTATATATTGGCATTAATATCTAGCTAGACTCAGTAATTCCGTATCTTAATCATTATCTCACTATCATAGACAGATTCACTATCATTCTGCCATCTCGAGATCATATATCTCAGAAAGGGATACTGTCTAGCCAAGTCTCTTATTCGCCAATCTTAACACAATTCCATAGTCTTTAAAAGTTTAAGGGTCACACCACAATGCTGCTCATGTTCCATTTATACTTTAGACTCTATCAGTATTTCATCAATTTACTCATGTATGGACGCCTCATTCTTTAGGCTTATATACTTCACAAGGCAACTCATTAACCTTGTTACCTTAATAGAAACTCGTAAAATTCACTCCGAGTTCTAATCATCATCTTATAAACATCAATCTCCAATCTTTTATCTAAGGACGCTTTATACCGAGGCTAGTCTTATAACTCCTCATGTATTTTAATTAGATCAATAAAGCATCCTTTGCATATAGATGATCACTTATTCTTCACAAGAACTTTATTAAATAATCAAAATTTAATATACCATTTTAATCCATCTATATATCACGGTCATCTGTGCTTCTCTCATTTGCACTTATACAGATACTTCATTAATCTCAAATCACACTATCTGTATTTCCATCAAACACACCTATACAAGTGAATTTCGTTATTCTCACATTTTCCAAAGTGGATTTCTTAAGCTTTCGGATTCTTCTATGTTCTCCGATATAAGCTTAGAATTAGATTTCATATAATCCCTCAAGTCAGTGTTAGCTCGATTTCTCCAATCTATATAACTCTGAAAATTTTATCGGGAATCATCTCCGATACTTTCTTTAATCACACATCTCTTATCATCTTGGACATTTCATCCTCATGTCCTATCATTTTCCACTATGTATCCTCAAGGTAAAGAAAGTTAATATTCAAATCATTTTGAAATATTCTCTATCTTGATTTCATTATTTGTACTATTCACTTTCTCAGTCATTTTCTATAGTCATCTCACTTTTCATAATATCCAATGATCCCGTAATAAACATCCAATTCAATACACTCTTAATTCAGGCCCTTATAATCAATAACCGGGCCAATCATCTTATGACATTCCATTATACACTCATTGGATCACATCGTGTAAGGCCCCGGCCCGTCCTCCATCCGCCTGTACATATCTATATCGTCCTCTTTTGGCGAGCACACTGGCCCCCTCAATGATCTATCGTGGGGCCCAGTCCGTTCACTAGGTCACTCACCATTCGCGTCCATAATCTACGTGTACGTGGAATCAGTAATAGGGATCGTTATATTCATATCATGGCCTTTATGCCATTTACAACTCCATTACTATCAATGGATTCCAATTCAGCTCGGTTTTATCACTGTTCCGAACATCGCCCAACATAGGGGCATTTTCGTCATTTCGACATTTATTTCTTTCTCCTCAGTATACCTTTAAACCAATGATCTTAGTATCTATGTGCTGATAGTACCTCTTCTCGTACTAATATCAGTAATTTGAGATCTTATTCGATTTCGAAAGAGAAGTCCACTAGAATCCATAATTGGATTATTTTGCTTGTAATGCAGCTTTATATCATCAATTTCTCTGTTAGATCAATCAATTTCAACCTCTGTTGGTTTATTTTAACTCCCTGTAAAATTTTGAAGATAGGGGTATTTTGGTCATTTTTGGTAAAAAATTTTCTCTCTCTTCAAATTACCTTCAATCGGTGATCTTAATGTCTATTTAATGATGATATTTCATTTCCCTCCTTCATATCATCATTTTCAGGTCTCAGTTCGATTCGAACAGAAAGTACTGGTGGGGCCCGCACCGAGTCCTTTCGGTTCCTTACCAAACAAGCCTTCATTTAGATTATAAGATCACCAACATTCTGGTAATTTCTGAGCCTATTATTTCTTTAACATTCTCAATTATTTTCTCTATGTATTTAGACTACACAGTACTACCGGGGATGTTTAACACTTTTCCTTCCAAAAGTATTCACAGACATCAGGCCAACCATGCTCTGATACCATTAAATCTGTCACATCCCGTGACCACATTTTTCACATAAAATACACAACTTATCCGGTTGGGCTGTCTGTGAAACTTCACTTTTCATATTCATTTAACTATTAAATATAAAATGTATATTATCAATTACATCCCCTATTTTGATTCTCAAGAAAGTAGTACTGAAATTAAGTCTAAATACAGAAAATAAATGATCATACCTCATATTATAAATTAAGCTGTCGCAGTGTCTCCAAATGCGCAGCTCGAAATCCTCAGAAGTCAGATCTCTTAGTCCTCGAAAATCTGAAATGTTAATATTAAGGGGTGAGCAAACCATGGCTCAGTAAGAGAGTTATATGCAACACTTGATATTCATCTATCTATATGCTGAAAATAATTTTTTCACTTTCTTTAAATCTTCCTAGAGGCTCTAGGCTCACATGTAGGAAGGATACTACAGTCGGCTAGGGATCCGGATGGAGTAAGGCAGGTATTTTAGAATACCTGGCTTGTCCCGGAACCTAGAAGCAACTGTAGAGAGTAATCGTTTTCTTTTTAATATTCAAATCCCAATAAAACATTAAATATTCACGTGATAAAACACTTAAGTAAATAAATAAGGAATTCATGTTCCTTTCACAAATACTCTTTTCCACACTTGTAAAACACCGTAAAATATTTAGTTTAACACGTGATATATCAAAAGCTCAGTAGCTGTAGATAATTTAGTACCAGTAAAAGTTCAGTGAAAAGTACAATCATCAGTACAATATCATGGAGACTAGGCAACACCCTAAATATATCATGCTATAATAATATCATCCCAAATAGGGGAAACACATGAGATCTATGGCCATAGTCTATAGGGTCCTCAGCGTGCACTGATCAGGTGTCCACTGGGACACTGATAATAGGATCAGTATCTATCAGCACTAACACGTGACACGTGAGCATGATATGGGGCCTAACAATCTCAAAACAGTAAACACGTGATATAGACCCCATTTATGAAATCACTTTCACTAAATATAAGTTTAATCAATCAACAAATATTCATAAGGAAAATATTTTCATCTTATGAATAACATTTATAAAATATTCATACTGGGGTCATCATTCCCGAAAATATTCTAAACATTATAGAACATCATAAATCATATTTTCCATACGGTGAAAACAGTTTATAAAATAATCACTGTAAAACATAAAAGGTCATAACTGTCCTTTTTCACCGTAAAACATATACGCACGCTTTTCCGTGCTTTCTATGAAAAACATGATTTTCAAAGTTATCGGAATTCAAATCAATTATTTTTATGATTTATGGAAAATTAAAATATTTATTTTCCAAACCACCACTCCCGTCCCGTGTTTTCTATGTAAACACATGCGGAGATCTTTTAGTCTCAAAACACTGTTTTTCATCTTTAATTACCTTTATGGAATTTTCTATAAACACTTGTTCTCACCATTGAACCCATAAAGGTTATTTATAAAATCAAGTGAATATTTGAAGAAAGATTAGTAAAATATTCACTTTGGTCCTTTTCATTTTACACCTCGTTTCACGTGAAATATCACCTATCGGAATAAATTTAAGTGATTTCCTTTTTCACCCTTTTCAAAAACATGAATATTTTAAAATTAATTATCAATATATTCATGTTTTATAAAAACTAATCGATTTCTCGATTTTCGTGTTAGAAATCGTTTCTCATGATAAAAAATCATTTATTATGCTTTTCGATAATTTTTCCAATAATTTTCGGCAGTATAACGACTGTCAATTGGCTAGCCTCCTACACGGAAAATACAGTTTAAATCTTAACCGATAAATCACCACAATTTTTCCAACCAATCATTATCAATAGCATTTATAAAAATTAAATGCATAATTTAAAGCATGTGTGCCAATATCCTTACAGGCTGCACATGTCTCCCTTACCTGTCCCGAGCCGGCGACTGCCTCTTGAAGGTCGCGCCCGTGTTCACCTCGCCCAATTCCATCGGCTCGGTTATTGAGGGAATTTTCTGAAAATTAATTTCTAAAATTTAGAATTTTTCCATAATTATTTAAATAAATAATTATTTTAATAATTTGACACTTTTCGGGATTTCTTACCGATTCCCGTAATTCCCTGGATTTTCCGTAATTCTTGAATTCTCGAGAATTTTCCAAATTTCCGGAATTCCTTTTTCTCTTTCTCTTTCTCTTTCTCTTTCTCTTTCTCTTTCTTTTTCTCTTTCTCTTTCTTTTTCTTTTTCCTTTTTCTTTTTCCTTTCCTTTCCTGGCCGGTTCAGGCCATTTAGACCGGTTACCTTTCCCTCACTGCCGGTTCTTCTCCGACGACCGGTTCTCCGGCGGCTCGGTGGTCCCTCAGCTGGCCGGCGTCGAGGCGAACTCGCCGGTGGCCTCAGCTCGGTCTGGATCGACGGCACGGCGGCGGATCTACTCGGTTTGCCTCGGCTTCTTCTCCTCCTCCGTCGACCTTCCTCCGCCATCATTGGCCTCACCGGTGGCTCTCTTCTCCTTCCTCTCACCTCTGTTGAGGTCGAGGTGGCTGTGGCGGTGCCAAGACCGGCCGGCACCGCTGTTTCCTTCTTCTCTTTTCCTTCGGTTTTCCCTCCGATTTCGCCTCTGTTTCTTCCCGTTTTCCTCCCGTTCCTCCTTTCTTCCGTCGGTCACCGGCTTCTCCTCTCTCCACCGGCGCCGTCCTCTTCCCCTCTCTTCCTCTCTTGGCCGGCCGACGATGGCCGTCTTTCATCGAGATGAATCGAGATTTTCCCGATTCTTCTCTTCTCTTCTTTTTCATTTTTATTTTAATTATTTTATTTAATTATTTACATATATATACCTATATTATATTTATATTATATACATATAATACATATAATATTATTATCATATATATTATAGTACGATATATATATATATCTATATATATATAAAGATATATATATTTTATGTATTATCAAGATACATATTTAGTATAGATATATATATATATATATATATAAATATTTGTTTAATTTGAATTACATAACATTTATAAATTTGTATATAAATGTTATATTAATACAATACATATTGTATTTACACTATATATATATATATAAATATTTGTTTAATTTGAATTACATAACATTTATAAATTTGTATATAAATGTTATATTAATACAATACATATTGTATTTACACTATATATATTTACAAACTTTAATGTAAAATCATATTTACATTTTTCTCATATATGTATATATTTATATATATACATAAAATGCTATACTTGAATACATATGTATTATTTAAATTTATACCATAGTATATATATATATATACCTCAGTACATTAATATATACTATATAGTATTTCAATACATATGTATTTATATAAAAATACATTTATATAATTTATAATTATATAAATATATTTCTCTTTTATTTCTTATTTCCTTACTTAATTTGTATTTCCATTTATCCAAATTAAATCTCCTCTTTCCATTATTTTTCATAATTCCAAATTTTATTTTTTCTTCACTCGGATTTCCACCATCCGTTCCTTTCTCAATTCTCGGGATTTTCACCAATATCCCATTTTCACAATTTTATTTATTTATTTCCACTTATCTATTTTCTTCAATGTTTATTTCCAATAAATGGAAAATTTACGGTTATCACACAAGAGTCAAAAGAGTCACTCTGCTAACCTAGTAGGAAAGGGAGCTGTGAAAGGATACAAAGCCAAAAAGTTTAAAAAGAAATGGTATGCTAATGATTTCAGACTGAAAAGAAGGAACAGAAGACAGAAAAGTGCCACTTTTGTAAGAAAGCTGGGCACTATCAAAAAGACTGTCATAAACGAAAAGCTTGGTTGGAAAAGAAAGGTATTTTCAATACTTTTGTATGTTTTGAATCAAATTTAAGTGAAGTTCCTAACAATACTTAGTGGCTTGATTCCGGTGCTACAACTCATGTTACCAATACTATGAAGGGATTCCTTACGATCTGAACCACAAATCCAAGAAATGATTTTTTGTTTATGGGGAACCGCATGAAAGGTCCTGTTGAAGGCACAGGGACTTACAGATTGGTCTTAGACACTGGATATCAGTTGGACCTTTATGGTACACTCTATGTACCTTCAATTTCTAGAAACCTTGTTTCTTTAGGAAAATTGGACAATCGTGGTTTTTATGTTAATTTCTGTTCTGGAAGTTTTAATCTATATAAAGACTCTATTCTTTATGGATCGGGTTTTCTTATTGATGGTTTATATAGAATAAAACTTGATAATGTTTTTTTTGAATCTTTGTATGTCACACATAATAGTGTTGGTTCAAAACGTAGCATGCTTAATGAAAATTCTACATATTTGTGGCATAAACGTTTGGGTCATATATCTAAAGAAAGGATAGAAAGATTGGTAAAGAATGAGATTTTACAAAATCTGGATTTTACTGATCTTGGAACTTGTTTGGATTGCATAAAAGGAAAGCAAACCAAACATACCAAAAAAGGAGCCACAAGAAGCACACAGCTTCTTGAAATAATACACATTGATATATGTGGGCCTTTTGATGTTCCATCCTTTAATGGAGAAAAGTATTTCATCACTTTCATTGATGATTATTCACGTTATGGATATATCTATCTACTTAAGGAAAAATCTCAATCTGTAGATGTTTTGGAAATTTTCCTAAATGAGGTTGAGAGACAATTGGATAGAAAAGTAAAAATCATAAGATTTGATAGAGGTGGTGAATACTATGGGAAATATGATGAATCAGGACAATGTCCTGGTCCATTTGCTAAAGTCCTCGAAAAACGTGGCATATGTGCACAGTATACTATGCCAGGTGCACCTGAACAAAATGGTGTAATAGAAAGGCGAAATCGGACCTTAATGGACATGGTTAGGAGTATGATGAGTAATACCTCCTTACCTAAATCCTTATGGATACATGCACTAAAAATCGTTGCTTATTTATTAAATAGAGTTCCATCCAAAGCGTTTCAAAAGACACCTTTTGAATTATGGACAGGAAGGAAACCAAGTTAAGGCACCTACACATTTGGGGTTGCCCAGCGGAAGCAAGAGTGTATAATCCACAAGAGAAAAAATTGGATTCTTGAACTATAAGTGGATACTTTATTGGTTATCCTGAGAAATCCAAAGGATATGTGTTCTATTGTCCAACCCATAGTCGGAGAATAATTGAAACTGGTAATGCCAAATTCCTGGAGAATGCTGAAGTCAGTGGGAGTGCAGAACGTCAAATTGTGGAAATAAACAAGATAAGGATAAATGTTCCTTTATCCACTATTGATCCAAAATCTACAATTGACATTAATGTTAATCTAACATTTATAAAAAGGGACAATAATGTTTATCAACATTTGGATGATGAAACACTTCCACAGACGGATGTCGGATCCTATAATGATCAAGGATCTGATATTCGATCTAATGAAGGAACATCGAATACAAATGAATCACAAGGAATAACATTAAGAAGATCTTAAAGGGAAAAGAGATCAGCTATTCTGGATGATTATGTGATTTATTTACAGGAATCAGACTTTGATCTTGGCATTAATAAAGATCCAGTTACTTTTTCACAAGCCATAGAAAGTTCAGAATCTGTTAAATGGATTGATGCCATAAAGAAAAAGCTAAAATCCATGGAACAAAATAAAGTTTGGGATCTCGTTCAATTGCCTGAAGGATGTAAAAGAGTCGGTTGTAAATGGGTCTTCAAGACCAAACACAACTCAAAAGGCAAGGTGGAACGTTATAAAGCCAGATTTGTTGCAAAGGGTTATACTAGGAAAGATGACATTGATTATACAGAAACATTCTCTCCTGTATCTAAGAAAGATTCATTAAGAATAATTATGGCAATGGTGGCTCAATATGATCTGGAGTTACACCAAATGGATGTGAAAACTGCCTTTCTGAATGGGGATTTAGAGGAGGAAGTTTATATGGATCAACCTGAAGGTTTTTCCATAGGAAGTAAAGGTCAAATGGTGTGTAAACTTGAGAAGTCAATATATGGACTAAAATAGGCTTCCAGACAATGGTATATTAAGTTTAATACCATTATTACATCTTTTGGTTTTAAGAAAAATATTGTAGATCGTTGTATATACCAAAAGATTAGTGGGAGTAAGTTTATATTTTTAGTCTTATATGTTGATGATATTTTGCTTACAGCAAATGATTTAAGTATACTGCGTGAAACTAAAGATTTTCTCTTTGAGAATTTTGAAATGAAAGATATGGGAGAGGCTTCTTATGTGATTGGAATAGAAATATTTCGGAAATGATCAAAAGGAATACTGGCCTATCTCAGAAAGCATATATCAACAAAATTCTCGAAAAGTTTAATATGAGCAAATTCACCCGAGATTGTTCCCATTCAGAAGGGTGATAAATTTAGTCTCATGCAGTGTCCAAAGAATGAATTGGCACAAAAGGAAATGGAATCAATTCCTTATGCCTCTGTTGTTGGAAGCTTAATGTACTTGCAGACCTGTATTAGACCGGATATAAGTTTTGCAGTTGGAATGTTAGGCAGGTATCAAAGTAATCCTGGAATTGATCATTGGAAGCTGCAAAGAAAGTTTTGAGGTACCTTCAAGGAACAAAGAATTACATGCTCACATATAAGAGATCCGATCAACTGGAGGTAGTCGGATACACGGATTCAGATTTTGCCAGATGTCTTGACAGCAGGAAGTTCACTTTTGGTTATCTGTTTCTTTTAGCTGAAGGAGCAGTTTCATGAAAAAGTGCAAAATAGACTGTCACTGCTTCATCCATAATGGAAGCAAAATTTGTGGCTTGCTTTGAAGCTACAATTCATGCATTATGGATGCAGAACTTTATTTCAAGACTTGGGGTTGTCGACACCATTACTAAGCCGCTGAAAATTTATTGTGATAACTCCGCAGTAGTCTTCTTCTCCAAGAACAACAAATACTCTAGAGGTGCCAAGCATATGGAATTGAAGTATTTTGCCGTTAAGGAGGAGGTTCGGAAACAAACAGTGTCCATTTAGCATATTAGTATTGATCTCATGATTACTAACCCATTAACGAAGGGTTTACAACCCAAGTTATTTAAGGAACATGTTCTTAGGATGGGTCTTGATTATAATGATGTTATGTAGTGACACTTTGAGCTCAATGATATGTTTCTGAGACTATTATGTTTTCCTGTTCTATGATGCTATGTATACATTATTGTTTGATGTTGACAGGAAAGACTTAACAAGTCATTATTGTGGACCATAATGAAATTATAGTATAATCTAAGGACCTAATATAATAAATTGCAGGTGTTGTAGTATATGGAAGGGAGTGTTTTACAAATAAGAACATAACCGCCATAACTCATGCCAAACAGTTTTTATATTATGGTATTATGATAGGAGATAATAAATTAACTTCCATTATAAAGATTTTAATCGAGCCAAGTGGGAGAATGTAAGATAAACCCACATTTATCATTGTGGCTCAGTTAAAATCTAAGGAAAGTTTTTTAATGGGCCACTATATCTTAATTTTAGAAACCACATCCAATCACATGATAGACATGATTGGAGTGGTAGTTATTTAATCAAAATAAAATAGGTCCTCTCTCTCTCTTTTAAGAACATACGGTATTTTTCATCCACACTGTAAAACGAAAGAAAACAGAGCAAGAGAGAGAAATATGTTTACTGCTACAGAGATTGCAACGATGGCTTCTTCTTCTTCACTAATGCCTATAGCGGACAGAGGTATGCAAATGATTTTATATTGCGTAGAAAGCATGAGATATCTAGTTTTAGAGTTCCTGGATGTGTGTTTATGTATACGATTAAATCTAACAAAAATTTCCACCAAAAATTACCTTCACCCAAAAGGAAACCCTCTTCCCTTCTTTTCCCTATTGTACACTGGTGGCTGTTTATCTCATCTCATCTCATCTCTCTTTTGCAGTTAACTAGTCTCTCTCGCACTGGTTTCTTCACTCTCGGATTGGTTTAATAGCTTTTGGTTTGCACAAGAATAATGTAGTATAGATTTAAATTTAGTATAGATTTAAATAAAGTCTGATTTAATTATCTGTTTTAAATTTTTTGCAGCAGTATTTTATTTATTGCTTTCACTTCTTTCTGTCTCTTTTGTTTCCTTTTCATTGTTTGCTTTTTTGTTCCTGTCGATTTTGGTGAGCTATTTTTCTGTGCTATACTGGAAGCATAGGATGTTGCAGAAGTGTGCTGGGATGTGCTGCTGTTCCTCGCTGTGAGTTGTGGACCGTGTCGAGGCAGAAACAAGGTGTTCTAAATTGGGTTGTATGACTTGAGTAGAGTAGGCTTAAAACTAGAAGCTTGTTGTTGTTGTCGTGAATGTTGCTACGTGAAACTTGTTGGACATTGCTACTGATTTAATGCTTCTAGATGGTTTCTACATGATTGTAGCAAGGGATGTGGTGTGCTGGAAGCTAGGTAAGAAACATGGCTATTGCTTGGGCTAGAAGTAGTGTTGCACGTGATGAAGCAATGCAGAACAAGAATAATGTAGTCCTTTCTCAGATTGGTCCATCATTTTGCAATGTTTTAGCCTTCCAATTTTCAAAAGCATTTGCAAAATTTTCATTCTTAATTCCAATGTAGTTCGGTTTTCCATTAGTCAAAATAATTTTTGGTTTTGTTTAAATCTTCCAAAATATATATGGTTTGGTGCATTTTTTATTATTTACATTTTAATATAATAATTAAATTTTAAATTAATAATAATGTATATAAATATGTTATTACAAATGATGGGCAATATTAATAATTATAACTAAGTGGTTGAAAGAAGTAGAAGTAGACTTCTTCCTCATGAATTTAGACAAGGTTCAAATCCTAGAGTCATCATTGTTGAGAGGGCTTTACCTTTTATTACTTCTAGCCCAAACATAATTAATCTCAGACCATAAAACGAATGTAGATACATATGGTAACACAAAAAAAAATCAATAATTATAACTTTATATTATTTACATTTTCATATGATAATTACATTATTAATTAATTCCAATATATCAAATTTGTTTTTATATTTAAGAGTATTTTTGGAATTTACTACTATATTACAGCAAAATAAGTGTTTATCAAACACTATAATATTACATTATTTACAATTTAAGCAAAAGTTCACATTGTATACTAAACATTGCACTATTATTTTTTCAACAATTACTTTGTACTATAATCACTTAACATGCAATGCACCATATGCAAACTTTTTTTTTCTGAAAGTGGCAGCTGTTATTTATTATTAAATATGCATAAAACATAGGTCTGATAATAGACATGGTCTTAGCTAGAATGGATTATCCTCCATCCATATCAATATATGTGCACATTCTAAGCCATATCTAGCTAACATATGTGCCACGTTATTGCCTTCCCTTCTAATATGACAGAAACCACAAAACAGAAAACTTTGCACATGTAGTTTAGCATCTGTAGTCAGTGCACCCACAATAGATAAATCAGGGTCTAGCATGCGCACTTTGCTGATAAGAAAAGCGAAGTCTCCTTTTGTGAGACCCGATTCTAGTGTACTATACATGGAATATGTCATTAATTATTGAATCAAAATTCATATGTTAAATGATTATAACTGAAAGTGTGATATGGGCCCCACTTGATTTTATTGTGTTCGGATGGGCTCGAGACTAAAAATATTGAGTATAGTAGTGTAATAAAATATAATATGATGATTTTGAGGTTTAAAATCACTGGATTACATTATTATGAATTTTTCTGAATTTTTGTGAATTTTGGAAAACAAATTGGAAAATGACGGATACGTCCTGAGGGCATTTTTGTAAATTATGCCCACACTAAAGTGAGTTGGGACGAAGTAAAAATACCATGATATTCTATATAAAAAGGAGAATAAGATAGTGTCAAGAGATTTATTGAAATAGTGGTGAAGTGAGAAATTTCACTAGCGGTCCGCGAGGGTAAAATCGAAATTTTTCATTATCTGTGCACCGCGCGTCAACGAAATTACTTCTAATCATCAAGAGACATTAAATGTGATTGATTGGTACTGAAAAACGAAATTTTAGAGTCCAATTATATAATTTTTACGACTACAAAAATTAAGGGTGAAATTGTTGAAAATTTGCATAACCAATGGCAAATAGTAATTTTACCCTCTCTAGAAACTTCCATAAGTCAATAAACAGGGGATGGCCGGCCACAACACAATTTGTTTCCTCCTTCCTATGGGTGCATGGCACAAAGAAAAGAGAAAAGAGATAAAGAAAGAAAGAAAGAAAAAGAAAGAAAAAATGGGAAAGTCAACAAAACACACTCATGCTTGACTTTCTCACCCAAACTTATCTCTAGGAAAATATTATATATACTCTCTTCCCTCCATTCACGCCATTAGCTGCCTAAACAAAGGAAGAAAAGAAAGAAAAAAGTAAAAAAAAAAAAAACAACTTAAAACTAGGCGTTCACACTAAAGACAATTTCTCTAGACCATTCCCTCTCTCGATTGACACCCATAACTCATCCAACGAAGAAGAAAATAAGGGGAAAGTGAAGGAAAAGGTGGCGGCAAAGGTAAGAAATTCCAAGTCTTGATGTTTCATTTGATTTCAAAGTTGCATTTAGTATAATTCAAGGGTGTAGATTATGAATCTACCATTAGATTTGTTTAACTTTGGCTAAATAAAAGTCTACCATTAAAGGAGGTTTCGGTGTGCATGAGATCTAAAGGAATCCATGTATTTCTTTGCATAAAAATGATGGAAAATAAGAAAATGAACATGGATTTAATGTTTGATAGCCTTAGTTTGATGGAATTCATTAAGGGAAGCATAAAAAGGCATTCGACCATGAGGGTTTAGGTAGGCTAAGTTGCTATACTTCGTGGTTGAATATGTAAAATGACTGTAGAAATTAAGAGAAGAAGACTGGTGAAATTGGAGCTAAAACGGGAAAGTTAAGCTTTACTACCTGTGTAATTTACACTGGTTAGTCATAAACAGTATCCTACATGGCTGC
Organism: Heritiera littoralis; assembly: GCA_031772115.1. Taxonomy (NCBI): domain Eukaryota; kingdom Viridiplantae; phylum Streptophyta; class Magnoliopsida; order Malvales; family Malvaceae; genus Heritiera; species Heritiera littoralis. The sequence goes on along the minus strand of JAPDPK010000134.1, from coordinate 35,440 downwards.
ATTTGGTAAAAGTTAATGGTTTAAAAATAAGAGAAAAATTAATGATAATTTTCGGTAAAATTGTTTTGCAGCCGGAATTATCAGATTACGATTGGTGGTACCAAAAGGATTGGTAATACGAGACAGGTAAGGGATGTTTGTATGAAGTGTAGGGATATAGCGTTGCATGTTTTGATAAGAACTGTGAATTATGGAATTTAAATGAATATTTTGGGTTGAATTTTGGAACTGAAATCTGTGGTTTGGAAGCTGGATTTTATGCATGAGGGGTTAGGTTTGAATAAACCGTTATGCTGTAGAAAATTTTCTATGCTAGCCTAAAACCCCTAATTTATGAAATCCATGAAGTTTTGGCTTTAATATGAAATTTTTGGAAGATTAAATATTGATTTAAGTTTGAGGATATTTTATATGTTTGAAAATTTTGAATAAATGGAATTGATTTTATGAATATATTTATGATATGTTTTCATACCCTATTTTGCGTAAACTGTTATAGAAATTTTTTTAAAAATGTTTAGAGACTGTTAGCCCCTTAGCTACCTTTGGGTACATGCATTTCCATTCAATTCTGACTGCTGTTAACTATAGCCCAGTCTTCTAGCTCTCACAGGGGACACTTGGCTAGTGTTCCCACTGTGGCCCCCTGACTATGGCCATATGTCTATTATAGTGCATGTGTCTATTAGGTGTAGCCTAGTCTCCATTAAAATTATATTGGGGTAGTAAATCTCTTGCTAACTTAGATCTAGGTACTCCCAGTTTGATTAATATATCTGGACTTGAGATATTCGTAAGATATGCTTTCTTATATGAATGATATACTTTGTGAAAGTATTATTTGATTTAAATGTTGGAAAAATTGACATGGTTACGATTTAAAATGTTTACGGAGAATTTATTCGATTCCTAATGGTTTATAAATTATGTTTCGCAACATATTGAATTTATATTGAATTTGTGATTTAATTGGATTAAATAAATTCCCTATAGTGGCTTTGGATACCAGAACACGACAGGTACTCTAAAGTACCTTTCATACTCCACCCGGTTACCCAACCCACTATAGTATCTCTCCGAGTAGATCGTGCCATATTTTATTCATATTTTAAATTCACGTTTGCCTATAAATATTCGTTTTATGAAAAACTGCATATACGTTTCATTATATTAGCTTTTGTATAGATGTCTCTTACTGAGCACGTTTCGCTCATCCCTTTATTTTTTACTCCTAGATTTCTTGCAGTGATTTTGAGTCTATTATATAAGGAGGACCTGATTCTAGTATTCCTTAGGCGACTTCATCAGTTCGTCGAGGTATACTTGATATATTTTGTATGTTCAGATTTTGTGCAGTACTACTTTTACATACCTTAAACTTGGGATGTAAATATGAATATTTTGTTGATGTAAATAAATTTTTGAATCCTGGGATTGCATATAAATAAATTTTTATTCGGAGTTAAATTGACACTGCAGACGAGTCCAACCTATGCATGTGATTTATACTTGTGAAATTAGTAAAATATACAGTATTTCAAAACGTGACACCTTCAATCAATACCCGTGTAAGTCCCATATCAGAAGCAAACCTTAGAGCCTCAACCATCGTCGTTGCTTCCACTACATCTGGATCCATGAGATACTGGTAGTTTGCAGATAGGCCAGCTATAAACTCCCCTTTCTCACTTTGAACAACCACCCGTATGCCCCTTAGCTTCAATGCTTTATCAATCGCCCCATCAAAATTGACTCTAAATTTCTCGCTAGATGGTGGTTTCTACAAAGTAATTGTTGGGAATGCCAAGGAGTCACCACTGGCTGGGCTTTATTGTAATCCAATAGGTACTGTCTTGCAAATTGAATTGAGAAGATCGGATCACGGGTGCTGTCCCTATGTAACTCCCTGTTGCGATTGTTCCAAATCAACCTTAAAGTCAAGGCAAAAAGTTAGAGTTTTGGAAGGTCCAACGAACTAATCATCATTTGAAACCAATCCTTAAAATCCCTATCTGGTTGGGAAGAGAATTCATCCATGCCATCCTAGATCTGCACCACCTTTAGGCAATCCCGTAAGGCATGCTGTATAGTCTTCAGTCCCCCGTCACATGAAAAACAGTTTGCTGGTACTGGTATTCATCACCTTTGCAAACACTCTCTTATTGGCAGAATATCATGTTGAATTTTTCGTAGGAAGATTTTAATCTTGGTTGGCACAGGTATGGCCAGAGACATCGCCACAGTCGACAGTTGGGCAAAGAGGCTTAGAGAGACATGATTTTCCATGCTACATAACAGCTTGTAACCACTGTTCGCAGTATAGTGTCCATAGGGATTAAAGTGCCACACCAGCACGTCAGGAATTGGATACCGATTGGTCAAAATCAATCTAATCTTGTCAACCTCCTCCGTATCAAACATCTGATTCAACATTTTAGTGTCCCATGAATTAGTCCACGATTGTAGTAGATCAGCAACCTTCCCTTCTCTATTCCTATCACTGGGGCTGGTTTTCAGTCTGAATGTAGCAGCAAAAGGTAGCCATGGATCACGCTAAATATTTATCTACTGTCCTGTGCCAATTCTTCATCAACGACCTTGTTCCAACACCTGCTTTACCTCACAAATGCTATGCTAAATAAGAGAGGGATTGTGGCCAAGATTAGATTCCATGAAGTCAGAATGTGGAAAATACTTAGCCTTGAAGACTACATAGACCAGTGACTATGGTTGTTGTACCATCCACCAGCCCTGTTTTGCCAATAGAGCCAAATTGAAATTCCTCATATCCCGAAAGCCCAATCCTCCATTTATTTTTGGTAAACACATGGTATGCCAAGACAACCAATGCATGCCACCTCTTTTCTGGTTCTTTCTCCACCAGTATCGAGACAGCAAGCTACCAATTTTACTTTAAAAATACCTAGGAAGAAGAAAGTATGACACTGTGTAAGTGGGTATAGCTTGGAGGATGGATTTAATGAAGATCTATTTGCCACCACATGAAAGAAGCCAATTATCCCATTGCTTAATGTAGGAAACAAGCCGATCATAGAGTTGGCTAAAAGCTCGGTTCCTGTTTCTTCCCACAATATTAGGTAACCCTAAATATTTCTTTGGGCTGGTGGATTCATTAATGCCAAGGATAGCTTTAATTCCTACCTTCTGATCTGCCTCTATATTAAGACTGAAGAAAAGAAAAGATTTGTCAAAGTTGACCTGCTGTCCCAAGTGTTTCTCATATAACAACAGTAGATCCCTCAATTGTTCACTCTTAAAGGTTGGCCTTAGCAAAAAGAAGGCAGTCATTGGCAAATAAAAGGTGCGTGATCTTGGGGCCAAATCGACTAGCATTGACACCATGTATAAGGCCTTCCCGATGCACATGCATCAGAAGAGCTGATAAACCTTCACTACACAGGATGAACAAATGAGGAGAAAGTGGATCTCCTTTGGGTAACCCACGTTATGGCCAAAAAGAGTCTTTGATGGTTCCATTAAGCAACAGTGACTATGAAACAAAGTTAACACAATGCATTATCAAATTGACCCAGCAAGTCAAGAACCCCATAGTGAGCATAATATTTTGCACAAAAGGCCATTCAACCTGATCATTGGCCTTGCTCATATCAATTTTCAAAGCAAAGTAGCTAGCCTTCCCAAATCTTCTCCCTTTCAAAAAGTGTAATATCTCATATGCCACAAGAATATTGTCAGTGATGAGGAGCCCAAGTACAAAGGCACTTTGTGGCTCGCTAATACAATGGGGCAAAACCTGTTTCAATCTATTAGCAAGAACCTTAGCAATAATCTTGTAGAGGACATTGCAAAGGCTAATTGGCCGAAATTAGGTCATATTCTGTGGATTTGAAGTCTTTGGTATTAGCACAATATGTGTTTTATTGATACTTTTTAAGCTCTTGTTACCATTTAGACACTCCAAGCAGAAAGATATTACTTCATCCCCAACAATGTGCTAGTTTTTCTGGAAGAAGATGGTTGACAATCCATCAAGCCCGGGAGCCTTTGTTGGGTGTATCATATGAATGGTTGTGGTAATTTCTTCAGCCGTAAACTCCTGATTCAAGAAAGAGTTTATAACAAGAGTGACGCAAGCTGGGATTAAATGCAAAATATCGGCAGCTTCAGTGCCACTCGTTGTTTGGAACAAAGTAGTGAAATACTCCAAAGCAACAGCAGCTATTTCTGTCTCAGTTTCATAAAGAGCCCTTTAATGCTATTCTGCCTTCTTCGTTGACTTGCTTGTGAGTGGAAGAACTAAGCCCTTTTATTGGGAGACTTCTACAGTAAGTTTACAAATTTTGACCTTATTATAAGGTCAGTGATTAATAACTTTTAGATTAGATATAATTAATCTAAACCATTGATTAAAATTTTAAGATAAAAAAAATGTTAACCTGGTAACTTATTGAACTGGTTTTATAAATTATCATTAAATGTTAAATATAAATATAAAATATTTAAGATTAAGCTTAATAGCCAAATAAACCCTCAACCTTTAGCACAAAATGGAATTAAGCCTTCAACATTTTATTGCGTGGAAATCAGTTCATAAACTTTTATTTCATTGTAAATAAGCCCTCAACCTTTTAAAATTATACAATTAAGTCCAAATTTGTTAAATGACACTAACTTCCGTTACTATTGCACATGTGGCATGGCACGTGGCAGCCAACTAAGCTATCCATGTAAACTTTCACGTTAGATGTCCAAACAGTAGTTAGTGTCATTTAATAGATTTGGACTTAATTGCATAATTTTAAAAGGTTAAGGGTTTATTTACAATAAAATAAAAATTTATGGATTAATTTCCACGCAATAAAACGTTGATGGCTTAATTCCATTTTATGTAAAGGTTGAAGGTCTATTTGGCTATTAAGTCTTAAAATTATTATCAATTTAACTTCTATTTATCTCTAAAATCTTTGCAAACTTTTATTTATCTTAAATTAAAAATGATACTATGCAGCCTAATTTATAAATTACAGATTTACGGTTCATATAAACAAAATACATGCGTCAGTTTTTCCTCCCAGTATGTAAATTTTGATTCTTCATGAAAGAATGATTCTCCCCTTCCAAATTCATTCTTTTAGTTTCTAATCTCTCACAGTGATGATGTGAGGCAACAAGATTTAGAAAATGCTTTTGACTTTAGTTGGTTCACTTGAGTCTGGGAGTCGGAAGTGAGTGGCTTTCTTTTTGCTGCCGTGAGCTGCCTAGATTCTTTCTCATAAATGGGTATAAGTTTGCTGTTGTTACCCTTTGTCCTCATTTTTGTTTTGTTTTGTTATTAGAACTTATATTCCAATGATTTGGTTCCAATTTTGTGTGGTTTAGATTGTAAAATGTATATACCTTTTGACATGCGCTTGTAATTGAGAGTTTGACGGAGAAGTTTTTATTTCTAAAAAAATTGATAAAAATATTATAATTAACAGTAAAATTTAAGACATTTATCGTAAAATTCATTATATTCAACGTAAAATTTATTAGATTTACCGTAAAATTTGTTATGAAATTCATCGTAATTTTTATTAGAATTATTGTAAAATTTGTGAGATGTAAATTTGATGAGATTCATCGTAAATTCGATGGGATTCAACGTAAAATTTATTAGATTCATTGTAATTTTTATAAGATTTATCATAAAATTTATTAGATCTATCATAAATTTTATGAGATTCATCGTAAAATTTATGAGATTCGTCATAAATTTTATGAGATTCAAGGTAAAATTTATTTTATGAGATTCAATGTAAAATTTAATAAATTCATTGTAATTTTTATTATATTTATCATAAAATTTGTAAGATTTATCATAAAATTTGTAAGATTTATTGTAAAATTTATGACATTCATTATAAAATTTATGAGATTCATCGTAAATTTTATGGCATTCAACATAAAATTTATAAGATTTATCATAAATTTTATGAGATTCAACGTAAAATTTATGAGTTTCATCGTAAAATTTATAAGATTTATTATAAAATTTATGACATTCATTGTAAAATTTATGAAATTCATTATAAATTTTATGAGATTCAACGTAAAATTTATTAGACTCATCGTAATATTTATTAGATTTATCCTAAAATTTGTAAGATTCATCATAAAATTTATGAGATTCATCGTAATATTTATTAGATTTATCCTAAAATTTGTAAGATTCATCATAAAATTTATGAGATTCATCGTAAAATTTATCAGATTCATTATAAATTTATGAAATTAATTTTAAAAGTTATGAGATTCGTAAAATTTATGAGATTCATCTTAAAAATTAAAATATTCATTGTAAAATTTGGGAGAATAAGCATAAAAATACTAGAATAAGTATAAAAATATGATAACTAACCATAAAATTGATGAGAGTAAGCGTAAAAATACTAAATAAACATAAAAAAATATGATAATTAGCTATAAAATTTATGACATTTATCGTAAAATTAATGAAAATAATTTTTTTTCTTTCAAGTTCTAAATTCAAATTTGATAACGAATTTATGAATAGCTAAAGACTATATTATGTAATATATTTTTAAATAAACATTATACTCATGATATTAATAAAAACCATATATAAAATAAACATGCATATATTATGAATGATATAATATATGAGATTTTAAATTCATCATAAAATATACTCATGATTCAATTTTTAGCCATTCATAATGGTGACGACAATGACTAGTGTATATAATATATATATATATATATAAAAGAAAAATCTAAGAACTTTAATGAATTAATATTATATTAAGATCATTAATCTTCTAGACAACAAAAGTTCGTTTCAAAATTAAATTTGTAGACTTAATTATAAAAATAAAAACATACACATAAGTCATATTTTTGAATTTGGGAATTTAGAATCTCATAAATTAAATGATTCATCATATGTAACTGCCATGAATAGCTAAAGATTAAATCATTAGTATACTTTACAATCAATTTAGAATAAAAATTCATCGTAAAATTTATGAATGACTAAAAATTATATTATATAATATATATTATATCGTATAATCTAATGTAAAAAACTTTAAAATTTAATATGTCATAATTTGTTTTCAAACTTTAAAAAAATAAAAATGTAATTTAAATATTTTGTTTTTATAAAATAAATGAAAATGTAATTTATATTATATTTCATTAAAATTTACTTCTTAACTTATTAAATCATTATTTACATATTTTTTAATTTTTATTATTTATTTAATTTTTTATAAAATATTTAATATCTTATGTGATTTCATGACCTTATAATAAAATCTATATAGTGTGACCTTACGATCTCACTCGTTGTTTGTCCAACTCTGACCATAGCTATATTTATGTAAGTATTTATTATTTTTAAAGGAGAGAAAATATTTAATTGAGCTTTAGTAAGGCCAAAAAAAATCTCACGAGCTTGAATGAAGACGGACAAGACTGGTAGGTCGGCTCCGAAACGACGTCACATCTTTGTTAAAAAGTCCAAATTCAATCTTCCTGTTCTTCTTCTTCCCATCCGAACAAAAATAATAGTAGTAATAAAAATTCCCCCATTTCTCTCTCTTTTTCAAACTCAATAACCCTAAAAATTCCTCAAACAGAAGGAAAAGAAAGAGATTTTTTAAACCCCTTGTATTGATCGATCGGGCGGGGAGAGAGGAAAAGAAAGGACATGTCGTGGTTGAGAACGGCAGTAAACAAAGCGGTGGAGGTTGGGAACAAGAATAACCTCACTCGAAACATCAAGAACTATGCCGATACCGTTGTTCATCAGGCTGGTCAAGCTGTCGCTGAAGGAGCCAAACTCTTCCAAGATCGCATTGTAATTTCTTTATTTTTCTTCATTTTTTTATTTAAATTGTTTTTTATTAGTATTTTATTTGCATGTTGAGGTGTAGAGGTTGAAATTTGGGGCTGAATGTTAGTTAGTTTGATAGTATTGCATGTTATTTTTTCATTTTGAAATTTTGGAGTAATTTTTTAATAAACTATTTTGTAATCTTTAAATTGCATGACTTTTAGTTTTTAGTGTTTCATTTTATTTTTTTAATTGGTTGTGGTTTTTGGTGTTTCAATTATAGAGTAATGCAATTTTTCTAATAATGTCAAAAGAAGCCATTCTTTACAAAATCAACAAAACGGGATTAAATTTCGATTATAATTTCACAATGTGTCTACTTGACCGAATGAATTATTGTTCTTTACACTGGCCGCTTCTATAAACATAGTACTTTATTTTTTGTGTAACTTTAATTGGTTTCGGTAATTTCCCTTTCAAGTTTTGGTTCTCGGAAGAGAAGATTTTGCTCTAATGTCAAGTGTGACATGTAAACTAGGAGTAACTTAGAACTTTATGATCTATTCAGTTATCATATTAAAAGCAGCTAGAAATTCCTTATTTTGATTTTAATGTACTACTAGATTTTGTTCAGTTTACTTAAAAAAATTGTTTTTACTGTTGTGGTTATAATATTGTTATGGGACATGCTTAAGTTGCATACTTATGCAGGGGTCTCGGAATCTCAGGAGTGTAAAGCAAACTGTGAGAAGATTGGAGGAAGCGGCAATCTCTTATAGGGGTTCTGAGAGAGTTATGCTGCTGAGAAGATGGTTAGTAGCACTCAAAGAAATTGAGAAGTTATCTGGAGCTTCATCTGAAGGCAGTCACAAGAGCCTCGAGCAAATTCTTGCTTCCGAAGATGCAAAGGAGAACCCGAAAGGACCATCTATGGTGAGCTATTCCTGTATGTTAACGATAACCAAATTATATGTTGTGGCTTATGCAATATTTATTCATGCCTGCCTTTACTTATGTAAATGATATGTTTGTTTAATGTGTGCTCCACAAGAAGACTAGGTAGGTCCAATTTTTTCAAATAGTCTGCTATCATTTTATGTATTGTGTTACTTGCATGAGTTAGATTGAATCATTTAATATGCCTTATTATCATATCCACATATTTTCCTTCTGAAGTGTATTAGAGTTGGTCGGTTTTTGAAACTAATGCTGTTGATCAATCTCTTTGTGCCTGAAATAAGTTGAAGCTTTAAAAAATGCAACATTTCATACAATTTTCTTATAGCGTGACCTTTTTTTTTTTACACTTTTTAATGGTTTGTAGGTCTTTTATTATGACTCTGATATTGGTGGTGCACCGATGAATTTTCGAGAAGTTTTTCTTCAAAGCCAGGCTTTGGAGGGTATAACAATATCCATGGTATGATTTGGTATCTTGGTCATTTGTTCTATTTTCTTTTTAATCAGAATTTGTCAAGACACATTAGAATTTGAATATATTGTATACCTTTGTAAACATTTATTCCTATGCTTTGCTAGTGTAGCTTTTGACTAATTTTGTAGAGGATGAAGCATTAGATGAAGGGTTCAGAAATGTCAATGTTTCAGGTGTGATCATTCGTATATAAATCTTACCCAAAAAATGATAATATAAACAATCAAGATAGATTATTTAAATAAAGATAGAAATTAACATTTTATCATGAACCCGATTATGTTTTCTGACATTGTCTACTGATAACTGAATCATGCTTCAAGCAAAAACAAATAAATACCCAGGTCCAGGACTTTATATGCCCAGGGTTATAATGGCTTTACTGGAAATTGTCCTTAGTCTAAAATGCTATGCAAGATGTGGAGCATTACTCTTTAAATTTTTCTAAGATCATTGAGTTACTATCAAGCTTGGTAAATTGCAAGGCTGCTTCAAGACCTTTTATGCCTTGTGCTATCAAAACAATCTATTCTTCACTGAGTAAATTGGAATAGTGACAATGAGGAAACAAATAAGATGATATGGATAAGACACTTTAGAGCTCTCGTTTACCTATCCCAATAAGACAGAATTTCATGGTTCCATTATTTATTTAAATATCATTAAGTAGAATGTTTTGGTGATTGAATTATTTTTAAAGAAGATTATCAGAAAGCTTTGACTTTTTGTGTTTTATCTAATTTGAGTACATTTAAGTCGTTTATAGATATGTTACTAGTGTCATGGATATCTTCATGTAAGTTTAATTTTCTGAAATTTTCATCTAATCATGATCAGGATTTGGAGATCTTTTTGTCATTATTTGCTAACCTTAATGAGTTAACTTTATGACAGAAAGAACTTCTTGTTTCTAAAAGATATGCAACTGTTCCAAGGAACTTTTATGTTTTTGGAGTTTCTGATAATTGAGGTTAACGCAGGTTAAATCTTTTCTGTGATTCAGATTCTTGAAGCACCAAGTGATGAAGAAATTTCTCTGCTTCTGGAGATGTTCGGGTAAGTCCTCTCACTTATAGCCAAAGACTAATATTTAGGGTTTTCCAGATTTAATCAAATTCATTCCCATTGAATGTACGGAAAAAAGATGTTATTTTTCCTACCATCACAGATTTTACATTTGATTACTTCTAAACAAACTTGCACAATGATGTCAGTTTCTGCATCTTTTTGTAGGTTTTGTTTGGTTAAGTGAGAAAAATAATTTATTATTATGAATATTTAGCCTGAAACATAAATTGGATTTTGGAAATTTCCTTTAATTCTATAATCATACTTGCAGGCTCTGCCTCACTGGAGGAAAAGAAGTTCATAATGCAATAGTGAGCAGTATACAAGATCTAGCTACTGCTTTTTCTAGCTACCAAGATGAAGTCCTGGTAATTAATCAAACCTATGCTACATTCACAATGCAATTTTTTTAGGAAAATTCACATTTAAACTTCTTACATATTTTTTTTTTTCCAATCTTTTCAAATTTGGGAAATATGTAGGTTAAACGGGAGGAATTGCTTCAATTTGCGCAAAGTGCCATAACAGGGTTGAAAATCAATGCCAGTCTTTTAAGGTAGTTCAAAAACTAAGAGATTCCATTTCCTGCCTTTCAGATTCATCCTATTTTGTAATGTGTACACTTTCCTGTCTTGTTTTCTGTACTTTGAGTTCTCTGCTCATGTTTGTGTTAATGCTGAAATCTTGTTTGTTTTAGGCAGCTCTGTTAGGCCTGAATAAATTTATTTTTGATCATACTTTGCACATGCCAGTTTGAATTTACGTGATAAATATACTTGTCATCTTATTTTAATAAAGTAGGAATGTACTCCTATCATGTTTTTTGGTTCATATGTTGTGTAGTCACTGTGTTTGCCAGAAAATGTTAGGATTTTGCATTGTGAAGTGCTTGATTGGTTACGCTTACTGATGCAGGAGAAATTAACCTTTCTTTGTCTTTGATCTGCTTTCCAATGACAGAATGGATATTGAAGCTTCTGATCTGAAGAAAAAACTTGATCAGATGAGTGCTTCCCAGAAACTTCCAAAAGAAGATCATGATCAAACATCTGAAAAGACAACTACAATGACTATTGAGGTGAGCAGTGAGCTTGATTTGAGTTATGGCATCATTTGCTTATCCTTTTTGCGGTAGTTTAGAAGGTATAAGTGTTATATATTGAGTAGAAAATCTGGTTTAAAATCAAAGAAACAATTTTGAAATTCCTGCTAACTTGTTAATCTATGAGAAAGGGATCAAATTGCTGGTATGACATAAATTATTTCATTTTGCTCCTTTTTTTTTTTTGCATTGCTTGATGCTAATTATTTCCTATTGTTTTGTGGTTGGTCATGTGTATAATCCTTTAAGAAGTCACAAATCAAATAAATTATTGTCACTAGACAAAGCTGCACAAAAACAAAATGGAAATACTGGGAGTTTCTTACCGAAATAAAATGTTACTTGGTATTCCTTCACCACAAAATAATATTTTTTTAAGAGTATTGTCTTTTCACTCTTGTTTTATCTGTCTCTGTTGCCTTTGTCCTTATTGTTGTGTCAATTCGCTTTAATTGTGAGTTCCTAGGTGCATGTTGATATTCTTATCATTGTTTGATTAGGGTGTAAACGAACTGAACATGAATGAACATTATTAGGTTCATGTTTTTTCGTATATTTTTTTTAATAGTGTTTTTGTTCAGTTCATGTTCGTTAAACTCGTTCATGAACATTAATGAACATGTTCAGGAAGACATATTTGTGAATATTAAATGAACATATTCACTAACACTTGTTTGTGAACACTAAACAAAAAAAAAATTATATTCAGCCTAAAATATATGATGCCAAATAAAAAAAAACTTACATAGATATATAATTTTAATTATTACATATTAAAATGACCTATAAGTAAATATGTAATTTAAAAATTTATTATTATCGAACAGCGGATGAACACTAAATGATTCATTAAATGAATGAGTTTTAAACAAACTATAGATCAGTTTGTTTGCAAACATAAATGAACGAACGACACTTTTATTCTTAATAGTTTGTTAAGATTAATAAACGAACATAAACAAACAGAAATCAAACATATTCATAAATTGTTCGTTTACACCCTTATGTTTGATATTGACTTCCTTTGCAAAAATGTTTTCATATGGATGGCTTTTTATCTGATTAGCTATCTCATTTTGCGGCATCTTGATAATTCATATATAGAAAACAATAATCTAGCTTAGGCTGATAGCCGAGATGATAAAATTTTGAAGGTCTACCGTGAGCCATTATCAAATCAGCTCATTTGATTAGATGGGCTCTTGTCCATAGTTTGAAATCAAGTTGACAAAGCATACTCCCAAGGAAAAGTAAAAAAATTATGATTTGCCAAAACTACTCATGTTTTTAATTCGCAAGCTGCTTGTCTGTACCTGGGCTATGTTTTTTGTTATACTTCCCAATATTTTATTCCCCAAAATGAAAATATGAAAGTTGACCATCCTATCATTCTGGTAGGCTCTTAAAGAAGCACTTGCACAAATACGAATGTGTTCCACATTGGAAGGAATTTTGCTGAAAAAGAAGTCTCTAAACAATGGAGACTCTCCTGAGGTTCATGCTCAAAAGGTATTCCTATTTGGTTTTCCTGGTTATGTTTTCATTGGCACAAATGTGCATATGCAACCTGCTGCTTTTTATTAAAAGTTTGCTTCTTCTATCTAAAATGTTTCACTTAGCTTGTATACATTTTTTGTCATTCAAGCTAAAAGTTTAAAAGAAGGATGAGTGTCTGTTTTAGCAAATGTAGCATTTCCTGGGGGCTTTAGTTTGAAATTAGTTGCATTATATTGTTATTTGTGCAGGTTGATAAGTTGAAGGTCTTATCAGAATCTCTTGCCAACTCTGGTGCAAAAGCTGAGAAACGCATTTCAGATCACAGGTATGCTAAGAATCTTTTAGAGTTGTTCTAAATAATATTTGATTTTATCATTGCTGTTACTTTATATAAAAATTAACAGCTGCCTTTTTATCTGATACATTGTGTTAACCAGCTGATTTTTTTTTTTTTTTTACATTTAAATATCTCATTAGTTACTTTTGTTTTGTGATAAGAAAAGTTGCAGCATTACTTTTTGGTGTTAAAATTGTAAAATACTGTACAATGTTTTTTGATAGCTCATATTTGAATTTTTGGAGAAAGTATGAAGCATTGTTCTGAATGGCCAGAATTCCTGGTTGCGTTAAAGGATATCTGCTGAACTGTTTGGTGCGGTTATATGTTTCTTATTTGTGTATGACCTTCAACCAAAATTTCCTTCTAGTTGCTTTCGGTTGTCACTCATGATGAAAAGTTTAGTCACCTTGGGTTGCCATGCTAATAAAAGGGGTTCAAGAGATGATAGCCTCTCTGATGATTTCTTAGGGTGCTTGCATGGAATATTTCTACTTGTACTTCAGAGGATATCTGGATTCTGGAGAAATCCTTGAAGAGTGAACATTAAAGAAAGATATACAGCAATCTGAAGTCTCTTTATAACTGATTCTGAAGTTTATTAAAATTATCTAAATATTTACTCTAAAGAAGTATTCATTGCATAAGAACTGGTCATTGGTTTTATTATTGGCAGACTTCAGAAGGAGGAGGCCCTAACTGTTCGTGTGGCCAAAGCTAGTGAAGCTGATGGAAGAGAGAAGGTAGTTTACTTGTGCTGACATGTTATCTTTGTCTGCATTCGTATATTAAAAAGGAAAGTCTTATCATCTTGCAATTTTAGGTTAGAATGCAAGTTTGAATTGCTAGAAGTTGTCTCTGGAGTCTGATATCTAGCTGTTTTCTTTCTGCCTATAATCAAATGCATTATCAAAATCATGACTGGTTTAGTGTAGTCTGCTGCGGAAGTTTTTTACTGTACTTCCAAATCCTACAGCTTCTGCCTATTCAGTGCCTTTAACTAGTTGATGACATTGGATGGTTTTTGTGGAACATATCAAATAATTTCCTGGATGATTTTCTCTGAAATTGGCATTCGAAGGAATAGTTCCATATTTTCATGATTTTTTGCATGATGATGCTGCATAGCAGTAATAGTGTTGATTAGATGGTGTTGTATGCAGTTCAAAATGTTCCCTAGGGGACATTATCAATGGTTAGAACATGAGACTCCAACTTGGAGGTCTTGCATTTTGAGGATGTGGGTTTAGGGAATGGGAGAGGGCAACCTCCATTTATGTAGCCTAAGGAGTAAGGCCCAATGCATGTCAATAAATGCCAAAAGAAATATATCATCATCATCATCAGAGCCTTTATCCCAAAATAAATATATATGCTGTAAAAAATTTTAAAAATAAGTTAATCTTTTGATGTTTGTTTATTGATTTTTTACTAAGCTTTCATTAGAATTTAGAACAATGTAAGCCATGCAAGGTCTGACCAATTCGGCTTGTGAGTTTTGGTGTATTTATTTGTTTTAAATGGGAAATATGAAAATTTTCTTCTAATGAACAATATCCAGGAAATAGTAGCTGAGATTTCAGAGCTTGAGAAACAAAGAGACGAACTTGAAGCAGAGCTGAAAAGGGTATTTCTACTGTATTCCGTTTCTACTTGTTTCCTACGTGTTGTATAATATCTACATCTTCTGGAACATGTGCTTGCATGTTTGATTCTGATTACCTGCATGTATAATGTATTGCTTCCTCTTTTTTGCATTTTACTTTACAACTTTTGTTTCTTTTATTCAGCATTCTTATACTTATTAAATGTTGTTGGCCATGACTGTATGCTTTACTGAAGCAGATCTTTAGTGATAGATTTTATTTATTTTTATTTCATTGCACTACTTAAACCCTTTGTTTTGGTCATTTGCTGCACTTGATTGGTAATGAATGGATATCATTTTCCAAATATGTGGTAGAACTCCCATACAACCATGCAAACGAGGCTGCTTGGAAAATCTTTAGGTTTTAAGCCTCCATTGAATTCATGGTATAGAAGTTCTTTATGTGTTTAACTACCTTTTGTATAAAAAGGTGGATTCTCTCCAATTACCTTTCTTGTGAAATATGGTGTAGGTTAATATCTCGTTGGCTGCTGCAAATGCTCGTTTACGTAATGTAAAGGAAGAAAGAGATCAATTTGACGAAGCTAACAATCAGATTGTTGCCCATTTGAAAACAAAGGTGTTGTTTTTTCTTTCGTAATTTCTATTTTATTTGTATAAACTATAATATTTTCGATAATTGTATAGCCTGTCTTATGCTTCAAGTATCTGAGAAATCTCTCTGATTTGTTAATAGGAAGATGAACTGTCAAAATCCATTTCTGCATGTAGAGTAGAGCAGAAGTTCTTCATACGTGGATTAATTTCTTGGAAGATACTTGGCTTCTCCAGTCCTCGTATGCAGAAACTAAGAATAAGCAAGTCAAGTATGAAATTTTTTTCTTTCATTTTGTATGACAATTATGTTTTTAATTATCTTCTTTATTGAATCTGGTATTTTAAATTTCCCTGAATTGAAGGAAATATTATGGATGGCTTAAAAAAAGGGCTTAATAGCCAAATATACCCTAAACCTTTTCCACAAAATGGATTTAAGCCTTCAACATTTTATTGCATGTAAGTCGGTCCATAAACTTTTATTTTACTGAAATAAGCCCTCAACTTTTCAAAATCATGCAATTAAGTTTAAATATGTTAAACAGCACTAACGTCCATTAATATTGCACACATGGTGTGCCACGTGGCAGCCAACTAAACTATTCACATTAACTTTCACGTAGGATGTCCAAACGACAGTTAGTGTCATTTAACAGATCTGGATTTAATTGCATAATTTGGAAAAGTTGAGGATTTATTTACAATAAAATAAAAGTTTATGGACTGATTTTCACACGATAAAATATTGAGGACTTAATTCTATTTTATATTAAAAGTTGAAGGTACATTTGGCTATTAAGCCAAAAAAGGAAATATTATGAATTCTGCTCTTAATTCTATAAATTTTATACTTCCAATACTGGGTTTGTTTATGTTTTGGTTTATACTTGTTTTCATTTTCCAGTAAGGAATTGGAGCAACATGAGGATTATTTTGTGAAAATGGCCATTACTCTTCTATCTGCTTACAAGGTATTCAACACATTCAGTTGGAAGAAATTCCTAGTTTGAGAACCTAAGTTATGGGTTAAGTCTCACCATAATTCCTTCTCTCTCCTCTCTCTATCTCTCGAATTCTTCTTGGAATCTCTGTACTCTTTTGCAGAAAGAGCTGGGCCCTTCCATTAGCCGTATTGGGAAATTTGTAGAGAACCTGAAGAAGTTGAGTGAGAGGTATTCTGTGTCTTTTGACATAGATAATTCTGACCTATTTTATTCCAATTTCTAATTCTTTTTGTCTGGAAACACAGATCTGATATGACATCTAGCCCAACTAATGAGGATTCCAATGAACTATACCCGAGGAAGCATCTTGAGGAGGAATATTTGGATTATGAAACCAAGGTACAAATGTCATTACTTTAAATTTTTCAAAAATTTTAACAGAGATATTTAGTTTATTGTGTCATGAGGTGCTGTTATCTAGTACTTACACCCCACTGATGCAGATTTATTTTCCCTACTTCCCTTTTTTCCTGCTTTGATTCTTTTTTCTGTTAGTGGATTTTTGCAACAATGAAAACATATATTGAGAGTTCATGTTTCTTTCACTAGTTTTAAGTGTTTTTAATTTTAATCCTAGATTTTTCTAATTCCAAAATTTAAGGTAAAGAGATTTGTGAATCTAGAAGTTATAGCTGTTAGCTTATTTATTAGTTTGTCTTTAAAAGCTGCCTGGTTATAGAACCGTTGGTTGACTGGTTCCTTATTTCAGATTATAACAACCTTCAGTGTGGTGGATAACATGAAAGAGCAGTTTTATGCTCAGCATGGGACAATTTCAAGGTCAGATAAATTCTTACTGCTTGCAAATCCATTTTCCTTGTGCACTCAGTTATTCCCCGTAAATGACATTTTCCTGTGTCGTATCCAGGAAGGATGATCCTAGTGTTAAAGAGCTATTTGATGACATTGAAAAGTTGAGAGCGGAATTTGAGTCTATTGAAAGGCCAACTTTGGAAATTGAGACTCCGAAGGCGGATACTCCTACTGAGAAGCCGCAGGAAACTTTATCTCCACGCCCAATTCTGGAATCAACACAGCTTAAACCTGATACAAAGGAGAATCCTATTGAAAGGCCAACTTTGGAAATTGAGACTCTGAAGGCGGATACTCCTACTGAGAAGCCGCAGGAAACTTTTTCTCCACGCCCAATTCTGGAATCAACACAGCTTAAACCTGATACAAAGGAGAATCCTGAAACAGCGCAGGTGCTAGACCCTGCTGCAGAACTAGCAAAGCTTGAATCCGAGTTTGGGAAGGTTGACCACGACTACTCAACAGGGGAGATAGGTGATTGGGAGTTTGATGAACTTGAAAGGGAGTTGAGATCAGGTGATTCTACATCAGGCAGATAAATTAACCATGCGGAAACTGTAATCTTCAGTCAAAAGTATCTGATATATAGGCAAGCATGTGTACTATTATGACATGTATCAGTATCTACCTGTCAAAAAGCTGCATTTTAGGAACAAGCTTTTCGTTGTAACATTTGTATCATTGGATGTGGTTTCAATTTGTTCATTCTTCTGTAAATACTTTCAACCTGTAACATGGAATTTATGAAACACATGCAACGGTATCGGTCATGAATCCAATATCCAAACAGTTTACGGGATAATTTCTCAAGCTTTAAGAATTTGTAGGTATGGATTATGTACAGGAAAAAGGCTGGCCGAGAGCTGATATGATGAGAGAGGTTCAGCTTTCTTCCCCAGCATAGCCACAAAACATTGCTTGTATGTTGCTGTACAGGACAAGTCACTACCTCGAAGAACAGATGGATGACCGAAGAGGCCGGTGGGTTTTGGTGAAAGAGTGAAGCCCCTGAAAAGAACATTAGCTGTGTTGAAAAGGTTTCCTGATGTAGAAATTCGAAAGAATAGCACCAGTATTTGTAGGTGGCCCCCGATGCATTGAACACGAGGGTAGCCGGCAAATGGGTGATGCGATTCATAAGAACTATTGTCAATCCTTTGCTCATACTTTCCCTTGTTTGTCGGGAGAAACTTAGATTTCTTGGTTCGGCCCTTGACTTAGCTGAACAAAATCGTGTCTCGTCTTCTTACATCTTTACCCACCTTATCACTGACCCCTGAAAGGGACCTGTCATTCTGCTGCGTTCAGTATCAAATTCATATTCTATGGTGACATTGACAAATCTTTTTGGTCTCCTACAATCTTTGTAGTTTTACTCGTGAAATTCTTCAAGGGAAATTCTAAATGAACCTAATTTCTTTTAGCCTCACACCCATCCATTTTTTCCTCTTACATGAGGTGTGAGTAGTAAAAAATTGTGTTTAAATAGAATTTCTTATTCCTCAAATAACCGTATCAGAAATTCAGAATCTACCAGAGCAAATTCATCAAGCATTTTTTATGCAATTTTATATCCTTCTCATATCACACGTTATAAAAGAGAATAGGCAGAGTATTTCAATCCTGCATCATATACTTTTTTTTTATTATTTTTTAAATTATATCTTACCAAAAAAATTCCATGTCCTTTCGTTTTCCTTCTCTCAACTCAAATCTATCTATAGCCACACCACAAATTGCTCTTTGCAATTTAAATTTTATTTTTTTATTTTATTACAAAAATACCTTTAAAAAAACTTGATTTCATTAAAATTACCTATTATATCTAACACAAATTTTTTTCTTCTCATTTTTTCCTCTTCTCTATCTACTTATTCAGAATCCAGCTTTCATGCCGTAAAAAGAAAAAAATTACCAACAACACGTTTTGGAGTTTTTCTTGAGGCAAACGGTCAATTTTTGTTAGTTATTCCCATCTACGGGTACCGTTGTCTTTTTACTTCTAACTTTCATTTCTTTCAAAATTACTCAAAGTACAGTAGATCTAAGATTGAATCCACAAACTTAAAAAATTAGATTTATAGTTTCAAAAAAAAAAAAGATTTATGATTTTCTTTGTTTTTTTTTTTTTTTGAAAAACTAATTAGGTGGAAAAAATAGAAAATCAAAATGAACATTATGATTTTTTTTTTGAGAGCAAACCGTTTCTTGCTGTCAGCAGCCACTGTAATTATGGTGTGGTGGTGATTTAGGGTTATAAAAGTTTGAAGAATGGTTAAATGAAAAATTAATTTGTATTATAATAATGGTAAAAAAATTTAATTTTTGATTGGATTGTGTTTAATAATAAACTAGAGAAAACCCGTGCGTTGCACGGGTAGATCGTTGAAAGGGCAAGTATGAGATGTTAAATATGGAAAAGGTGAAAAATAAGAGTTAAGCAAGTATTCATGTACATTAATAAATGAAGAGGCGTAGTGAAAAAGAGAGTTTGTATGCATGTTCATTTTAAACAATCTACATGGTATATACATTAATATACGGAATGCATGCCTGTTCCTTTTTATGTTTTTATCTCTGATCAATTTTTAGATCTTCACTATTCCATCCCTTATTTAACTTGGTGCTTATAAGAAAAAGACCAAACCTAAAATAAAAAAATAGTAACATTTCAAATCTTTGAAAGAAAATGAAGTAGGAGCAACTAATCAACTTGCATAGAAAACACAACAATATATGCTTTCATGCACTTTAAAATTTCACAAAGTTGTAAATCACACAATGACTTATAAAGCACCAACACATGTACAATTTTTGCAAAGTGGGAAAAGCAGAACAATGTCAAGAAACTTAGAAAGAGGAGTTAACTGTTGCCACCCTAAAAGCAGAGTCGGTGATGATTTTTCCCCTTGTATATATATATATATATATATATATATATTTATTTATTTATATCAGACTTGAAAAGAAGACATAAGAACGTAGAAATAAAAATAACAGGAAAACTTCAAACAAATTCTAATACACATGGATCCAAATTCAAAATAAAAGCACAAAAACCATACAAACCATACTTACAACTATGTTAGGATGAGATAGATTTTGTATTAGCTTCATTTCTTTACACTCTCCAATATGAAACTATCCAAATTCAATTCAATTAAAAAAATTTGTGAATGTTTTCTTAAGTTGATATTGTTCAACTCACTTTAAAAAGACTTTAAAAAAAAAAAGACACTTGCTACCTTCTTTTGTATTGTTTAGTAGTCATGCTTGAGCCTTGAATTTGTGTCGTCTGTAACTGCATGCCTCAAAAGTACATCTTCGAGATATCTTCATTTTATCTCTCAATCAAATATGAAAAATGATCCTAAATTATCAGCAATTTGAATTAACACGACACTTTTTTTTTGCATGTTTAAGCTTGCTCTGGAAGAAACACACAACATCAATATTTATGTGTGTGTCTAATATATATATATATATATATATATATATATATATATATATATTAGACACACACATAAATATTGATGTTGTGTGTATATATATATAGACGAACCATTCAAGATAATATAATATTTGAATAATGCAGAAGTTACAAAATAATTCCAACATTGTTAAAGAGAGCAAACAAAAACTAATTTGACTACAATGATTCATAGTGAGTCTAAAATGCCAAATAAAATGCAATGGGTACATCATCAAAATAAAATAAAATAAAATAAAAAGAGAGAGAATGTTAACTTTGAGGCAATAAGACATAATTGTTTCAAAGTGAACATTATCTCTTTGAAGCAATAACATATATATTTCAAACTAAAAATACATAAATATGATAACACGTATATATTCTTAGAGTGCAATAGCATTAAAACTTGATAAGATGAATTTACCACACAAATTAAATTTAGAAGTAGCTCCATACAAAGAGTAAAAGTGGAATGTAATAATACCAAGAGCTTCTCCCGAAACATTGAAAGGATTTGATCTTTAGAGCAAGGAGAAAAGGTTCATACACTTGCCTAACACATAAGTGATATCCCTCTAGAGAATATATACCAAAAGCAACACTTATAGTCAAAGCAAAATAATAATAATAATAATAATAATAATAATAATAATAATAATAATAAGACTATAACATGAAACAAAAAAGATATAAATAAAGAACATAATATTAAATTGGAAATTAAATACACATATAAAAACAAAATTAATTTAGATAAAATTGAAAACGATATTGTATTATATATTTAAATTCGAGTTTTAAATAAAGGAATACATGTACATTTACCTATCATGGAACCATGTTATTTTTTTACAATTTCAAGACTAAAGCAATTTTTCATAAGTCAACAATTCCTATTATTAAAATTCCCATTTGACCATGTAACAGACATAATCAAGTAAAGTAAAACTTATTAAATTTGGGGACAAAATAAATATTAGCTCATGCCTT
The DNA here is from genome assembly GCA_031772115.1 of Heritiera littoralis. NCBI lineage: Eukaryota > Viridiplantae > Streptophyta > Magnoliopsida > Malvales > Malvaceae > Heritiera > Heritiera littoralis. The sequence continues at coordinate 13,694 of JAPDPK010000134.1, read as the reverse complement.
GATGGCCACCATTTGTGCATATCTAATCTGGCACTCTTTTTTTTAGAATCATTTATATCAATAGCCATTCATACACACTTAAAAATCCTAACAGAACATTAGAAAATCAAATAAATGAGAAAAGATAAAGTAGTGAAAAGGCAAAAGTAAAGTGGAGTAAGTTAAGTAGACAATTATATAAAGTCTATATTAAAATCCCTACGTGTCAAACAGAATAACTGCAAAAAATATTGCGTCGTAAATTTGGATTCAAGGTTTATATAAAAGGATGCATATATATTGACCTATCAAGGAATCATGTTGATTTATATACAATTCTAGGACTAAAGCCATTTTTCTCAAGCCAGCAATTCTTATTATTAACATTTCTATTTAACCCTATAACAAACATAATCAAGTCAAATAAAAAACAAATTACTAAATTTGAAAAAAAATTAGATCATACTCGAATGGTAGCCACTTATGCATATCTAATCTCGCACTCTTGTAATCATTTATATAAGTAAAAACTAAAAAATCCTAATAGAATATTAATAATCAAAGTAACAATAAAAGATATAGTAGCAAAAAAGAAAAACTAAAATTTGAGGCATTATGTGAGAAGCCAAATTGCAAGAACACAAAATTTGTTGTAAAAAAAAAAAAGGATTAACGATTAGAAAATGGGTGTTTAAAAAAAATTTCTCTAAATTGAGCAAAAAAAATAAAAATAAAAAAGAATGAGTAAAAGGGTACCTTGGCAATGGTACGTTTGAGATCTTCACCAAGCAAGTGTCCAGATGAATTAATTGTCAAACAATAGTAAAAATTGTAATCAGCAAAATAGGAAAAATTTACCTTGAGAAACTCTTAAAGGAATCATTTTCCACACATTCACTTATGCTCTGCATTATTTACAGTCATAAGAGCATATCATTATTAGAACCAAGTTCCAACACCAATGACTGTATTATGAGCGCACCCAATGTTACCAATCTCATGGCTTTCAAACTTTGTGACGATCATATGCTACCAATATTCAAATAAACTCAAAAATATAAAATGTATTTATAAAATTTTATATAAAAAAAATTGTTAAATAAAATGGAAAGCAAAAAGGAAAATCCATTATATTTGAAAAATTGGTGACGACCAAGAGCTCAAAGCAAAATCTTTTTCGGACCTGTTTGGGACAACAAAATAAAGAAGAAAAGGAACAAAAGGAGAAAAAGCAATCAGGTCAATGAATTAGACAAACAAAAGAAATGGGTCTTTATAAACTTTTGAAATTTATACCAGAAATGGATAGAAAGAGAAACTTCGTTGCTAAGTGTAGAGTGAAGAACAATGAAGGTTTTTCACTCTGTCATGCTTTGCTCCAAAATCAAAAAAAAAAAAAAGTGGCTTTGGGGAACTTGATATCCTTATTGTTTACTATGTCTACTATAACAGCTGCTGCATGTTTCAAACAACATCTAACTACTGGTCCAAAAAAGTGAGACATACAAATAATTTTTGAAATAGCTCCATTGAAATGCAAAACTTATAGTCATTCTACCATGCATGAGATTGGAGGCTAACAAATTGGAACTGACCTCATTCTTGTTTCCTAAGCTCTTACTCCCTATTATTTAGGCTAAATTCACTCCCAGTTGTTACCATTTTAGTTGATAATTCTTATTATGACTAAAAATTACTGGCTGTAAAAAATGCAAGACAATGGTAGCATCCATTATCATTCGAAATTTGGTCATATAGATGAAAATAATTAATCATTCAGACTCCTAATGAAAAACAATTAAAAACCAAATAAAATAATTATGTATCTTTTACGTAACATACATATCAATGAAAAAAAGAACCAAACCCAATAAAATAATATATAACAATTTATCAAAAAATATTAATGCATAACTACCATTACAATGTAAAATGAATCGGCATCAAATAAAGACAATTAAAAGCATCTAAAAATGCAACATAATTAAAAAAAAAAAAACAAATCCAACCTCCAAAGCATAAAGAAAACCTAAAAACCAAAACAGTTTCAACTACATTTAGGCTTTGCTTGGTAGGAAGGATGGAAAGGGGTGGGGATGGAAAATTTGCTAATCTAATGGTAAGGTATAAAATAGGAAAGTGGTTATGAAACTTTATTATTAGATTATCAATTTTCTATCTTCATCCCTTTCTATCCTTCCTACCAAGCAAAACCTTAGAGATACTATAGACCTTTGAAAACCAACAATAGCCCAATAAAAAAAATAAATCAATTTTGAGATAATGTTTTCAAAATTACAACTCACTATAATTTTCATGCAAAACATGTTCATTCCAAGGCTTTATTCAGTTACCTGTGTGAACTTAAAATAATGATTAAGCCTTTCTTATCTGTAAGAGTAAACGTACAATGCGAACATCTATTTTCCTATGCTTTGAATATGGCCGCAGTATAGGAGTTTGGTCAACAATTGAATATACTTACATGCAATAGACGTTCGGTTAACAATTGAAACCAAAGGAGCAGTGATGCCAGCAGCAATCATTTGGCATCTCCCACAACTATCTGTAAAATAAAAATAAAAAAGAACATTACAGTATAAGCAACTTCTAATCTTTTTATGCTTTGCTATGCTTTCACCATCTACACACACCATGTAAATCATGTTGCTTATGAATGCCTTTAGGGTACTCTTTAAGGTCAACATATAAGCAATATTTTCGCCCAATGCATTCAAAATCATGAATAAAGTTGCCAAATATTACATTTAATACATATGTATTCCTAAATGGTATATCAAATAACCTTAAATATAGCCCTACCTTTTCTCTTTTGTAAAGTAAAGGACTCAATAAAATCATGCTAAGCGGGTGAAATTTCTATGTTTATAGCCTCATGCCATTCAAGTGTTTTACCTCAACATCATCACTATATTAAAAATGGTAACTCCATCTCCTGCTTATCCCTTCTAGACATATTAAAAACATTTTTTCTCTCTTTAAGTTGTAGGAGAATAGATTAAGCTCAGCAAACATCAGAAAAATAAGTGAATAACAGAAGACGAAAAGAGTATACATGTTTTAGCTGCATCATTTCTAATTTTCACTCCTTGCATGACAATTGCTAAAATAGATAATGTCTTGGAGAATATCCTACAAATAAATTACTACCTTGTATAAAAGTCCAAATCCACCTTCTCCAATCTAACTTGCAACCGAAAAGTATTTAGTAGCAGCTTGAATAATGACAAGTTCAAATAAGGGGAGCTCAAGGTGATCTTGACTTTTAACTTTGCAAATGCTCACTCGATTTTTTGGCTAGTTACCTGCCAATAGGAATAAAGACAAATCAACAAAAACGAATTTAGAAAAAACAATAAAAAGGTTGTAATGTCAAGGATCATGCAAAGCTTACGTCTAATTATCTTTTTCTTCCAAATCATGAACCAACCAATCAAATACAAGATGGTCATTGTTGAAGCCACTGATATACTTGTTGCAATTGTCACATTTTTCCACTTGTTGTTTGTGTAAGCATGTGACTCTAATAATTAAAAATAGAATAATTCATAAAAAAAAATTCTTTAAAAGCAAAGAAGGAAAATTATTAAACGATAACTAAAAAAGCAATAAACAATAATGTGGCAAAACAATTATTATTTTCTGGGTAAGTTTGTCCATTAAGTTTATTCATAATATATTTATTTTCCTTTCATCCTATATTTCTTAGCTGTGAGATCCATACGCCAACTTCACAAGATCAATATTCCATTTGATTGAGTATATTCAAGAAGCATGAGTCACCAACTTACATAACTTGCACTCCTTTAACTCAAGGAAAGAGTGCAAGTTAAGAAAATATTATAATGCAGCAAATAGTGATACAAATTAAAAGAAAAAGTGCGGAAAAAAAGGAGAATCTATAGGAAAGCATTAAAGAACATCAATATTTGGCACTCAAGGTGATATACATATAAATAATTTTATAATTAATGCATTGTCTCTTCTTGAATTTATTGAGAATAGTACATTATTTAAAAAACATTTCTTAAAAAAGTATTCTAGCTAAATATTTCTTAAAATAGTATTCTTGAATTTATTACATTCTTGTGCAGCAATAGTTAAGTCATTTACCAGAAACTTCATAAATGCTTGTCATCAAGCTCACGCAGCTAAAATTCTCAGAGAGGTTCCAGTTACAGCTAGAATTCAAGTAGCTCTACATAATAAGAGTGGAACCAGTCAGTACCATTGAAAAGGTTTGCTAAAGCTAGCCAAGTTCAGACCATTTCTATTTGAAATAAAACTCCAAAATTACCTTTGCAATCATTTAAGCCATTTGTTTAATTTTGATCACTATTCAACAACTGCCATATTCGATTGAACCATTCACTGAATTCAAGTAAGGCATCTTTGAAATACCCAAAAGATAAATCAGGGTCCAGATGCGGCAAGAGTGAAGCAGTTCCATTCATGATTGCATCCACACGTGGAAGAACAAAACTGGGTTAAACCCCTTTTTAACTAAAAATGAACTTTCAACCCATCCAAAAAAAAACAGTAATGCTCAACAAATAACAGTGAAACACAGACAATAAAGAAAGAGAAGAGTTCGTTTAGGACATCATAAATTGCTACCTTATTACAAACCCTTTTTTATCTTAATCACCGAAAAACCAACTTGCAACCGTACAAAGTAATAATCAGAAACCTTTCCTATATATTTTTTTAAATCACTATAAAATTAAATGGCATTCAAGTATTAAACGTACCTATCAAAATTTAAATGGCATTCAAGTTATAAACATACCTATATGTTCCAATGTGGTTGCCAATTTCGACCTTTCCCAAGTTTTATGTTAAACACCAAACACAAATGTCAGCAAGATAAAAGCATGTAATACTAATATCATCAAATTTTGGGGAGGAGGCAAATACGTCAACGGGATCTTTTTCTCCATGTCTAATATCCTATCGACATTCAAAATATCAGTAATTAGAAACTAACTCATTAATCTCATTTACATTAAAAGAATATATATATATATATATATATATATAATTTCTTAGAAAAAACAACCCAAAAAGAATGCAACAAAAAAAGTCAAGTAGAAAATTGAAATTCTAGATAAAATAGAGGGCTTTAAACAAAAGAGTACCTGGATCATGTTTTTTTGCAAGGATATTTACCAAAGGATTGCCTTCAAAAAAGATGAATCAAATTTAATAAAAGGAATATGTAAATAAATATAAATAAATAAAGAAGAGGTATGGAGTTGGTAACGGTACCTTGCTTTGCACGTAGATAATTCCCCAAATTTTCTTCCTACACATTGCCGTTACGCATTCCCTCTCATCTCATTGTGTTTTCTTTTCAATTTGGGGTGAAAGCACCGGGTGTCATCAAATGGAGTAGACATGCTACTACGTCATAGCCTAAGTAGATGGCCAAACTGGATCCATTAATGCTTCACTGAGCTCCGATGAGGACCAGCATCCCCAAAATGAGGTGGTCGATGCCAAAAACTTTCGTTAGTGGTAGATTCCAGACACCTTCTTGCCACATTTTATGAATTCATTATATCTTTCCCTCCTATCGTTTAACTGTGGCAAAAAGCAGGAGATACAAGGAGATGGACAGGAAGAAGAGGGAAATAAATGGAGGAGCTAAGGACATGGATTTGGGTTTGGGGGAGAGGAAGAGAGGTGGTAGAAATTTAGGGATTTACTAATCAAAAGAAGATTAATGGAGCAAGAAACGACAAAAGCTAAATGAGCTAACTGAGCAAAACAACCCAAAGAAAGAAAAAAATAGGTAGAAACAAACGGAGAAGCGATGTGGCAACAAACGGAGTAAGAGACTTGTTCATCAAGGGCTCAAACCAGGAGGTTCAAAAGGCACCAGCCTTAATTGAGAGAGTGCTACGTGTCCAGCAGGGAAGGGAGCATCGTGGCTTCACCAAAAGGCTCAAAATGCATACATTTAATTGTATAGATGGTTGTCAACAAAATGTAAAAAAATAAAGAAAATCCATGAATTCAAAGCTGAAATTACAACCCTGGTATGTTAACTATTAACTTTCTCTTATTCTAAACACAAATACCGAGACCTAGAAAAAATGATTAGGAGCTTGTTGTGGTTTATCACTGTATTGTTCTCTCTTCAAGGACGTATATGATAGGAAGATTGAAAGGTATGTTTATTAATTGGATTTTAGCACCAACAATTAGTGAGTGGTTAGGACGTAAATACAATATTAAATAACTAAAGTGAGTGGTTAGGTTGTAAATGCAATGTTAAATAATTAAAGAAGCTTGCAAAATAAATAAAAAACATTAGGACATAAAACATTATTAAATAACTAACGTGAGTGGTTAGGCCATAAATGCAATATTAAATAATTAAAGAAGCTTGCAAAGTAAACAGAAAATGTTGATTAAAGCAAGCTTGCATGATATCTTCGAGAATCGACCTACATTAATTAAAGTTCACTCAAATGAAGTTAATTTTTCTAATTAAAATATCAAAGCAGTCTAAGGATCATAAAATACCTTAATTCTTGGTTGCCAACAAAAGTTCTTTAATTCTAAATTTTATTTTCCTGCAGTTGGATTTCTCGAGTGGTGGTAACTACTGCATTAAGCACTTAGAATTTGTAAAGAACCCCAACTCTCAAGTACCAACTTTAGCATGTTGTAAGTTAGTATTTAATTCCAAAAAAGAAAAACAATGGTATGCGTTTAGCTCATGTGTAAACCAACAATTTTATTTCATTTGTAAGTCAAATAATCCAATAGAATCCCAAAAACTTCACATTTTTTATCATCTCATATATGTCTACCTAGATTTAGAGGGGCGATAGTTGTAAATTGACATTACAATTTAACAGTCCAATATAAGAGCAGACCATCGCTTTTTAACTTTCTCAAAACTCAAATCTAAATGATAAAATACCAATAATATCCTAATAAGCGGAATAATAACAAAATAATTTATTAGTATCCGAAAGAAAATTTTACTAAAGGCAACCTAAGATTGTAAAATCTTGACAATAGATATCTTTTGAGCTAAAAATTAAATAACCTCTCACATCCTTAAAAGAGAAAAAATGATCATACACCTAATAAAAAAACAATGCTTAGTTCAAATATAAAATAATTGATAATTAACTATACATAGAAAAATTATAAATCTGACACTTTGAACCTTACCTATTATATAGCAAAGGTATAGGACACCAGCCCTGAAAACCTCAAATAAGAAAAATATAGTATGAGACAGGTTTGAGTATTTCCTATTATCTTTATTTTTTTTGTCTGCAAAAATAAATAAATAAATAAAATATACATTTCAAGAGAAAAAAAAGTAGCATATCAAGTGACATCTTCATACCTGTGTATGGTTCAGTTCACTCAAATCGTCATAACACTTGACCTTCTTCACATCTGAGGAATGAAAACCAAAAATAAATAAATAAATAAATATTAAAAGTAAAATAGAAAAAATTCAATAAAAATTTTTAACTTATGATAAATGAAATTTTTAATTCAAATTTGTTTAATTGAAATAACCAACATTATAGAAAAAAATACATATCAATAAAAAAAATAAAAAAAATCAAAGCTCTTTTTTCATTATGTTTTTTCCCTTCGGCCAGTATAAGAACCTATATCCACTAAGCATCCAAAACCACAATATCTAAAAGTAAAATAAAATGAAAAAAAAAATGCAAAGAAAGTCATGGAAGGATTCGAAACAGACAGCACCCTCAATTTTTTTTTTTGCATTTTTTAGAATTAAGTAAAATGGAAAAAAATGCAAAGCAAGAAAATAGAAAAAAAAAAGAGAAACATTTTATTTTATTTTCTTGTTCTTTTGAAAGAGCAAACTATATAATAAAAGGAAAAATGGGAAAAGAAAGAATTGTAGAAGAAAAAAAAATTAAAAAGAAATCTTAAAAGTATTTGAGCATGATTAGCTCTAGCATGTCTAAAACAAAAGAAAGATTAGAGAAATAAAAAATGTAAAAATCGAGCAGTAATCCAAAAGCAAAATGAATGAGAAAGAAATTTAAAAAAAAAAACTTTGACTTTCCAAAGCAAAAACGTATGTATAGATAATCCAAAACGATGCTTATAAGGATGGAGTTTCTACGGACAAAAAGAAAACATTTTACAGTTTAACTTTTCAAATCCAAATAAAAATGATAAAGATCAAAAGTTGTATAAAAATACCCACACACGTAAAGTGTTGGAGTGGTTGAAAGCATTTTTTTTGTTTTTATTTTTGTGGGGAAGAAGATTATTTGAGGTAGGTCGCATGTTTTGGGGTTGGAAATGGGAATTTGGATTGTTTGGATATAGAGAAAATTTCGATAAGGAGAAAGTCAAGTCATTTCTGAGAATATATTTGGGTTTGGCAAAGTATTTTAGAGAGACTCAAGATAAGAGAAGGTGGGTACTAACTTGAGTGCCGGTGTCCTGTTCGTCGACGGCGAAACCTTGCTCTTCGTCTTCTCTGGATCGACACAAAATAAAACAAAAAAAACGAAGCTGGGACACAGAAAAGGGATGGAACTGAGAAAAATATGACCAAATATAGACCACGCGCGACATTTGGAGCAGCCTGGGGAAATAACAACACGAAACAAAGGTAGAGAAAATGAAGAAATGATCTTGGCTTTAAAAAAAAAAACTCCATTCTCAAAATAGGCAGGGGCTAGACCCAAAAGAAAGGACGAAAGGAAAAAAAAGCAAAAAGAGTAAAGAAACACATGGGAATGAAGAGAAAGTGGGAGAGAGTGACGATGGGAAAGTGGAAAGTGGTCAAAGAAGAAGATAGTTGTGGTTTGCTAGAGTTTTGCAGGGGAAGAGAAGAGCAGCTAGCGTGTGAAAGGAAGAGAGGGAAAAAAAGATAACGATGAAAAAAAGAAAGATAAAGAAAAGGGTAAAGATGACGTATAAATCAATAAGTGGGACCCAAAGCTATTAACTCACAGAGTAAAAAGAGGAGAACTAATGAACAAACAGCAAAATCGGAGCCAAACTTGGAAGAACAGGAAAGATAAAAATACGTGGCACTCAACGAATAAAGGAACGTGTTCATCAGCCAAAGTAGAATCGTGGCCACACCAAGAAGCTCAAAAAGCATGCGCTTTAATATTATTGATTGTATAGAAGAAATTTTAAATTGTGTTTAGAATTTCTCCATACATATAAAGGTATCAGAGTTGGATGAACATATGACTTTAGATAAAAATATATAGCAAAGGAGAATACATATAGAATTCATATAACTTATTTCAATTTTTTGAGATAAAAACTTTAATAATGATGAAGAAGAATTTCTCCATAAATAATGTAACAACTTTATCCGTGACCCTACCCTGGCTAAGGACACCAAGTCTTAAACAAGGAGAATCTTATCATAATAATGTGCCATGTCAATATGGCCGCAACACCCTTCTTGTTGCTTGTTTGGAACACACATTTTTCTTTATCACCAAAAGGGAAAAGTGAGAGAGAAAAGGTCTAAAAACGGGAGAGCCTAGGGAATACGAAGGAGGGAGAACACTATTCTCTTTTCAAACAAGAACAATGATAACAGACAACTCTCTACTTGAACAAGGTACCAAGATAAGGTACAATTGTTTTTTACTTGCCTATAATTGTTCAAGGAAATGATATTTGACTACAATTAATCTTAATCGAAATCCGAAATGTAAAAAGAATCCATTGACTAAATGCCTAATCATCTCCTAGGATTCCCAAAAATAAACATGATGGTGCTTTGAAAATGGCAAAGCAAGCAAGACTTGGAAAGACAGCCAGAACAGTAGATGAAATGTATGTTCTCATGTTTGTTTCTTCATAAATCATAATAGAAATACAACTAATCTTAAATCAAACTGTTTAGATTTTTTTTTTTGGAAAGGGAATGATCCGTTTTGGGATATTGTTTAGTGGTCGAGTTTCACAGGGAATTTCATCCACATTTTCCTCCCTTGATTCCCACCCACCATCAACTGTCGGACCATGTGTTGTTTTCTTAGTTGAAGTCAACTACTCATGCAGTACTCTTTCATCGTCTTCTTTTTTTACTGTTTATGTCCCTTTAAAGTAATAAAAAAACTAAAAAAGAGACAATATGAAAAGTTACAAGAGGATTTTTTTTTTTCAATGAAATAATGTATGCAAGCAAAGTGAAAAAAACAAACCTTGGAATCCAGTGAAAGTTGTAAAAACATGTAATGAAAAGTGACTTCTTTGGCTCTTGATCAGGCATTATTTTACTAATTTGCTAAAGGAACTTTAGTCAACAATAATATAATGATGATGAATGCTGGAAACCTGGTTTTGAAATGTGGGCTACTTTCAAATTTGAACTTGGCTAAGAGATTCCACAAATATCTAATTGTTTTCTGAGGAAACATAAGTGATCACCGGTCAGATATAAATTATAAAATGGTTACCAGGATTTGGAATTCCAGTGAGATATCTTTCTTCTGAATAATCATAACAAAAACTGGTGGTAATCAAAATCAGACCAATTAAATCGTTATCAGAATATGAGTTTTACAGGATCTTAATCATGGTTAAGGATGATAAAAGCTAGCTTTTGTTCCCAGCAAATAATTAAGTCTTAATGATGTAGGCTACAGTGCCTTACAAGTGTAACCTCAGCCAGCTGATATGCTAACAGTTCAGCTTGGAAATCATTAATGGTTCTTTTTGCGCTCTAGATAAAGTATCAAAACAAGGGATTCCATCAATTTATTAGGGTTTTGTTTTTTAATGAAAAGCAATGAGGGAGGTTTGGCTTTGGCCCCATTACAAGAACTTCCATGATGATCTGAATTTTATATTTGGCAGCACATGAAGATTTACAAACATTCAGAGAAATAACCCTTGGTTATTTTCTTGCATAACTTGGCAGCATCAACAATTTAAAGAGTGCACTTCACTGCATCTCTCACAAAGCTCAGCTCAGCTCCCCTACTACACTGAGAAAGAAAGCTTTACCATAAACATTGCATTAATTCCTGAAAATGGCAGTGACCCTCCAATCAGATGAGCTTGAAGATGACGAATACATTGACATGGAAGTCAGTTCATGTTCCAACTTCGCCTCCAACTCCATAAGCTCATCTCCAGGCTCCAGAGAGTTAGAGTTCCAAATGTCTTCAGTCTGCATGGAAAGAGAGCCCAAAACTTCCCCGGCTGATGAGCTCTTTTACAAAGGGAAGCTTCTTCCGCTTCACCTTCCTCCACGCCTGCAAATGGTCAAAAAACTCCTGCAAAATTCGAATTCTGTTTATGAAGACAGGAGAGATAACTTTGAAGAATTCTATAGCACCCCATTAATGACTACTGTCACAACACCAACTACAACCAGCACTCCATTTGAATCCTGCAATATCTCGCCTTCTGAGTCCTGTCCCGTTAGTAGAGAGCTGAATCCGGAAGAGTATTTCTTCGAGTACTTAACAGAAGTAAGCGGCTGCAATGCTAGTGAAAATCCGAAGAAGTCTTGGACCAAAAAGTTTAAGCTGATCAAGCAGTCCTCCATTGGTTCAAAACTGAAGGCTTCCGCGGCTTGTCTCAGATCTTTGTTCCGTAAATCAGGCAGTTCAGATGAGTACTGTGCAGCTGCAAAAGTTGCTGATGAAGGGTTAGCTTCAAAAGCAAAAGAAAGATTGGATGGCGAAATGAAATCAACAAACAAAAATCCATACGGACAAATCTATGAGGACAAACATCAAACCTCAACTGCGCCTGTAATGAGAAGTTTTGTCAAAGAAAAGACAACTGGGGACAATGCCAATCTCCATAGGAGATCGTTTTCTCTGGCTATCATGCGACATTCAACAAACAAGTCTTCATCCTCTTCCTCATCATCTGGATCTTCATCTTCTAGCTTAAATGCCTCGAATGGTTTTCAGTATTCACAGTTTCTGAAAAGAAGCAGCAGCGTGAATGCAGAGATTGAGAGTCCAATCCAGGGCGCAATTGCGCATTGCAAGCAGTCTCAGCAGTTGATGCGGTCAAGAAAGACTGTTAGTGAAGTTGGGTTCTACTCATTGTCAGCTTCTAGTATTGCACTTTGCAGGGGCTGAAAAGAGAGAAAGAGAAAGAAAGATTTTAATTTTGTTTCTGATGCTTATATATTTCCTCTTTTCTATTTTTTTTTTCTATCAAACAATTTTGATAGGGGCTATGCTTTGAATCAGAAAAAGATTTGAAAAATCTGAATAATTGTCTTGAACTGTTAGACCATAAAGTTCCATGGAAGTTTCTTAATGCACTATCTCTTATTGCAAGTAGCCAGAGGTAACCTTTAAATCTCAAAGAACTCAATCAATCTCAGTTTATATCTCTCATGGTTACATCAAACTTGTGCGAGTACTAAGAAGCCATTTTCTATGATGATGAAACAATCGATAGCAGATAAGTTCAAGACTCACAATTAGGATTCAATTGCCTATATTTGTTTCACTTTGCATATTTGACATCTGAAGGTTCCAGTTAGCGCAAAGATTCAGCTTTAATAACTCAAATTCTTTCAAACACTGTTGACTAGGAATTTGTACATTATAATAAACCAAGATAACATCATTTTATTTATCTAATTTTCTTAAAAAATAATGCAATTCTATCAGATAACTTTTACTTTAGTTAAAAAGTTAAGTAGATTTGGATTCAAACTGTTCAAAATGATCAATATTATCCTTTTAACCTTCACTTAGCTGAAAGGTTCTATCCATCATGAGCTACCATAAACAGACAAACTCAGTAATGGTTATTTAGTAAAAAGAGTCTTCTTTTCCCTTTTAAAATAAAGAGAATAATAAAAAAACAAAACATGAGTCCTGGATTTCAGGGTGTATGCAGAATCCTAGATGCTATTTAACAGATTGTTGCCATGTAAGTTCCCTAGTTTCACTTTCATTTTCAAAATTGTGACAAGAGAAGAAGGCAGAAAATAAGTCACATTCAAAATGCCATAATTTTTCATATGCTTACTTACATAAATCTCAGTTCCCATCAATTCTACAAGCCTCCATGGTTTTCCTGAAGCATATAATTTTGAAAAGTAATTTAAATTAGGAAAAGGTAAATATTATTTCATTTCCAACCAATGAATGTGATTGCAAAAACCTACCTGTCTGCCTCTTTAGAACAATAAAGGGACACCTGTCTGAATTAAAATATGTTGAAATTGCCTTGATCCAAATTAAATTGTTTTTTCATTTCTGAAGGCCTAAAAACTGATATAAAATATGAAGATAGTTGGGATCAACACCCTGCACACACACTGATAAGCTTTGTACTTACACCCCAACAAAGTTGAGAAAAGAAAGACAATCAACAATAAAATATAATTGAAAATCTTCAAGTGCAGAAAAACAGGCTTTCAGGTGGGCTCCTTTTCTCTTTCCATTTTTTTTTCTTAGTGGGTTTACCAAACCTTAAACCAAGAGAACATGTAAGCCAGAGTTTTGACAAGATTAAAGCCTAAGAAAAATGCAAACAAAAAGGCTAATTTGACTTTGCTAAGCACCGAGGGATCTTTCATAAGCATGTAATAAGAAACTCTCTCGCCCAACTTCCATGAATGTCTGTAGGAGAAAGAAAGGAAAGACAGGAAATACAATTTGATGCATGTTTAATTAAGCTTAAATACCATTTGGTCTGCCATTATAAACTATATATAT